>JASPKZ010000434.1:600000-1152055 GCA_030220185.1 Diploptera punctata
CAAACTGGTGGCATTAAATAATAACTTATTTATAATCAGATTTACAAGGTTATGAAACATCTTCCAGTGCCCAAAGTGTTTTAAATTTTTATCTTCTTTCTACATTCTTCTCTATCTTCCCATTCAATTCTTCCAAACCTAGCTCCCTCATACCTCTTCTTGTATCATCCATCCATTTAAATCTAGGTAGACCTATCTTTCCTTTCCAGGTGGAATCCATTACAAAGCTTTTCTGAGTAATATTTTCTCTGGCATTCTACGTATATGACCATACCATTCTAGCTGTCTGTATCTCACAAAATTAGTGGAGGAGGAGTCCTTCGGTACCTAGCGGAAGAGGCAAATATACATCTACTGCCTTGTAGATTGACGTTGGTTCGTTAAAAGCTAGAGGAAGAACACCTCAAACAAAAATTACCTGGTCCTCCAGGTTGAAGGGTTGATGCAGCTTATTCATCATTAAAACAAGTAAATGCTAAAAAGTCCAATTAAATAATAATACTAATAACGATAACAATAATAATATATAATCGTTATCTCAGTCAAAAAATTAATTTATTAAGTCGACGTTTCAATATCCTTGTGTGAGATCATTGTAACAACCATGTCTTAAAAATGATCTCACACAAGGAGATTGAAACGTCGACTTAATAAATTAATCTTTGACTGAGATAACGATTAGAAATTGTAATTATAATTATCAACTACTCTCAGTGAATAATATTTAACAAACGTGTTAATACTAACAATAAAACATTTACGACAGACTCATACATTCAATTAAACAAGGCCAACTTGATATGGATCATTACAATAATAGAATGATGTTCGTAGGACTAACAAATAATTGATCCTTAACAACTCCTAACGTCGCAGGAATGGAAAATAGCCAATAAAACCTCATCCAGTAAACATCCCGACTGAGGAACGAACCGCCATGTTCGAAGTGACTTCACCCTTGCATCATAGTGGGGAACACAAACAAATTGATAAAAGTTAGAAGTAATAGTTACGTTCGCAACAAGGGAAGTAAGTACGAGTAGTACATTACTAGTCGAGGATGCGTTTGAGCCCGACCTTTAGCGAGCAAGTTCGAGAGTAATGTACCGGTACTTATTTCCTGAATTGCGTATATAATTTTGTTCGCTCCTATACTAATAATTATGTTTAATTTTTACAATTCGTGTGTATATCTTGAGTTCAATTGTTTGATAGCAAGGGAGTATTGATAAAACAACTGCAATTGATTGTTGCCTGAATTAGTGGCAGGCATTTTGAGTAACAGTTTCAGACTGCATATTAATTACACATGTGATTGTGATGTAGAGGAAGCGGCGAATAAATTTGAATTATCAAAGTGAAAATTAAGTGTGATACAATGAAATTGTATCGTATTACTCAATAGTAGGTAACATTTTTACATTAATGGAAGTAATAGACAAATATATATTATTGCATTTAGACAGTGTTCTAAAATTGGTATGATATTAGATCCCACAATCCGTTTTGAGACTCATAGTGGCCAACCTGAGGAAGTTGACTGTGAAAAGAAAGCCATATATAAGCCAACAATTGACTATTACAAGGACTATTTAACTCATGCCCCAAATGGGAGTCAATGACCAATCACGTTTCAATGATTTCTGTATTACAACCAATCAGAGACGTGTTTCACGAAATAATTATCAACGTTAGGATTATCATATATTAAGCAAAGCTCCTCCTTTTTAATATTCTGAACAGGTCTGACCGTTATTTTGCAGTGACTGAGCCTATAACAAATACGGCTACCAGATTGTATATAATAGTGCTTACATGTCAACATTTGTAGCAATTGATTATACCACCAAAAAAAGAAACCACTGTTTGCACTTTCTTAAATGTATACGACATCAAAAATGAATTAATATACAGATTGATGTGTTTCATTTTTTCTCCACTAGAGAGCATTCTTACAATATTGCGTTCCTTTGGCAATAAATAGTATGATCTGGTTGCAGTGATAAACAAAAGAAGCAGTAGAAGCGTAGGCTACCTATCGTTTCTCATTAGTTTTCAAACATCACCGTTTACTTTAAATATAAAAATATTTTTAAATAACTGTAGTTAAATAATGATTTGTGAGTAAACAGCTTTATTTTATTCGTTAAATAGTCCTAACAAATGCCACTCTTGATTTCCAAATTCTCTAGATAAATTCACTCCTCACTTCGTGAGTCGTGAATTTATCGATAATTTGGAAATCACTCGTGGCATTACTTATGATAAATACCAATTAGATAGTATAACTGTCACAGGATTGATGATCGGGGCAAGAGTACTATACCAGGATTCTTAGCTAAAGTTTTGAATTTCATAGATTTGGACAGAGTGTATCTTTCTAAAATTGCCATCACTGCGATTAGAGGATCAATTTCAATTTTAAGAGACCATCTTTACAAAATTTCTACTTTGTAGTATCCATCCATAGTAATTCTGCCCGAATACAGGTCCTTCACTGCAATCAAAGCATTTTCATGCTCTGCTTGCAGCTTTACTAGGGAATTAGGTGTGGTAGCTTCCCGTTGCTTTCCACACCGGTGAAGGATCATGATGATGATGGCCATATGATTTCGGGGACAGTTTGGGCCTTAAAGTTTTTCTGACGTTTGTCTTACAGGCGAGGAAAAACCCCGATAAAAACATCACCCAGAAAAACTGCCCCGACTGGGGATCGAACCAGGGTCCGCTGCGTGACAAGGCAGCACGCCACCTCGAGACCACAGCGGTGGACCTTTGTAGTATGTATACTTCAATAGCAATTTGAAATTTAAAAAGTATTTACAAAATGCATTTCATCAATTTCGAAAATTAATTGTCTGTATCACTTCGACTCTGAGGCAATCATCCAATGAGGAAAGTTGTATATAATATATAATACTTAAGTCAATATTTATTTTCTTCCCTAGGGAAGTTGAGTTATAATTACATGCTGTTGTCAATGGATACCAAGGCCTCTCTGGTAAATGCAACTTACTTCCCTAAAAACATAATGATTCATTCATTCATGGTGTTCTGCTCAAGAGCAAGTCTTTCACTGCAAACTCAGCATTCTCCACTTTATTTATCTCGGCTTTCCTTTTTATATCTGCAAACAAAACATTTATTTTAATATAGTCTATCATCTGATGTCTTTTTCTGCCTCTAACTTTCTTTCCGTTGACCATTCCTTCTAGAGCATCCTTCAGCTGGCAGTTTCTACTTAGCTAGTGGCCAATCCAATTTCTTTTCCTTTTTCTTTGTGAGTTCCAAGCAATGCTCTTCTTTCACCCACTCAGTCTAGCACATCTTTATTTCTTACTTTGTCTGTCCATTTTATACGTTCCATTCTTCTCCATATCCACATCTCAAAAGCTTCCAGTCGCTTTTCCTCATTCCGTCGTAATGTACAAGTCTCTGCACCATACAATGCTACACTCCACACAAAGCACTTCAATAGCCTCTTCCTTGATTATTTTGCCAAAAGTCCGCAGAAAATGCTTCTCTTCTTGTTGAAAACTTATTTTGTCATTGCTATCCTCAGCTTTACTTCTTGAACGCAGTTCATGTTACTACCGATAGTACAATCCAAGTATTTGAAGCTCTCCACTTGCTCATTAGGCCATTATTAGTATAGGAGTGAACAAAATAATTTACATGTTACTACAGTGGAGCATAACTGTTATTGCAGGGCAACTTTAGACTTGTGGGGTGAGCATAACCGCGTGGTCAGAACACAGGAAGCAGTCACATTATACAGGAACCAGCTTCTGACGTCACTGTATAGCGAAAGCTTGATCTTGCTTGATTCATGATAAATCATTGTCACCAACTTTGTGGGCTCATGATTCATTCTGATAAAAAACATCATGTAACTAGTGAATCACGATTTAAAGGTCACGTGATAAGCAAAAATAGCTTTTTTTTCTGTTATGTGTGTGCAGAATATTGCAGTCTACAACACTTTTTAAACTGTTGGTTAAAGTTTTAACATTGAACTTTGGGATTGTACTTTATTTTTGCTATTGTTCTTTTGTTTTCAAAGTGAGTTGCTTTTCTTTATTACAACATAAAGTTCAACAGTAAAAAAAAAACTGGATTGTTTTAATTATCAAATATACCAGATTGAACAACAACTTCATCATCATTTCCTATATTCTACCCAAACTTGCTAGTTTACTTTTCCCTGTGGATTCTATCCTATAGCAATTCTGCCCGAGGGCCGGTCTTTCACTGCAATCATAGCATTTTCATGCTATGATTTACAGCTTTACTACAGAACTATAAGTGTGGTAGCTTCCCGTGGCTATCCACACCGGTGAAAGATGATGATGATTAGGATTAATGATGATGGCCGGATGATTATTGGAGATCATTGGACCCTAAACTTCCTGACATTTGTCCTACAGGTGATGAAAAAACCCCGTAAAAACCTCAACCAGGAGCCTGTCCCGCCCGAGAATCGAATCCGGGCCCGCTGCTTGACCAACAGTGGTGGACTCCCTGTGGATAATAGTAGTTATGTTTTTCTTTACTTTCGAGATTCCCTAGTTCGAACTCGGTCGGGGTAGATGGGTTTTTAAGTTCGTAAAAATCCTCAACATGGCTCCGTTTGGAAAGGAAGTAAAATCTATAACATTCATTTACAGGACGTAAAATAACCTAAGACTAAAATAAAAGGCCCCTGAACAAAATTTGTCAACCCTTTCACGCCATGCTTCTACCTGCGATGGTAATGACAACATTAGCTGTCTGTTAGAGATCATCTTACCTTCATCATGCTTATTTGTTTATTTATCAGATAACGTACTGATGCTACTTACGATAACGATGTCACTTCATACGTTTATTTACAATGTAAATAAACAATGGAGATTTGCATATCATTCAATCAATAACATGTTGTGGGCCTGCCTTAGCAGACCCAAGGCAATGTAGGGACTTACGTATTTGCCCTCTTTACCCATTTTATCATTGTATGGCTCGATTGGAATATATTATATTTAAAATTATATCTAGTCACAAGAAAATATATGTTTTTTGTTGGAGAATACCCAAGCCGTTACAGTGTCTTTCTCAACCTAGAGGAATAAGTATTGCATATACTTAAATTCCTCAGTGGACACTGGTCCTATACTAAATTATCCACATCGCGAGGGGCGTAGAGCACTGCTGGTCTCACATCCAAACATGTAATTTACAAAGGGAAAAGATCATCCATATATTGATATGTGGACAAAATATCGATTTCCCCAGTCTTTATGGCTAGATTTCTCAACCTGGAGCCCTACTTTATAAAGGTAAAGTAATCCCACTACAGGCCTCAGGAGGCCCTTGGGGTAGTAGGAGGTTTCTGGACAATCGACATTTGATGTCAGCCGGGTTGTCAGCCCTGCGTGACGGCCGCCTTTACCCCCAGAACAAGCGTCTGGTACTCATTTTCGTTAGAGGCTGAGTCGACCCCAGAGCCATAGTGCCGCCAGAAGGTTTGGGTCAGTTTAAAAATCCTGACCCCACCGGGACTTAAACCCTCGACCTTCCGGCTTGTAGCGCAGTGCCTTAACCACTACGCTACGGCGTGCCTAGAAATCCTATGGCCTACCAGCCAGCTGCTGGCCTCACATATACGTGTTAAACGAGGTAGACATCATCCTGCCAATGTAAGGGTGACATGTGGTCAGCAAATCGGGTCTCCCAGCCGATATAGCTGGTTTTCTCAACCTGGAGCCGCTACTTATTGTAGCTATCCAAATGCCTCACGATGCTGGGTGGGCACCGGTCCCATACTGACCGAAATTCCATGAGAAAATGTCTGTCCCCATGGAGACCCGAATCAGCCCAAGGCCCTTAGCTCTGCGCCAAGGCATCTTGCAGTAACCACTCGGCTAAGGTGCAGGACTGTTTGTTTTTATATATTTTAGAATATCAAGTATAATAATCAAAATATTTCTCAAAATTAATTGCAAATATATGACAAAGTGTATTTTTTGTGATCTGAGTATAATAAACGGGGTATTTTGTAGCCCTATAAGATGAGCAGGAATCGAGGAAGAAAAAAGCCTAAATTACACAGAATAGCTAAATAAACGAGAGAGATTTCACTGCATATAGGCTACGTCAATAAATAGTAAGTTATGCATTTTAAGAGAAAGTCATAACATGCTAAATTCGCTTATGTTCCGGTCTCTGTTCGACAGTGACACAAATTAATACAATAGTATCAGTTTGGTTTAACTTGGTATTTTTATTATAGACCCACCAGTTTATAAATACACTTAATCCTTTCTACTACTTGTTATTTTTTTATTTATACTAGTTTTCCTTCTCATTTTACCTTTTTTTTATGTGTTTGTTTACTTTCTTTAATTCTCACATAGACACAAGGACAGACACACACACCCAGACCCAAGGTGGAGATTTAAAATCCCCTATCCCGCCAGGAATCGAACCCGGGTCGTCGGAGTGGAAGGTAGAGACTCTACCGACTACGCCACGGACATACAGCGTTAGCGATCCATTTCTCCCCCTCTTTTTCGTTTACACTGTTTTCCTTCTTGTTTTACCTTTTTGTTAACGTTCTCTTATTCTCACATAAGAGACACAAGGACAAGACACACACCCAGACCCAAGGTGGAGATTAAAAGTCAGCTACCCCGCCGGGAATCGAACCCGGGTCGCCGGAGTGGAAAGTAGGGACTCTATCGGCTACGCCACTATGACGGACATTTTATGATTGCGATGGCCATATGATTTCGTGGACCGTTTAAAGTTTTCCTGGCATTTGTCTTACAGGTGAGGAAAAACTCCGATAAAAACCTCACCCAGAGAAACTATCCCGACCGGGGATCGAACCCGGGCCCGCTGCGTGACCCCAGCGGTGGACAGTACTGAACATCCACAACCCATCCAATGCTTACGTAAAGTAAATAGTACTAATCGAGTGAAGTGGGGTTCAATGTACGGTACCTTAGAACATAACTTTCAACCATTACATGCCTAAACCTACATTCAAATTTCTTCCAGAGAAGCATTGTGATGTACAAAGGCTGTGTCAAAAAAAATCTACCTTTTTAACTGCAAGGCAGTAAAATCCAGCGCCAAATCTCTCATTTAAACTATAGGGATGGAATGCAACACCTGAATTGGTAGATTGGATAACCCTTACTACCTGCCGTCTGCGCCGCGTCCCGCCTCACTTCACTCCCCTATTACTCGTGTTGCGAGACCATCTGCTCCGTACAGTGGGTTGACATTCCTGGATTCTGGCTTCGATTTCTGTTCCTTGCAGTTAAAAACGGCAGATTTTTTTTTGACACGGCCTTGATAAATCACAACGCTTCTCTGAGAGAAATTTCAAGATGGATTTCGGCATGCAATGGTTGATGTTCCCTTGTTAGTAGCCATTTTTATATTCGTTGTAACATAAATTGGGATTCTAATTTTCTTCACTCGGACCAGCCTCATGGGCTAGTAGTCAGCGTTCCTGACTACAGTTCATGAGGTCCAGGATAGATTCCCGATCAAACCAAAGGCATTTTTCCTTAAAGAGAATTATTTCTGTGGTTGCCCATGGTTTAGAATTTAGGTTAAGATTAGATTAAGAACTCTCCTGGAGCTTCATTATCATTTATCACCTATCATATCATCGAGGTCCACCGCTGTGGTCTCGAGGTAGCGTGCTGCCTTGTCACGCAGCGGGCCCGGGTTCGATTCCCGGTCGGGACAGGCTCCTGGGTGAGGGTTTTTCCTCACCTGTAAGACAAATGTCAGGAAGCTTAGGGCTCAACGGTCCCCAAAAATCATCCGGCCATCATCGTCAACCTTCACCGGTGTGGAAAGCAACGGGAACTACCACACCTATAATTCCCTAGTAAAGCTACAAAGCATGGCATGAAAATGCTATGATTGCAGTGAAAGACCTGCCCTAGGGGGCAGAATTACTATGGATGGATGGATATCATCGAGGTAACGTACTCCACCTTCCAGGTGCTCCAACCTAAGAAATGGATTACAATTCCGCCAATGCCGGGAGAGAAAACCAGAAATATCATAAAAGACAACCTGATGGCATTACAAAAAAAAATCTATAATTAAGCGATTTGCTTGACTGGTGAAACTATTAACACGCTCCTGTTAGAAAAAGGGGGGTAGTATACAACACCTTGGCCAAGTGGTCCAACTAGGCATGCCTTAACGCAAAACTATTGAATACGTTCTGGTTTTACCCATGAGTAAAACCTTTTGTCATGGTATTTCGACTAAATATATGGTCACACGTAGACATTCAGTATATAATGGAAGTGGACAGCTAATGACAAATGAGGGAAATTTTGAGGAGATGGCTGTATTCAAATACCTAGGAACAATAATCACAAATAGGAATGAGATGCACAAAGAAATTAAACATAGGCTCAATTCTGGAAATGCGTGCTATTATGCATTGCAGAGACTTTTGATGTCCCAACTCCTTTCAAAAAACGTTAAGCTGAAAATATATAAAACTATTATTCTACCAGTTATATTATATGGGTGCGAAACATGGACTCTTACTTTAAGGGAGGAAAGGAGATTACAAGTACTTGAGAATAAAGTTCTTAGAAAAATTTTTGGACCAAAAAGAGATGAACAGACAGGTGACTGGAGAATTCTACATAACAATGAACTACTTGGTCTTTATAGGAAGCCAGATATAATAAGAACAGTTAAGTCTCGTAGACTGCGATGGGCAGGACATGTTGCGCGTATGGGGAATGACAGACGTCCATGGAAGCTTCTTGTAGGAAAGCCAGAGGGAAAACGCCCAGTTGGTAGACCAAGAATGAGGTGGGAGAACAACATTAACTATGATTTGAGGGGAGTAGATGATACAGGGAATGATTGGAAAGCATTAGCTCTGGATAGGGATGTATGGAGAGGTTATGTCCGCGCGGCCATGAACCTACGGGTTCGATAGTGCCAGTGAGTAATTTTGGTATCTACGATCAATAGCGGCTTCAGGTGGAGGAAATCAACAATAAGGCTCGGGGACATAACTTGAATAACTGTCATCCCACAGTCTGATTGATTCTCATATTTGTATTGAATGTTTCTTCATATTATTCCCAGAGTAGTTTAATTAGTAATAATACAAAAATCAATAAAAATGTTTTGTCATCTGTCAAATATTAAATTTATTCAGTACTTCGATGACGTTTCGATCTCCTTATGTGAGTTCATTATCATCTTCACGGTTAGACTCCATGGCCTGTTCCTGCTCAATACTTCATTCTCAAGATATTAATTTTTATTATTGGGATACAAATGGTCTGCATTAAAAGATCCTGTGAAATTGACATTTCCAGTAATAATTAGAGATTCACTATTTGTAAGTGGGGGCACGCCGTAGCGTAGTGGTTAAGGCACTGAGCTACAAGCCGGAGGGTTCAAGTCCCGTTGGGGTCAGGATTTTTAAGCTGACCCAAACCCTATGGCGGCACTATGGCCCTGGGGTCGACTCAGCCTCTAACGGAAATGAGTACCAGACGCTTGTTCTGGGGGTAAAGGCGGCCGCCACGCAGGGCTGACAACCCGGCTGACATAAAGTGCCGATTGTCTAGAAAAAGTGGGAGCCTTAACCTCCTACTACCCCAAGGGCCTCCAGGCCTGTTGTGGGATCACTTTACTTACTATTTGTAAGTTGCACACTATCATTTACACTTTTCACAATTTCTTCTTCTATCCAATGCACAAATGAATCATACTCCTTACAATAACTCTCCTTAAAGTTTATGGTGCGGCTCCATGGCGCAAACGGTTAGAAGCTCGCCGCTCACCACTGGGGTCCCGAGATCGAGTCCCACTCACCCCATGTGGGTTTCGTGGTGGACGAAACTTAGCTTGGGCAGGTTTTTCTCGGGTTTTCTCCCGTCTTCCCCTGCTACAATTTTCCACCATTTCTCCACACTCATCTCATCCATTTAATTTCGTTCATCTACCCCTGTGATGGTGCGTTAGGCGTGGTCGGCCGGCACCCTTGTTATTCACAGACCTCTATATATAAGGGTTCATCTCATCTCATGTCTTGACCCACCCTGAGTTGGAAACGAGTTGAGGATGTTTACATATTTATTTAAAATTTGTTGAATAGTAATTTCTCTGTAGCCACCGTTGTATTTTCAATAATTTCATTAGCCAAATCTCAATATTTATTGCTGGAAGTGTCAATTTCACAGGATCTTTTAATACAGACAATTTTTATTTCAATAATAAGAGTTTATGTCTTGATAATGATCTCACATAAGGAGATCGAAACGTCGACGAATTATTGATTAAAATGAATATTTGACTGAGAAAACGAAAAATGTTATTATTTTTTTATTATTATTAATCTTACATTTGTGTTGACACATGTGGGTGAGAGACCAGTAGCTGACTAAGTAGGGCAAGACCTTCTAGGAAATGAAAGGGAATATGCAACGAAAAATAAGTTGATATGTCTACTTAGTCCATAAAAAACACAAGAACTCCATGGTACGCAAGGCCTAGAAGGTTCTTCACCTATCAATCGGCTGCTGGCCTAACTTCCACATGTATCAGTCAGTCTTTTTTTTAATATTATAATTATGATAACATGGAAATGCAAATTGTTTCTTATACCAGTTACGTTAACCCTTAAATTCGTAATGTATCCTTTTGGATACATCAGTTGATTTAATTAATTTAATATTTTAAATAAATCAGAAGAAAACGAACAAAAAGAAACCACTTAAATGTGTGTCAAATCATACAATATACATAATAACAACAGTTATACAAGATTCCGTTTTTCACTGCGGTCCGCAACATTCAAATAACAGAAGAAATTTGAATTTTGCCAATTTAAGGGTTAAGAAAATACGGTTATAAAATTATTAGTAGTTTCCCACATCATATAGTAGTAGAATGACATTTTAAAAAACAAATTATCTTGATTTTAACTTAATTCTCACAGAATTATTGATAACTGATAACATTTTGTTGGCATGTTTTACAGTGAATGAAGCGATAATGTAACCTCAGTCCGAGTTCGATCCCGGGTAGCGGAAGAGTTCAAATTTCACTTCATTATTCCATATATATATCCATCGTAATTCTGCCCGAAGGCAGGTCCTTCACTGCAAGCATAGCATTTTCATGCTATGCTTGCAGCTTTACTAGGGAATTGTGTAGGTGTGGTAGCTTCCCGTTGCTTTCCACACCGGTGAAGGATGATGATGATAATGATAATGGTAAGGATGATAATGATAAGGATGATGGCCATATGATTTCGGGGACCGTTTGGGCCTTAAAGTTTCCCTGACATTTGTCCTACAGGTGAGGAAAAACCCCGATAAAAACCTCACCCAGAAAAACTGCCCCGACCGGGGATCGAACCCGGGCCCGCTGCGTGACAAGGGAGCACGCTACCTCGAGACCACAGCGTTGGACTATATATATATATATATATGTCATCAAATGAACTCTATCAACCTTCCATAAAATGAATAGCGGCAACTTTCCTGTGGATAAATTCGGCAGTTATGTAAGATTAGCCATCTTACTCCTTCTAGTTGTTGATGAAGAATCCTGGAATCTTGCATCCTTTTCCTCAGGGACCTTCGTGACCAGTTAACGAGCTACTTTTACTTTTGACTAAATGAAGTACCATATACAAAAATACAGGAACAACCAAAATAGAAATGTCCTCATTTTCTATAGAAATGCTTGAATATTAATAGGGTTTTCCTATAAGGCCTAGTCTAAAAGGAACGCCCTGAGACAGGATTTTAGATAGAAACAGCAACAGGTACTCACCCTCTTTTTCCCACAGGGGCTGCTTTAAGGGGTTGATGGCATAATACCTTCCACGTGCAGAAGTTATCCCCAACTCTAGGCAAGCGAAGCAGTCTCAAGTAGTTCCTCAAACAGAATACTGAATTCCGATGTAATGATACCTTTATAAAGTTGTGCTAAATAACTAGGAGAAGTCACATACTGAGTTAAAATACAACGGGAAAGTTGTGTTCTATTTACAGAAGATAACTTGTCATTTGTGATGTTTAACAAAGGCGTAGCTTGGAATTGTACGATGTGTATATAAAACATTAAAACATAGTATCCAGCTTAAATCTTAGCTCATTATCTGTTATAAACTGGCCATTTTTTCCGATTCAACACTAGACATTATATTCTGGCGGAACACTTTCAACTTTTGGAAATCATTCCATTCTCCAGCCTATTAATTCTGTAATCTTGCAAAAAATGGACCCAATCATCTCCAAATATGCCCTGTATTTGAGTGCTCGATAGAGGTCAGATGTTGAAAAACAAGACTGAAAGTTGCCTTGATTTAATAACGTTATTCTAATAATGTTTGGTTCGTTTTTACACATAATAATAATAATAATAATAATAATAATAATAATAATAATAATAATAATAATAATAATAATAACAATAATAATAACAATGATAATAATAATGCTAATAATAATACAGGGTGGACCGCTCGAATGGACCTAATTTCAATTGCTTGTTACTGGCAAACGGTTGAAGATAGAAACTTAAAACAACGTTCATATTACAGAAAAACTCACCAAGTTTTGATATCCAGATCACCACATCTCTATATGAGCCCCAGCAGTCACTGTGACGATATCAAAGCGATGAACAATTTCTTGCCAAGTACGTTGGAGTATGTCTTCTGGAATGTTCTCAATAGCCTCTATGATGCGCTCACGAAGATCACGAAGGTCTTTGACTGGGGTGGTGTAAACTTTATCTTTGACATAGCCCCAGAGAAAGAAATCCAGTGGTGTTAAATCGGGAGATCTCGGGGGCCACGCGATTGGTCCTCCCCTACCAATCCAACGGCCAGGGAAAATGTTGTCCAAAGTCGTACGAACTTCATTGGACCAGTGGGGAGGAGCACCATCTTGCTGGAAAACGATGTTAGGCTGCAGTTGTTCAATTTGTGGAAAGAAGAACTGCTCCAGCATGTCAAGATATGTGGTACCACGAACAGTTTTCTCGGCGAAGAAAAACGGTCCAATGACCTTATTATGTGACAAACTGCACCAAACATTCATCTTCGGACTATCACGAACATGCTCTTGAATAGCGTGAGGATTCTCCGATCCCCAGATCCGCACATTATGCCGGTTTACCTTGCCTGACAAATGGAAAGTGGCTTCGTCCGAGAAGAAAATCTTGGTCATGAAGTCAGGATCAGCGCCGAGACGGTCCAGCATCGTATTGGCGAATTCCACTCGTTTCGGCATGTCATTCGGCTCCAGACGTTGCACTAACTGCACTTTATATGCGTGCAGTTTGAGGCGTTTGTGGACAATCCGTTGTAATGTCGATTTTGGTATTTGAAGTTCCCGCGAAGCTCTTCTTAATGACTTCCGGGGGCTTCGCTCAAATGCGGCTTGAACATTTGCTACCATTTCATCGGATGCTCTGCGACCACCACCATGCTTCTTCAACACAGATCCTGTAGCTAATAATGTATCACGCCACTTCTTTATGCTTCTAGCAGTTGGAGCATCACGGTTAAACACACGCCGGAACTCCCTTTGAACTCTAATGATTGATTTAAACTCCGCATACCACAAAACAGCTTGCGCTTTCATCTGCGGAGTCGCCATTTTCACAAACAATTAAATCTAAGAACGAGAAACGTATCTTTGTGCCATCTACCGACAGGATTCGAAACTTGGTGAGTTTTTCTGTACTATGAACGTTGTTTTAAGTTTCTATCTTCAACCGTTTGCCAGTAACAAGCAATTGAAATTAGGTCCATTCGAGCGGTCCACCCTGTACATTCATAGTGCTCTGCTCAATAGCAGGTATTTCACTGCAAACTTAGCATTTCCACTCCTTCCTTAACTCAGCTTTCCTTTTTGTATTTGCATACAAACCATTTATTTTAATATTGTGTATCATCTGATGTCTTTTTCTGTCTCTAACTTTCTTTCTAGAGCATCCTTCAGCTGGCAGTTTAATCTTAGCCAGTGGCCAATCCAATTTATTTTCCTCTTCTTTATGAGTTCTAGCATTGTTCTTCTTTCACCCACTCTGTCTAGCACATCTTTATTTTTTATTTTGTCTGTCCATTTTATACGTTCCATTCTTCTCCACATCCACATCTCAAAAGCTTCCAGTCGCTTTTCCTCATTCCATCGTGATGTCCAAGCCCCTGTACCATACAATGCTACACTCCACACAAAGCACTTCACTATCCTCTTCCTTAATTATTTTGACAAAGATCCGCAGAAAATGCTTCTCTTCTTGTTGAAAGCTACTTTTGCCATTGCTATCCTCTGCTTTAGTTCTTGACCGCAGTTCATGTTACTACTGATAGTACAACCCAAGTATTTGAAGCTCTCCACTTGCTCAATGACCCCATCTTTAATCCTCGTGTTTATCTTCCATGGTTTCATTCCTATAAGCATGGCCTTCATCTTATTTATATTTATCTTCATCCCATAATCATCGCACTTATCATTTAGCTCCAACAGCATGTTCCTCGGTGACATTGCATCTTCTGCTAGCAAAGCCATATCATCAGCAAATCTTATGGATTTTTTTCTTTTTCCTCCCATGTTTACCCTTCCCGTATTGCTGAAGCTGTTCTTTATTAGGTCTTCCAGGTAGATGTAGAAAAGAGTAGGTGATAGAGGACATCCTTACCTTACCCCCCTTCCAATTTCTCTTCCCTCTGACATTTCTTCTCCTATCTTCACTTTTATTCGCTGTTTCATATAAAGACTACTTATGAGCCTCCTCTCCTTCCAGTTCACGCCAATTTTCTTCAAGATCTTCAGGAGTTTATTCCAATTTACTCTGTCAAAGGCCTTTTCCAGGTCAACAAATACTGCATAAACGTCTTTAACTTTTTCTATATATCTTTCTCCTATTGTTCGTATCAAACAAATTGCATTTCCTTTACCCTTTCCCTTTCTGACGTCAAACAGTTCTTCTTCCAATTCGCTTTCCATCGTAGAACGTAAACGCCGATTCAGTATTCGCAGGAGAATCTTTGCAGAGTGTGATATCAAGCTGATAGTCCTGAACTCCTTACTTTTCTTTGCAATGTTTTTCTTCGGTATTGGTATTAACACTGTCTCAGTCAATTCTTCGGGCCATTCACCTTCTTTACATATCTTGTTGCATAAACACAGAATTTCCTTCTTTCCTTCATCCAAGCATTTAACCAATTCAATGGGGATTCATAATAACAACTTTATTTTACGTGGCAGAGTTAAGACCACTCAACCAGATTAAAAAGACTATTTAACTCATGCCCCAAATGGGAGTCAATGACCAATCACATTTCAATGATTTTTTATTTACAACCAATCTGAGTCGTGTTTTCACGAAATATTTATCAGTGTTATAATTACCATATTAAAGAAAGCTCCTCCTTTTTAATATTCTGAACAGGTCTGACCATTATTTTGCAGTGACTGAGCCTGTGAGAAATACGGCTACCAGATTGTATATATAGTGCATGAATGTCAACACATGCCGCATGCGGGAGTTAATATAAAAACATTTGTAGCAATTGATTATACCACCAAAAAAAGAAACCACTGTTTGCACTTTCTTAAATGTATTTTTTCCCAGGTAACAATCCAGAAAAATATAATTGTCATATTTACATCATACGACATCAGAAATGAATTAATAAACAGTTCGATGTGTTACATTTTTTCTCCACTAGAGAGCATTCTTACAATATTGCGTTCCTTTGGCAATAAATAGTATGATCTGGTTGCAGTGATAAACAAAAGAAGCAGATGAAGCGTACCTACCGTTTCTCATTTGTTTTCAAACATCGCCGTTTACATTAAATATATAAATATTTTAAAATAACTATAGTTAAATAGTGATTTATGAATAAACAGCTTAATTTTATTCGTTAAATAGTCCTAACAAATGCCACTCTTGATTTCCAAATTCTCTAGATTAATTCACTCCTCACTTCGTGAGTCGTGAATTTATCTATAATTTGGAAATCACTCGTGGGATTACTTACGATAATACAAATTAGTCTCATATCTAAATTACAATAAACATAAATTATTACATGCAGTATCTACAATAGAATTATTATTAGAACATAGGCTCTTTTTATTTACTCTAAATTTAACGAATGAAATATAAAATTTAAAAGATAGAAAAATGAAAAATAGTACTAATAGCTTAAGTTTCAATTAACTAGCTATTAGGTAAAAAAAATAAATTATATATTCTATGTCCACCGCTGCGGTCTCGAGGTAGCGTGCTGCCTTGTCACGCAGCGGGCCCGGTATCGATCCCCAGTCGGGGCAGTTTTTATGGGGGTTTTTCCTCATCTGTAAGACAAATGTCAGGAAAACTTTAAGGCCCAAACGGTCCCCGAAATCATATAGCCATCATCATCATTCTTCACCGGTGTGGAAAGCAATGGGAAGCTACCACACCTACAATTCCCTAGTAAAGCTGCAAGCAGAGCATGAAAATGCTATGATTGCAGTGAAGTACCTGCCTTCGGGCAGAACTACTATGGATGGATATGTTCTACAATAACATACTGTATATCACCAAAGGTCAATGAAACAGGAATTCTCCACTGAACAATATTATAGATAGGGAATTTGGAATCGAAGAGATATGTGGCATGTTAAATAATCTTCAGATATGAAAATCATATCAATTGCAAGATACAGGAGTTCACTTCCGAATGTACGATTGGCCTACAGAATAAATACGAGTAAAGTTAAACCCAAAAACCAATAAAAGAAGCTTGAAGGAACTTTACATATATCTGGAAAAAATTTTCCCTTCTCAATTATGTTCTCTTCAAAGGCGAACTACGATTTATGTTCGTCAACATCATGGGGATCCTTCATTGTTCTTTTATACTAAAATAGAATGTGATCCAGAAGTGGCAAACACAACTGTTACGTTCTACGGTTTTTTAGTCTGTTAACACGATATAGCGTTTTCAGTTGCGGATAGATGATGGTATCGCTTTTAGATAGATTGCATATATATATATATATATATATATACACAGCTGATAAAGTATCGGACTCCATAGTAGTAGCACCTGTCACTCCTCTTGAAAGCATAGGGTCTTCGTGAAAGCCGTCCCTTGTTGTTCATTTTCTGTAGTTACAGTGCTGCGCCATGTAATTTTTGGGCCTTCCTTTTTTTCTAGGCAATCCCTGCGGATACCATTCCTGTGCTCTCTTTGGCACACTGTGTAGTTCTCTTCTGAGAGTGTGTCCAATCAATTTCCATTTGCGATATTTAATCTCATTCTGTGATATCCTCTATAATTCCTCGTTTAATATGGTTTTTGTCCACTAGATTCTCAAAATAAACCAGGCATATATTTATACGTACTTGCAATTTTCTATATAATGCTATTGTGCCCTTTAATGTCTCACACCCATATAGCAATATAATTTTCACATTGCTATTAAATAGTCTAAATTTAGTTTTAGTTGAGATTTGTTTAGATTTCCATTTGTGTGACAATTGTGAGAATACAGCTTTTGATTTTTCTACTTCTAGCCTTAACATCTTCCTCTGATCCTCGTGGGACTTCATACCCTCATAAAAATGCACTTGATCAGAAAC
Source organism: Diploptera punctata (assembly GCA_030220185.1). Classification (NCBI taxonomy): domain Eukaryota; kingdom Metazoa; phylum Arthropoda; class Insecta; order Blattodea; family Blaberidae; genus Diploptera; species Diploptera punctata. Next base: position 617,650 of record JASPKZ010000434.1, read on the forward strand.
TTTCAGTATGTCCTCGAACTAGGATTATATATAGAATGGCTTAAAGTATTTGAAAATTGATACCTTATTTATTTATACAATGCAAGGGACTTGACAGAAGTCATTGTCCATAATTATGAGTAAACAAATATCTGATAACAAATTAGAACAATAAATCATCATAGCAAAACAGAAAGTTTGGCTTTTGCTTCCTAGTATCTATACTTGAGCATAGCGCTTGACACTGTAGCAGGTGGTTTCTGTCCATGTTTAGTGTCTATGGTGCAAAGTGGACTTTTGTAAATTCCAATTCGATGAAGATGTGCTGCAAGACAATCATGTCCTGTGTTTAGTCGAAAATATGCTACAGCTTCCTTTAGAGGAGCATCTGGTGTAGTATGGATACTAAGGGCGAATATTCGGTCCCATTAGGGATGAGCATGCGATAATGGAGGAGGTTCGCAATGAGTAAGTTCATAAATAAAATTACGTCCTTAGGATTTTTGAGTCTAGGAGATTCAGACGGGCAAATCATGTAGCTCGAATAGGTGATAGTAGAAATTCTTTCACACATTTTATTGAAAAAAAATGCAGAAAATTCCATTAGGGAGACCTAGACATAAGTGGGGAGAATATTCGGATGGATATTAGGGAACTGGATGTTGTCATAATCATCATCAACAACAACAAGGATTAAGCACAATGGCCTGTTCCGATCTCATTATAGGTCAAATTGGTCCTTCCATCTCTTCAATGGTCTTCCCAACATTCTTCTCACTTTTGGTTTATAATTATACATTCTTCTTGGTATGCGCTGTTCATTCATTCGTAATACGTGTTGAATATAAGCATTTTGATAATATTTTATTCTTTCACAGAGATTAAATATATTAAGTTCTGTTCTTATATCTTCGTTTTCCTTTTTATCGGTCCTTTGGTATCCTGCTATTGCTCTCAAGAACTGGATGTCAAAGATACGAAATGGACTCAGTTGACCGAGGAGAGAGATACCGTAAATGGAGGATCTTGGTATATTTAGCTATGAACCTAAGGGTTTTATAAGCCATATAGAGTGAGTGAGTGACTTATTTAATATGTTGGTTATACTTTGACTTTTAAACCATTAGGGATACAATTTTACATTTGTATTTTTAGTACACGGTAAAGTTAACACTTAAATTAGCAAAGCAGTGGTGTAAATGAAATCAGGTGTGACCCTGATCTCCCCGCTTTAGGGTCTTATAAATGCTCTCTCCGGGTTGATTACTAGTGTTTTTTTTATGTTTGTTGGATTATTAGGGTTGTGTGACATTTTTGTGAAGTGGGTATTGTGAATTTAAAATTAATTTTTATTTCATATACATTTGTATTTGTTGGAAGTATAGAAACGATGTGAGGTTATTGTGGATTCTTTTCAAATTGTATATGCTCAAGGAGGGATAAAAATGAGAAGAAATCTAGTTGAAATTTATGTATATTGTACGTATGTGGGTTGCTGAGTGTGTTTTGTATAATCAGTTTGGTGTATCTATTACAGTGCGATCAGTATAGCAATGGACAGCAGACGCGGGGATTCCACTATACACTGCTGACGCACTCGCGGCGGGGAACGGTAGGATCGCGGTGATACAACCACACACATTTTCGTTACTATTTTACAAATTGTCGTACTTACCAACTTTATTGAAGCAGGTGTTCGAACTGTTCACCTCCGTTGTCCATACATTCTTGACACCTCTTTATAAAATTTGTTGTGCATATTATGGACTGTTGAACGTGACGGAATTTTTCACCCGGGAATCGTGGTTTCAAAAAGTATTTGTACTTGGCTGGCAGACTGAGTTAACAAATATTGATCATACATAAATACACGTTGTTCAGTAGAAAAATTATTAGCCATTATACAGTTTACACTTTACACTTATACACACGACATTCAGTTACACACGCCTGTTTTATAAGATACAAATTTTAAAATTTAATTAACTTCAAGTCTCGTGTCTGTACGTGTAAGCCTTCGTCATCGCACAGCACAAACCCCGCGTCTGCTGTCCATTACTATACTGATCTCACTGTAGTATTGGTGTACATGTTCAGTAATTTATCGAGTCGTTTATTTGAATGCGGTGGACCGCATGGAAACTATATCAAAGATAACTATTTTTATTGGGCATATTGTGTAATTCGACATACATTTAAGTGATTTCCACTCGTTTGTTTTCTTCCGTTCTATTAAAGATATTGCATAAAATAAACCAATAGATGTATCCTAATTAAACGCCAATTTAAGGGTTAAAAAAATTGAACGATGTAATTTATGCATAACATTTATTCTACGTTATAACGTAGTCTGATTCCAACCATAGAGTTTCCCATGAGACGCAGAAAAGATTGTTTTACATAATAGGCCAGAAAATATTGTTTGACATAATAGGCCATATTAATTTTATATATCTTCAAAATATGCACTAAATACAGGACATAATTCAGTAAGATAAGGCTAATTTATATGGATTACAAGAATAACATAATACAATCATAATAAATTACAGTTATCTTAATAGAGAATGATAATATTTTATGTTCCAGGCAGTGCCAGTATCACCAACATTAAGTCTACAAAAAAAAAGAGCAGGGTAATTCCACCGTGACAAACGTCATATTTTATCTACACACTTCCATCTATTATGCTTTATAAATGCGGAGTTATTAGGTAATTTTAAATTTAAAACATAGTTTGTTTTTCTCAATTTTTTAAAAATGTTTTATTCAATGCCCCAGGTTTGCCTTTACATTTTCTAGTGTTCTCTCCTAGCATTGGCAATTTGTAACCCACTACTGAGGTTGGGGCGCCCGGAAGGCGGGGTTACGCTGCCCCAATAATATGATGGTTGATGATTATGATAGTGGTGCGCCACGAAAGTCCTTAACCCTATACTTAAACTAAGGCAAATATGAATGATGATGATTATGATGGTCATATGATGTTCGGAGACAGTTTGAGCTTTAAAGTTGCCCGACATTTGTCTTACAGGTGAGGGAAAACCCAAAGAAAACCTCACCCAGGAACCTTTTCCCGACCGGGGATGGAACCCGATCCACTGCGTGACAATGCAGCACGCTTCCTCGAGACCACAGCAGTGGACTTCACAGATATACACATAGTTAAACGGGAAATCATAAATAACAGTTTGGCAATTTCATGAATGTTTATAATATACAGCATAAAAACTAAGATATTCTCTATTTCGAGGTGTAAGTGCTCATTTATAAAAAAAATACATAGGCCTATAGCCTATTTTTGTCGCTAAAATCGCATAAAATCCCGCCTTTACAAACTATAATAAATTGATAAAATTTAAGTAAAACAGGTATGTTACAATGTCAATGCCCAGCTCCAAAACTAATTTTAACATTAGCGGTAAAGGGTTTCTACTGCCGGCAATAAATGTACCTATCTCAAGTATTAGAAAGTTCATACATATAACGGGTAAATCAAGTATTTATGGAAAAATTCTTAACATTCTATGGTAATTCTAATATAGGAAAGAGGCAATACTAATTGAAGTATAACAATGTGTTATGCAATGAGTAATATATTTTATTTAGGATGTATTTTGCGAAAATACAAATGAATAAAAAAAATTGACGGAGGATTTGAACCGTGGCTTTCACATACATTTCATGTTGTAAGTATTTAACCATCTACGCAATTCGAACGTCTGATACTAGACGCAGTGTTTACTTTTACACTATGAACGAGAGTTGAACTGGGCCGTAACAAGGAACTCTGCTTTTTGAAGAGGTTCATTCTTTTAGAATAGAATAGAATAGATTTATTTAGTCTGGTGGAGTTAAGGCCATGTGGCCTTCTCTTCCACTCACTCTTTTTGTCGCTAAGTGTACATAATTAAACGGGAAAACAAATAACAGTTTGGCAATTTCATGAATGTTTATAATATAGAGCACAAAAACTAAGATATTCTCTATTTCGAGGTGTATGTGCTCATTTATTAAAAAATGCATAGGCCTATAGCCTATTTTGTTGCTAAAATCGCATAAAATCCCGCCTTTACAAAATATAACAAATGGATAAAATTTAGGTAAAACGGGTCTGTTACAATGTCAATGCTCAGCTCCAAAACTAATTTTAACATTAGCGGTAAAGGGTTTCTACTGCCGGCAATAAATGTACCTATCTCAAGTATTAGAAAGTTCATAAATATAACGGGAAAATCAAGTATTTATGGAAAAATTCTTAACATTCTATGGTAATTCTAATATAGGAAAGGAGCAATACTAATTGAAATACAACAATGTGTTATGCAATGAGGAATATATTTTATTTAGTTTGCACATATATTCGTTCCTAGAAGGATGACCCTTTCCCTTAGCTTCTTTCGTCGTGTATTAAATCCGTCCGGCATTTCATTCTTGGACTTTTTAGCATTGTACGGTAGACTAGTGGTTATGCTCCTTGCCTCTGGTCCCGAGGTACCCGGGTTCAAACCCGGCCGGGGTCGATGGGTTTTTTTTAGGATGGAAAAATCCAAGGAGCAAGTCCTCCGGGAGGGACTTTAAGCCGTGGGTCCCGAGTCTGAAGATTTTCAGGCTCGTAAAAGATCCTTAAGCCTGAATGAAAAAGCCTCTAAGCAAAATTTGCCGAATTTTCCCGTCCTAGTACTACCTTGGTTTCCTAGATGTCAGTATGAGGCGGAACTCTGACCACGGACCATTCAAATGATACGAAAACAAGTGTAACTAAATTAGTATGGTTCAAATTCTTCCCTGTAGGGGGAGAGCGCCTAAATCTCTGTTAAGGAAAACATGGCCTTACAAGAAGACATGTTTTCAAACGAACAGGGAGCTAGCCTGATGCGTCAACCCCTCAACCTGGAGATTTTTAATCAAGGTTCTCTTCCTTTAGCCCTTGATGAACCAACGCCTAACTGCAAGGCAGCAGTGTATATAAACAAAAGATGAATGTTCAAACTTCAATTGTGTATTTCATTAAAATAAAACAATTAAAATTGTATAGTCACGTAAAGGAGAATGGCAGAAGACAGACTGGCAAGGAGATTACTAAAATGGGTGCCGCTTGGTAGAAGAACAGGATGGCTAAAAATAATGTGGATTGGTGATGTTTTGTGCACCATGAGATAAAAAAGGATAGGACGATGGAGACTAGAATGACAGACATGTGGAGGAGAACGACGGTAGATTAATTGGAGAATGGAACATATTGTGAAACCTGCTAAATAAATGTATTATACTATGTATTTTTACTGTAGGCTACTGATTGCAGTAACAGAGTGGCCTTACAGAATAAATTTGATACATGAAACACATGGTTATAGCAGGATTTTAATATCATAATAAATATGAAAGGTTAAGTTAATAATTTTGTATTTTAAAATTCTTTTAATATTTAAATATAACTTAAATAAAGAAAAACATCTAAATAATTCATTGTTGTATAAAAATGTCTCAGTAACAATTACAGAAATTGTATTACATAACAGTCTTTCTAAATAATGCTTTTAAAATTGTTTTAAGTCATTGTTGTCAGAATAATAAAGCTTTCTGTTATAACTGTAATAAGAACACCTGTTTTACTTCATATTTTTAAATGAAAGTAAACTAAACTCTGATTGGATGTTAAAACAATTAACTTTTTGATTTAACAAATCAAATTTAAACCTTATATTTAATGGACTATTAACCAGTAGAATTTAAAATTACCATCATGTGATATAATAATGTTCTTTAAAAATTATAAAAGAATTACACTAGTCATTCTGCATACAACTTTCCACAAAGATAGAAGCAGGAAGAGTTCTCAAGATAAAATGTAATATTTAATACAAGAATAATTGATTCCAGAAAAAAAAAATATTTTAATTGATAGTGAAGAATAATACCACTTACATTTACTTAATCTGCTGGGAACCTACAAAGTGAATAAATTTGTAATTATTTCTACAAGAAACAATTTTTTATGACTTTGAAGTGTTTTCCTATCCAGTGTACCAACTTCCCAGCTTGAGAAGAGAATCCGGCTCTACCGAAAATTAAACCCAACCTGAACCAGTAATTCTTTTTTGGGACACCAATCCTCCTTCAAAATGTTACTACAACATCGGGCATGAAGAGAATTACTGCGTCAAAATGTCACCACAACGTGAGACAAAGTAATTACTGCTACATGGTTTGCATAGTAAAATGACCTGAGTTATAAAGGTGTAAGTAAATAGTAACTGATACTGGTAAATCAACACCAAAGCATTACTCTAATTTGAATTAAACATAAGTATAAATAAGACTACACTAATGAAGTGCATGATAAAATTCTCTTGAGGTAGAGTAAACATTATAAAATGAGTACCTGTTAGGTGTCGTCAACCTTGATTAAATTTTTTTTTAAATGTTGTAGTCCTTTCGGAATCCATTTATATCAGCAAAAGACCTTCGGAATCCATTTCTACAAGTTTTAAAATTTTAATCATGTTAAGGTTTAAGGCACCATACTTACTCACTGGCACTATCAAACCCGTAGATTCATGGTCGCGCTGACATAAGCTCTCCTTACACCCCTATCCTGGGCTAATGCTTTCCAATCAATCCCTGTATAAACTACTTCCCTCAAATCATACTTAATGTTATTCTCCCACCTCATTCCTGGTCTACCTACTGGGCGTTTTCCCTCTGGTTTTCCTATAAGAAGCTTCCATGCATGTTTTTCATTCCCCATACGTGCCACATGTCCTGCCCATCGCAGTCTATGAGACCTAACTGTTATTATATCTGGCTTCCTATATATATATCATGTAGCTTACTATTATGTAGTTCCTTTTCCATTCACCTGTCTTTTCATATCTTTTTGGCTCAAAAATGTAAATAGCGGTATACATCTTTCAAAATTACGACTAAAAGTCTGTCGATAAGCCTACAGCCAAACTCTATTGAAATATATATAATTGTTTCTATCTATGGAAATTTTCTAAAATGGTTCGTTTCAAGTTTGGGGGTAAAAATTTATTACGATACGTGGCAACGGTTAAACTCAAACAATACTCATCATGTAGCGTAGTGGTTAAGGCACTGAGCTACAAGCCGGAGGGTCGAGGGTTTAAGTCCCGTTGGGGTCAGGATTTTTAAACTGACCCAAACCCTCTGGCGGCACTATGGCCCTGGGATCGACTCAGCCTCTAACTGAAATGGGTACCAGACGCTTGTTCTGGGGTAAAGGCGGCCGTCACGCAGGGCTGACAACCCGGCTGACATAAAGTGCCGATTGTCTAGAAAAAGTGGGAGCCTTAACCTCCTACTACCCCAAGGGCCTCCTGAGGCCTGTTGTGGGATCACTTTACTTTACTTACTTAGTGTTGGCGTAGACGTGCAAAATTTAGTTTGCAATCAGTTGGGTGGATTTACGACCAAGGCAAGGCAAGCCAAGGTCAAACGATTAGCTATAACTAAAAGATTCAACGTCGCAACCTGAAATGTAAGATGATTCAGATTAAAAGAGAATCTCCCGTTGGTACTCTGTCCGTCAAAGTTTTGTCCATCTGTATAGTTATTTAATTTTAGGTGTATATTCAGACCGGGAGTACCACGACCTGAAAGATTTATTGCGCTATCCCAGCATTATGTAGACGAGTGGAATAGAAGTCTACTCCATAAGTTAATGAAAATCCATTGCGATTAAACACCCATTATTTGAAACTGCTAATAGTGCGTTAAACGGTGTTATGTAAATTGTAGGTCCAACGCACCGTTTTTGGGTTTGACCTGTGACCTCGAGTGAGACTACAACCCTCCCCTTCTGCCCTTTATTGCTCAGGATTGGACTCATAAGGCAACACACTGGTGGGTCCCCAATAGATCTCCGCAACCACACAGTATCAACAAATCTTTTTCTTAACAAAATATGAGGTGACGGGTTATATGAAATGAATGTACAATAAATTAAATGACATGAAGAGGTGGAAAAGCAAATGTAGAGTGTTGATGGAATGAAATTGGGGAAACGGGAGAATTCCGAGGGGGAAAAAATGCGATAAATTGCGATATGGCCCTTCTGGAACCATCAGGATTCAAACTTGTAACTCAAGTCGGGGCAGCCTCACATCTATAGAGATGACTCCATTTTGCATAAATCAAAGCATGTACTCTACATACATTTTCAACCAAACTATGTTTCCTCACAAAGATAAAGTGGATGAACAAAAAATTAAATTGCACGAAGGAGAAGGGGGAATGTAGATTGTTGGTGGGATGAGATTGAGGAAACGGTAGAAAAAAAAAACGAAAAATTCCAGTATGGACAACCATCAATTCCCCTCTGGAACCTTCAGGATTCGAACCAGGCATCTCAGTCGGAGCAGCCGCACATCTTACAGAGACGGCTCCATTCTGTATAACATCAATGCACGTACTGTTCATGTTATCAGTAAATAGTGTTAAATAAATAGACCTGTATAAACTAGGTCATACAATAACCTGGTAACGGAGTAATGATTTGAAACGAAGCTTACTTAAAATTAAAATATTTACAGTATTTTACTTGTGATAACTTCGTTGGAGTTTTACTATTCCAGACCCACATATATGCTACATTGAGTTTAATTGGCTGCGCTTCAGCAGTGGAGGGAGATCCCATCAGCTGATGTGCGTACTTGGCATAGCACCACGACCTTCTCAACAACTTGCACAGAGATTCAAACCCGGTAATATTAACTGTACATAAACACTTGTTCTGCAACTTTCATTAAACTGTAATATCAGCAATGTTGCCACATTCGAACTACATTCACAATGAGTGCAGTATATTACAGGAAATGGTAAATAACCAATCTAGAACTGTGGACACTTTCAATACGTAATGAACGTAAAAAATCAAACGGCTCCTTTCGAAAAGGAAGTAAAGCTACGAGTACAGGTTCCGTATTGCACATTCCGTCTTTCTTCTTCTTCTACTTTCTAGTGGTTACCATGATTGCTTCTCGGTAAGATTTTTAATCGATCAGTATGAATTAGTAGATATTACTGTCTCACTCTGATGGTTAACCGTTTATATAAAAGCGGGTGCCGCGCGGCATTGCATGGCATGCGGTGTTGTCACGATTCTCATGGCGCTATGGGTGTTTATTACACAAGGACAGAAGACATTGATTATATTTATGTTATTATTTTGTATTATTTAACTTTTTAAATTAAAAAAGATATGTATTTATTTATTTAATAATTTAAATTCTACATTATATAGCTTGTAGGTCTACATAAATTTAATATTCATACATCATGATTAAATTATTGTTATTATTGTTATTATTATTCTTCCGATCCGATTGAGGGTCTTTCCACTTTTCAGCGGTTGCCCTTTTACCAGCCGGCTGCTGGCCCTTCACATCCACATATGTCAATCACAGAGGTAGATGATCAACAGCCAGTGTAGGGGTGACATGTGGTTGGCATGTCGAGTCCCCCAGCCGTTATAGCTGGTTCCTCAACCTGGAGCCGCTACTTATTGTAGCTACCCAATTGCCTCACGATGCTGGGTGGGCACCGGTCCCATACTGGCCGAAATGCCATGAGAAAATTTCTTCCCCCATGGAGACTCGAACCAGCGCAAGTCCCGTAGCTCTGCGCCAAGGCTTCCTACCTTAACCGCTCGGCTACGGCGCGGGACCTTATTATTATTATTATTATTATTATTAAGTTTTCGGTCTAAAATATTTTCCCATGGCCGCTACATTTGAAATCACTTGTATATTAAACAAATATACTATGCAGATATTGTATTATTATTATTCCAGCTACATTTCACAATAAATCACTGATAATTATAATCATAACAATTACGCTATACAATTTTAAAACTGGATCGACTGCTCTACGTTCTGAGTTTTAATTGAAACTGAGGGAAGAATAGCAATCCGGCAACATCGTGGTAATCGCGGATGTCGAGATCTTTGTACTTAATAACATATAACAGCTGCGGGGAAACAAAGCGACCCGATTGTTAAGCATCATAGTGAGGCGATAATATCTTACTCGTGTCTAGTTCGTAGGTTTGTCGATTTAAACATGCCTGAGTCGATTAATTTTTCCAGGCAGTAAAATGTTTCATGTCTAGAATATAGTATTGCTCTTATGGTAACGGTGTTGCCACTTGACGCCGCAGACTGAGTAAAAGAGATGGAAATATAATTATCACCAAGTTCAGTTGAAAGAGGATGGTTCAATGGCACCTTAGCTAGTCGTCGTTCCGGTAACTGAGTTCACCCCCTAACTTTATTAAATATGTGCGTGATAATTATACGTTCCATAATGGTATTTTTTCCATAAATCGAGAACTCACCTTCTTGGCAAAGTTGTAGGAGAAACTATTTAACTAAATTAATTTATTAAAAGTGAATTAATTAATTAATCAATATCTCATAAAAGGACACGTTTACTAGCAGGAATTGCTCCATAAAACCAATGCTATTTTCTAGATGTGAAAAACCCTATAGTATGGCTTTCTTCAGAATGAAGGTACCTTGGGACCGTGTCGTAAATTTACAACACGTGAAACAACTTCAAGCCAAAAAAACAAGTGGACTCCTAGTAAAATTTGTCGGCCCTTTCACGCCCAACTGTGAATTGCAACGCAATGACATTAGATGTTTAAATGGCGTTGTTAATTAAAGTACTACCTATCTATTTTCAAATTACGACTTTTTCAGGGCATAAAACAATCTTGTCAGAGAACGATTATCGCTTATGACAGGAAAAAGACGCTAAAGATGATTCTGAAAAATTCGCATTAAAGAACTTGAGAAATGATTAACTGTGGCAGGAATATTACTGTATAACATAGTTTTGACCTGCTCATGGAAACCTCAAAAACAGAAGTCGCCGAAACCGAGTCCAGGTGCTTGCTGCGATCTGAAGCACACACCGAAGAATATACAGTAGTCTCGCGCTGTAGCAAGTTTTTCTGATATAATTTGGCAGAGAACTACGTGCGACGCGTGCATGCGCTAATTCGAGTCCCCATGAGGATTTTTCTTTTTGTAATGGAATTTCGATCAGTATGAATCATGAGGAATTTGGGTAGCTGTTATAAGTATATAGTTGAGGAAATAAGCTAGAACTCCTGGGCTGAAAAGGGCATTAAAAATAATAATAATAATAGTGCTTTATTTAAGCTAGTAGAGTTAAGGCCATAAGGCTTTCTCTTCCACTCAATAATAAAATCGTACAAAAATTACGTGTTACAATTTTAAAATAATATTAACATATAGACTAAACAAAGGACGATGCGGATGTGGTCTAATATTAACCAACACTAACGAAACGTGGAACAGAAATAAAATAAGGTAAGAAAAGCTTCCTATAAAGAACATTTATAGATATAAACAAATGCTGAATATTGTTGTTATTACCCGTTTAAGGAGTAAGCGCAGTTGTTGACGGAGGGCACTGCAGTCGTGTTTATGCAGGAATAGAACACGTGACACTGCTATCTTTGAGAGCAGAGGGGAATGGGACGTGGGACGCTGACAGTGTACATTGCCTTATATGACGTCACGTGAAGCAACAAACAGAGCTTCGTAATTCTTCCGCCTGCAGAGATATTTTGAAAGACTAATATGCAGGTATTTTCATTGTGTGGAACTTAAGATATCTGTTAATTTGAATTTAAATAATGGCAGTGATTGACAGTCCATGACATGACTGGGAAGTGAGTACCGTGCTCTAGTCATAGATATCGTGTGAGTTCCATGCTCTAGTCACAGATATCGTGTAATATTGTGTATAAACATGTCCTGTACTGAGGTGTAGAAAGTAAGGAAGTATATTGTGATTTTGTTCCTAGATTGTATTCAGCCGATAAATTTTGAAAACGCATCGATAAATAATTTGGTAAATAAGTGTGCAGAATTTGGAATATAAAAAACATGTGAAGACAGTGAAATGTGGGTAATGACAAAAAATTACAAAGTAGAATACAAAGCGTAGAAATGAACTTCCTTAGAAGAACAAAAGGCTGCACAAGAATGGATCGGATAAGGAATGAAGGTATAAGAACAGCGTTAAAAATATATCCACTGAATGATAAAATCCAAGAATATAGAGAAAAATGGTTTAGACATGCAGAAAAAATGAATGCAACAAGATTACCAAAGGCAGGATTTAACTACAAGCCAAGAGGTTCAAGGAATGTAGGAAGGCCAGTGAAAAGATGGACAGAACAACTGTGAGGCGGAACAGGCAATTTGTCCAGCCCGTGAAGTGAAGAAGAAGAGAAACGTGTGAATGTAGAGTTCATCTGTCTTTTAGATGTAGCTATGAAATAACAGCCCAATGATTGATTATGTCTCAAGAGGAAGTGGTTCTCTTTCCCACAGAGTACCAGAGAAGAAAGTGGACGAGTTGCGCGTACATGCCACAGGCGGCGCTAGTGTAATACAATTAACGACACCTAAATTTTTTCGGTTCTTTTTTTGGTACTAATATGAAATTCAGCACCGCCTGGTGGTAAAATTATGAATTATAATTATATAACGCCATCTGGTGAATAATTATGGAATTTAACTTTTATAGGAATAAATAACGTATTAATTAATCTTAAATTGTGGAATTATGTATACCCAGTCTCTCAGACCTACAGATTTTCTTTAATTTTAACAGAAAGGAAGAATGGAAATAAATAAAACATGTTAATTTATTTTCGTTTATTAAAATTTTAAAACGTGCATTATGAGCTCTTTTAATAAATATGTACAATTGACCTACCCCCTTATTCTCACATACATATTTTATACAATATTTATTAAAATAACCTTAGCCATGTCGTACATCTGTCCATTATAAAGTCACATTTTTAAAATGTTATTAGAAATGGCTGTACACTAACATCACTCTTCCTAACCTAACAAATCTTAGAATTTTATCACTTCTAGTAGGTTTATCTTTGAAAATAGATTCACATTAAAAATGTAAACAAGCTTGAATTTACTTACAAATTAGAGTAAAATAAAATCTAAGTAATGATTTTAACTTTCGATAATTTACAGTACCGTCTACATAGAACGAAAGGATAGCAGTTAAAAATTTAAATTTACAAAATGGCTAACTTCCCATAATCCCGAGTGAACACCGTGAACGACGCCGTGTGCCTTGCATTTGTTTTATTTAGTTACATATTCTGTTACTACGAAACAGAGCTACCATTGTAGTTTGCTCATTGTAGTTCATCGTAAACGACCGAAATTTTTTAGATGTCACTGTACTCAGTTTCCCCTCTATTCGAAGTTTCTCTATGCTCTTTCCATTCATAGCTTCTTCAAGGCACTAAGGGGATTTGGCCCCAAGAATCTTAGTACAACCTTTCAGGTGAAACTTGGATTATGGCCCAGAAATGGACCACTCAGAACGATACAATTTTATCGGATACAAAGGAAGTTTGGTGTATCATTTGAACTGTTTAGTGGCTAGTGGCAACTATACCATTCCTCTAGGCCAATCACCAACCAACTATTGTCTGTCCAACGGATATGTGCCCCCGTAAAATAACGAACTAAAGCCTTCTTCCTTTTCTGCCTCGGCAAATAATTTCCCTCCTTGCATTCCTATCTCTCTCTCTCTCTCTCTCTCTCTCTCTCTTTTCCACTTGCACTCCTGTGTTGTCAACTCAACTCCAACCTTGCATTAATGAATATTCAAGAGCCATGACATTGAGGGAAGTTTGGCAACATCCCTACTCCATAAGTTACCTGTGGTTGCCGTTTGACTTAGGGGGAGAGGAGTGCGGTGAAATTGTGTACTTTTCTAAGAATGATGTCAGCACTGTAGGGGTGCAGATCCGTTGGTCCGAGTATAACTCACTGCCACTATCGAACCTGTAGGTCCATGCCGCGCGGATTTAAGTTCTCCACATATCCCTATCCTGAGCTAATGTTTTTCAATCATCCCTATATATTCTACTTCCATCAAATCATGGTTAATGTTATTCTCCCACATCATTCTTGGTCTATCAACTTGCGTTTTCCCTACGGTTTTCCTATGATAAGCTTCCAGTCCCCTCTTTCATTCCTCATTTGTGTCACATGTCATGTCCATCGGAGTCTAAGATACTTAATTGCTATTATTTTATCTGGTTTCCTCTTGGCCAGTAACCAATTGGAAAACTCAATAGGCATAATTTACTTTCAAAATCTCAGAATAAAAGAAACCGGATAGAAAATACTAACAACCAGTATAAATTATAGGTGTAAGACTTGCAGCCTAAGAAACTTCTAAGGAAAACGTATTTATACTTTCCCGCCCAGATTTAATGACTGAGATGTAAGCGTTGTTGAATAAAACGCATATACAAGAGACGTACTCATTATTACCCTTGAATGACAACGAACCCTCGACCTGCATTTATTGTGAAGGACCACAAATAACAAGTTTTGGCAACTATCTGGTCATTTCAAGAAACGTGCCAAACGAGACTGACCTAATGCAAGTTCCCCAGATAACTTTCTTCACTCATATTGTTGTCTACTTCTACAATGTTTCAACTATTCAAACCCAGCATTTTTATTGTTTATGTGGAAAGAAAAATATTTATATTTGAGCAATACTGATTCTTCAGAATTCATTTCTTAAAGTTACAATAATATAATACATGGGATGACAAGCTGTGAAGAGTCAAGATCGACTGACCTAGTTGTCACTGGCTAACGGAAGGCAGTGCACGTTATCACATAAGCACAAGGTTATTTAGTTCAAATTTTCTTAACCGGATTTCCTTATTCCTATCCTGTAGGTATTGAGTTATTGCGAGGATGAGTGGCACCCATTCCAGACCCTATGATGAAGTGATCTGTGTGGAGTGCAGCATTGTATGTTGCAGAGACTTAGGCATTACGATGGAATGAGGAAAAACGGCTGGAAGCTTTTGAGATGTGGCTATGGATAAGGATGGAACGTATAATATGGACAGACAAAATAAAAAATAAAGATCTGCTAGACAGAGTGGGTGAAGGAAGAATAATACTGGAACTCATAAAGAAGAGGGAACGAAATTGGATTGACCACTGGCTAAGAAGAAACTGACTGCTGACGGATGCCCTAGAATGAATGGTCAAAGAAAATAAAGTTAGAGGCAGATAATAGAGAATATTAAAATGAATTGTTTGCATGCAGATACAAAAAGGAAAGCTGAGTTAAGGAAAGGGTGGAGAATGCTGAGTTTGCAGTGAAAGACCTGCTCTTGGGCAGATCACTATGAATGAATGATGAAATGAACATTTCTGCGGTATAGTTGAGAATCGAACCCGGGACCCATGGGACACTGGTCGAGCAAAGTAACCATTAATCCACATATGCGGTCAAATGTAAGTAACGAAAATGTTGCCGTTACAGTATTTAGGCTACTTTTATTATAAATGTAATGTTAAATTCAAAAACATGTGAATGTTTGTATATCCAATTAAAATTTGGCACATGGACAGTCCAAGAATTTTTCTCAATGTTGCATTGATTCATCTATTTATAAAATAATATTTGGAGGACTAGATTAGTTTTGCGTTTAAGATTTACTTACCAATGCGTGACCAGCACAATTTCAGAGAATATGACGTCACATGTATGTGTGTTAAACACATGTCAGTCACAGTACCGCCAACCTTGCTTGTAATATAAACAGTATTGTCCAGAATTAAAACATATCATTTAACTAGGACGAATGTTTCCAATGTCACAAATAAAAAAAAATATGTATTCCAACTTGAAATGTTGTCATTCTCTTTGAATGCGAATCCGAAAAACCGGAACTCACTATTTTAAATTAATTAGGGCCTAACCGGTAACCAAATTACAGAGGGATTTAAAGTTACAAAAATATTAAGGTAAGGATGCAGCTTATATATATTCTATCAGTTTTGCAGATGACCGATATTGCTAATTGCACATGCCCATGGCGACATGGAATCTATAGCAATCTAGAACCCGAAATACCGGAACTCACTATTTTAAATTAATTATGGCCTAACGGGTAACCAAATTACAGAGGGATTTAAAGTTACAAAAGGATACGGTAAGGTTGCAGCTTTTATATTATATATATATATATATATATATATATTCCACCGCTGTGGTCTCGAAGTAGCGTACTGCCTTGTCACGCAGCGGGCCCGGGGTCGATCCCCGCTCGGGACACTTTTTCTGGGTGAGGTTTTTATCGGGGTTTTCCTCACCTGTAAGACAAATGTCAGGAAAACTTTAAGGCCCAAACGGTCCCCGAAATTATATGGCCATCGCAATCATCATCATTCATATTCATCTTATCATCATCATCCTTCATCGGTGTGGAAAGCAACGGGAAGCTACCACACCTAAAAAAATCCCTAGTAAAGCTGCAAAGCATAGCATAAAAATGTTATGATTGCAGTGAAAGACCTGCCTTCGGGCAGAATTACTATGGATGGATATATATATATATATATATATATATATATACAGGGTGGACCGCTCGAATGGACCTAATTTCAATTGCTTGTTACTGGCAAACGGTTGAAGATAGAAACTTAAAACAACGTTCATAGTACAGAAAAACTCACCAAGTTTCGAATCCTGTCGGTAGATGGCACAAAGATACGTTTCTCGTTCTTAGATTTAATTGTTTGTGAAAATGGCGACTCCGCAGATGAAAGCGCAAGCTGGACCTAATTTCAATTGCTTGTTACTGGCAAACGGTTGAAGATAGAAACTTAAAACAACGTTCATAGTACAGAAAAACTCACCAAGTTTCGAATCCTGTCGGTAGATGGCACAAAGATACGTTTCTCGTTCTTAGATTTAATTGTTTGTGAAAATGGCGACTCCGCAGATGAAAGCGCAAGCTGTTTTGTGGTATGCGGAGTTTAAATCAATCATTAGAGTTCAAATGGAGTTCCGGCGTGTGTTTAACCGTGATGCTCCAACTGCTAGAAGCATAAAGAAGTGGCGTGATACATTATTAGCTACAGGATCTGTGTTGAAGAAGCATGGTGGTGGTCGCAGAGCATCCGATGAAATGGTAGCAAATGTTCAAGCCGCATTTGAGCGAAGCCCCCGGAAGTCATTAAGAAGAGCTTCGCGGGAACTTCAAATACCAAAATCGACATTACAACGGATTGTCCACAAACGCCTCAAACTGCACGCATATAAAGTGCAGTTAGTGCAACGTCTGGAGCCGAATGACATGCCGAAACGAGTGGAATTCGCCAATACGATGCTGGACCGTCTCGGCGCTGATCCTGACTTCATGACCAAGATTTTCTTCTCGGACGAAGCCACTTTCCATTTGTCAGGCAAGGTAAACCGGCATAATGTGCGGATCTGGGGATCGGAGAATCCTCACGCTATTCAAGAGCATGTTCGTGATAGTCCGAAGATGAATGTTTGGTGCCGTTTGTCACATAATAAGGTCATTGGACCGTTTTTCTTCGCCGAGAAAACTGTTCGTGGTACCACATATCTTGACATGCTGGAGCAGTTCTTCTTTCCACAAATTGAACAACTGCAGCCTAACATCGTTTTCCAGCAAGATGGTGCTCCTCCCCACTGGTCCAATGAAGTTCGTACGACTTTGGACAACATTTTCCCTGGCCGTTGGATTGGTAGGGGAGGACCAATCGCGTGGCCCCCGAGATCTCCCGATTTAACACCACTGGATTTCTTTCTCTGGGGCTATGTCAAAGATAAAGTTTACACCACCCCAGTCAAAGACCTTCGTGAGCGCATCATAGAGGCTATTGAGAACATTCCAGAAGACATACTCCAACGTACTTGGCAAGAAATTGTTCATCGCTTTGATATCGTCGCAGTGACTGCTGGGGCTCATATAGAGATGTGGTGATCTGGATATCAAAACTTGGTGAGTTTTTCTGTAATATGAACGTTGTTTTAAGTTTCTATCTTCAACCGTTTGCCAGTAACAAGCAATTGAAATTAGGTCCATTCGAGCGGTCCACCCTGTATATATATATATATATATATATATATATATATATATATATTCTATCAGTTTTGCAGATGACCAATATTGCTAATTGCACAAGATCATGACATGGAATGTACAGCATGAAGAGTATGAAAAATGGGGACTTCCAAATTAATATACAGTAGGGAAAAGTTAATATTTATGCATAAGATAAGAGAAGGGATGTTTAAAAGTTTATAATTGGAGAAATTAAAGTAAGGATGTACATATCTTGAGAGAAAAATAGATCATTCACGAGATAATACAGTACAAAATAATTAAAAATAGGATTGCACTAATAAAAAAGCAATAAATCCTCTAAATTCCATTTGGTTGAACAAAGATATTACAAAAAAAAAAACAGAAAACTACAGATGTATAGAACGATAGTTCAAAAGCATTTTAACACGTGGTTCAGAAACTTGGCAAATCCCTACTAGAGAGGGAAAAAAAGGGGGGGATTAAGTAAAGAAATTGATGTTTTGAGAAGATCAGTTGGAAAATCCCGAATGAAAAAATAAATATGGAGGTAATATAAATTATGGGAATGCGAGATGAACCAAATATAATAGAAGTAACAGAAAAGAAAAAAACTACAATGGTATGGTCATATTAAGAGAATGGCAGAAGAAAGATCTAGGCTAACTCCTTGGCGAGACAGGCCTAGAAGGCACTTGGCTGCTGGCCTCACATCTACATCCGTTTATCACAGATGTAGACGATCATCCTACAAAGGTAGGGGCGACATGTGGTCAACATATCGGGTCCCCCGGTCGTTATATTTGTTTTCTCAACTTTTCGGGCTCATAAAAGTACCTCAAATCTACATAGTATCCCTGCGCAAGATTTGAACGGTCTTCAATATCCAATTAATACCTTAGTTTTCTACTAGATGTTTCCTTGAGGCGATGTACTAACCGCATCTGATATCTATATGAAAATAAGAGCAACTACATTAGTCTGGTTAAGAAACTCCTCAATACAGAAGCAACAACGTCCCAAGTGGAACGAACAAGATCAATCAATAAAATCAAGAGAGGTCTAAGACATTATCATCTCATAATACATTCACGAATTTATGCCATTTGTTGACCTGATTCGGCCTCAAGAGTAACACCATCCAAAAGTCTTTCGAGTGGACGTCCTGGTCTTCTTCCTGCAGGTTGTAGCTTAACATTTGTTTGGGTATGTCTTCGTGTTGAGACTTGCAAGTATTGTCTGTCCAACGGATCTTGCCTCCCGTAAGATATGAGAACTAAAGACTACTTCCATTTCCTGCCTTGGCAAATCATTTCCCTCCCTTCATTGCTATCTCTCTCTCTCTCTCTCTCTCTCTCTCTCTTCTATCTCTTTCTTGCATTTGCACTCCAGTGTTGTCAACTCAACTCCAAACTTGCATTATTCAATATTCAAGAGCCATGACACTGGGGGAAGTTTGGCAACATCCCTACTCGATGGCTGCTGTTTGACATATTGGGAGGGGAGCGCGGTGAAATGTTGTGAGTATAAAGTATAGACGTGTACTTATCTAAGAACGATATCAGCGCTATAGGGGCACGAATCCGTTGGTCCGAATATAAAATTGAGATTCCTTAGGACGGGTTACTGGCCCGACGCTAAGTATTCCAGTGGTAGGACTGCTACCTTTTAATCTCTGGACAGACATTAGGAAACAGCATTTAGTCAGTACGCGATGGAACGGTTATATCGCCGTGACTCGGTCCTCAGAGCCTCGTTTGTGAAAACGGGTTGTACCACGAGAAGGTGAGGATGAGAATTGGGTAGGGGAGGTTATATACACGTCACTACCCCTCACAACCTCTAAGACATTACTACAATAAAAATAGAACTTGGTACAAGAACATAATAATTATTCCTTTATCAACATAGTTCAAGCAGTAATTTTAAACTGAGGCCCTGAAAAAAATAATGGTATAGTTCCATTATGTAAAAAATTATAATAAAAATTCCATTATCAAAATAAAGAAGTAGTGATTTTAAATGCGGTTGTTGAACTGAAAATATTTAATGAGTTAATAAATCCTGCAGCTTCTATTGAGATACTTGAAATATTTAGAAATTCAGAACATTTATTTATGGTAGGAATGTCGAAGAATGTTGTGAACATTCTTAAATGCAAATTGTTCCCCTTCCAGTTGGATGGAAAGGAGAGATGGAATGCAAGAAAAAATCATGAATTGCGTATCTTGATATTCCAACTCACAGTTTCCAGTGATCTGCATTGGAATAGAGGTTTAGATTATTAAATGTAATGTAATCAATTTCTTCAAATAATTCAGCTCTATCGATTACACTGAGCAACAAAAACGAATTTTTTTTTTGTCTCAGAAAAACATGTGATTCTGATAGTATTTTTTCTCTTGAATTCAGATATGATATCGGTTTTTCTCCATCACGCAAGGTTTCCGAGAGACAGGCATTTATAATTTCAAATACTTTAATATTTTCTACATTCATAACTACACAATATTCGAACATTCGGACTCGCCTAGAAAGTAAGAAATGACGATTTTCTGCTATATTTCGCGTGTGGAGCATCCCTCTTGATGGTCCAACAATAATCGGCCAGCATATTAGGATTCCATTTGCCTTGATATCTCTTTTCCATAGCTAAAATCTCCTGAGTTAGCTCATTTGGTTTTATTTTACAATGGACAAATGGACGAAAACACGGTTATTAAAAAAATAATTTTTAAATCCATTAATTGAAATTGAAATAAAAAAACTGTGGGTGATGGGGAAATTCCGAATACATATTTGAAAACACGATAAAAACTGCATTAAGTACAACTATTGGCACTCATGGGACAAAAATCATGTTGATCAGTGTTATTAACACCATCTTCATTATTCATTGCATTAACTAAGCTTGTTAATTTGAGTTCCTGCCTCGTATGCAGCGGGAACGGGTTCGATCCTCAGTCGGGACAAGTTTTCTGGGAGATCGTCTTTTTGAAGGATTTTCCTCAGTTATAAGACAAATGTCTGGAAACTTTTAGGCTCAAACGGTACTCGATCATCATCTGGCCATCATTATCAAATTCGCCATGTTAATTATTATGAATGTGTTTGTTTTATCCTAATGTTGTGATGTCTCGGACGAAATGTTGATCACTCGTTTGGGGAGGTCCTCCATGTCTTGTGTGGTCAAAAAAGTATTATGTGATCCATAGTTTAAAATTCCTCTCGGGAGGCGTGTGCCATGTAAAAATTACTTACCGTATAAAGCGAGAGGTTACACTGAAATAAAGAAGTTAATTTGGGTTTGCGTTTGTCTACTTGTCGGCCGTTGTGGACTAGTGGCTATGCTCCTTCCCTCTGGTCACAAGGGTCGCGGGTTCAAACCAGACAGGGGTCGATGGATTTTTTAGGACGAAAAATCCAAGGAGCTAGTCCTTGGAGCTAGCCGTGGGTCCCGAATCTGAAGATTTTGAGGCTCGTAAAAGATCCCTAAGCCTAAATAAAGAGGTCTCTAAGCAAAAATGTACCGACCTCAATGTCCTTGTAATACCTCGGTTGCCTTATTGAGTCGGTGTGTTGACCGCATGCCAATTCATGACATACATGGGCAAATAAGATAACTAAATTAACTTGGCCTAGTGACTCCTGACAATGGCTCAACATTGGGCTGCGACATTATAACTACTCCTCCTGGCGCGACAGGCTCTTAGCCTACCAGCCGGCTGCTGGCCTCACATTCAATGTGTCAATCAGAGGTCTAGCCAGTATAGGGGTGACATGTGGTCAACATGTCGAGTCCCCCAGCCGTTATAGCTGGTCCTCTCAACCTGGGGCCGCTATTTATTGTAGCTACCCAAATGCCTCACGATGCTGGGTGGGCACCGGTCACATACTGGCCGAAATACCATGAGAAAATTTCTTCCCCCATGGAGACTCGAACCAGCGCAAGTCCCGCAGCTCTGCGCCAAGGCTTCCTGCATTAACCACTCGGCTACGGCATTATAATTTGTCTAATTAGGCAGGATCTGATCAGGAAAGCTCGTGAAGGTAATGAAGTGTCCAAGAAAAGAAAATAATACTGTGAGCAAAGTACAGTAATTATTAATAAATAATAATCTATCAAATAGGAAGTATTCACTATCTTGTCATAATAATGATAACAGTCCTCTCCGTCAGTTAAATCCTCGAGTTTCTATGTAAACCCAAACATGACCTCGTTGCATACAAGGACGCGATAACATACAGGTTCGTAGAGCATGCGCACAAAATTGAAAACAAAGACTACGTATCACTGTGTTTATGGCTAATTAAATTTGCACAGGTATGCCAATTTCTGAATGTTAAACTCTTGGAGCGAAAGAGATTCTATGATATAGTGTTCTGTCCTATGGCAGGTCCTTCACTGCAATCGTAGAATTCTCATGCTATATTTTGCAATTTTAATAGTGAATTATTAAATGTAATGTAATCAATTAATGTAGCTTCCCATTGCTTTCCACACCAGGGATGATAAGGATGATGATGGTCAGATGATGTTCGGGAACCTTTTGGGCCTCAAAGCTATCTGACATTTGTCTTACAGGTGAGAAAAAAACCCAGAAAAAGCTCACCCAGGAAGCTTGTCCCGACCGAGAATCGCACCAGGGGCCCGCTGCGTAACAAGGCAACACGCTACCTCGTGATCACAGCGGTGGACAAGTAAAAGATAAATAATTTAAATTCGCAAAATTACAACACATTTTATGTATTGATAGTATGACCTGAGTTATATTTTAAGGCAATCTTTTTCATAGATTATAGGCCAACTTTACATATTAAAAAAAAAAACATTGTACCTGAGCCTGAACTTGAATCAAAGATGTTCAAATTTTCGTGATAATTCCAAGTTATTTTCTCTCTCTCTCTCTCTCTCTCTCTCTCTCTCTTTCTCTCTCTCTCTCTCTCTCTCTCTCTCTATTTTTTAACAAGAAAATTCTCTACCTTCACAGTAGCCACGGCCCGCTCTTGGAATTAGCTCCCTCAAGATATCAGAGATTGCTGCACTCTTGACATTTTTAAGTCAATCTTATACAATTACATTAATTTATTTTTCCACAATGAAATGTATTTTATGTTATTAGTAATTTTCATTTTCCTATCTTGTACGATACCATATACAAGGGTATTGTCCGCATTCTATCATACATAGTGTGTGTGTGTGTGCGTATGTATGTATGTGTGTGTGTGTGTGTGCGCGCTTTTCTATTTGCATGAAAAATACATATGTAAACAGAAAAAAAAAGCAGAGAAGTTAAAAAACGAATAAAATTAGAGGCCAATATCACTTATTCCCGGGAAAAACAGATAGGTAATTTTTTTCATTTTTTATTTCTTTAATTAATATTTTTCTTTGTGACGTTTAATGTGAAAAAAAAAAATAAATTAATTCTTCATTCTATTGGGTACAATAAAAACTGTTGTTTTAGATAAGTCTAAAAGGAATTCACTTGAAAAAGAACAGGGTCTATATCAACCCATCTACTTTATGTCTGTTTTGGACTTACATGGTTTTTCCTAGGGATTGAGTGTCTTGAATATTAATCTAACATTAAAAGTTCGATCGATCTATGGTCAGGATTCCATGGGTTTCATTCATGATCTTGTATCCACATCATCGTCATTAACTCCTTTATCTCCTAATAGGAGCTAGGACATCCACAAAGCGTAGTCAACGGATCCTGTTCTGGACCAAATTCTTCACCTCCTTCCAGGATTTCCCCTCCTTTTCCTACTAGGATGGTTCTCTTCCATGCAGGATTTCCCCTCCTTTTCCTACTAGGATGGTTCTCTTCCATGCAGGATCTCCCCTCCTTTTCCTACTAGGATGGTTCTCTTCCATGCAGGATTTCCCCTCCTTTTCCTACTAGGATGGTTCTCTTCCATGCAGGATTTCCCCTCCTTTTCCTACTAGGATGGTTCTCTTCCATGCAGGATTTCCCCTCCTTTTCCTACTAGGATGGTTCTCTTCCATGCAGGATTTCCCCTCCTTTTCCTACTAGGATGGTTCTCTTCCATGCAGGATTTCCCCTCCTTTTCCTACTAGGATGGTTCTCTTCCATGCAGGATTTCCCCTCCTTTTCCTACTAGGATGGTTCTCTTCCATGCAGGATTTCCCCTCCTTTTCCTACTAGGATGGTTCTCTTCCATGCAGGATTTCCCCTCCTTTTCCTACTAGGATGGTTCTCTTCCATGCAGGATTTCCCCTCCTTTTCCTACTAGGATGGTTCTCTTTCCATGCAGGATTTCCCCTCCTTTTCCTACTAGGATGGTTCTCTTCCATGCAGGATTTCCCCTCCTTTTCCTACTAGGATGGTTCTCTTCCATGCAGGATTTCCCCTCCTTTTCCTACTAGGATGGTTCTCTTCCATGCAGGATTTCCCCTCCTTTTCCTACTAGGATGGTTCTCTTCCATGCAGGATTTCCCCTCCTTTTCCTACTAGGATGGTTCTCTTCCATGCAGGATTTCCCCTCCTTTTCCTACTAGGATGGTTCTCTTCCATGCAGGATTTCCCCTCCTTTTCCTACTAGGATGGTTCTCTTCCATGCAGGATTTCCCCTCCTTTTCCTACTAGGATGGTTCTCTTCCATGCAGGATTTCCCCTCCTTTTCCTACTAGGATGGTTCTCTTCCATGCAGGATTTCCCCTCCTTTTCCTACTAGGATGGTTCTCTTCCATGTCTGCCTCTTCCTCAGTGTGGGTTCCATTGTCCTCTCTAAAAAGCTTAGTCTTTAACAATTCAGATCATTAGCGATTCAATTTGGCCATGAAAGTGATGCCAAATTTTGCTCAAGGGCATTTTATTTCATTTGCTGTGAATTTAGAACTAGAAGCTCATGAATTTAGTTCCCTTCCAAATGATATTTACGTGTTGAAAACCCACCAACTCGGAGATTCCAAAAATCTCTAAAAAGCTTAGTCTTTAACAATTCAGATCATTAGCGATTCAATTTGGCCATGAAAGTGATGCCAAATTTTGCTCAAGGGCATTTTATTTCATTTGCTGTGAATTTAGAACTAGAAGCTCATGAATTTAGTTCCCTTCCAAATGATATTTACGTGTTGAAAACCCACCAACTCGGAGATTCCAAAAATCTCTAAAAAGCTTAGTCTTTAACAATTCAGATCATTAGCGATTCAATTTGGCCATGAAAGTGATGCCAAATTTTGCTCAAGGGCATTTTATTTCATTTGCTGTGAATTTAGAACTAGAAGCTCATGAATTTAGTTCCCTTCCAAATGATATTTACGTGTTGAAAACCCACCAACTCGGAGATTCCAAAAATCTCTAAAAAGCTTAGTCTTTAACAATTCAGATCATTAGCGATTCAATTTGGCCATGAAAGTGATGCCAAATTTTGCTCAAGGGCATTTTATTTCATTTGCTGTGAATTTAGAACTAGAAGCTCATGAATTTAGTTCCCTTCCAAATGATATTTACGTGTTGAAAACCCACCAACTCGGAGATTCCAAAAATCTCTAAAAAGCTTAGTCTTTAACAATTCAGATCATTAGCGATTCAATTTGGCCATGAAAGTGATGCCAAATTTTGCTCAAGGGCATTTTATTTCATTTGCTGTGAATTTAGAACTAGAAGCTCATGAATTTAGTTCCCTTCCAAATGATATTTACGTGTTGAAAACCCACCAACTCGGAGATTCCAAAAATCTCTAAAAAGCTTAGTCTTTAACAATTCAGATCATTAGCGATTCAATTTGGCCATGAAAGTGATGCCAAATTTTGCTCAAGGGCATTTTATTTCATTTGCTGTGAATTTAGAACTAGAAGCTCATGAATTTAGTTCCCTTCCAAATGATATTTACGTGTTGAAAACCCACCAACTCGGAGATTCCAAAAATCTCTAAAAAGCTTAGTCTTTAACAATTCAGATCATTAGCGATTCAATTTGGCCATGAAAGTGATGCCAAATTTTGCTCAAGGGCATTTTATTTCATTTGCTGTGAATTTAGAACTAGAAGCTCATGAATTTAGTTCCCTTCCAAATGATATTTACGTGTTGAAAACCCACCAACTCGGAGATTCCAAAAATCTCTAAAAAGCTTAGTCTTTAACAATTCAGATCATTAGCGATTCAATTTGGCCATGAAAGTGATGCCAAATTTTGCTCAAGGGCATTTTATTTCATTTGCTGTGAATTTAGAACTAGAAGCTCATGAATTTAGTTCCCTTCCAAATGATATTTACGTGTTGAAAACCCACCAACTCGGAGATTCCAAAAATCTCTAAAAAGCTTAGTCTTTAACAATTCAGATCATTAGCGATTCAATTTGGCCATGAAAGTGATGCCAAATTTTGCTCAAGGGCATTTTATTTCATTTGCTGTGAATTTAGAACTAGAAGCTCATGAATTTAGTTCCCTTCCAAATGATATTTACGTGTTGAAAACCCACCAACTCGGAGATTCCAAAAATCTCTAAAAAGCTTAGTCTTTAACAATTCAGATCATTAGCGATTCAATTTGGCCATGAAAGTGATGCCAAATTTTGCTCAAGGGCATTTTATTTCATTTGCTGTGAATTTAGAACTAGAAGCTCATGAATTTAGTTCCCTTCCAAATGATATTTACGTGTTGAAAACCCACCAACTCGGAGATTCCAAAAATCTCTAAAAAGCTTAGTCTTTAACAATTCAGATCATTAGCGATTCAATTTGGCCATGAAAGTGATGCCAAATTTTGCTCAAGGGCATTTTATTTCATTTGCTGTGAATTTAGAACTAGAAGCTCATGAATTTAGTTCCCTTCCAAATGATATTTACGTGTTGAAAACCCACCAACTCGGAGATTCCAAAAATCTCTAAAAAGCTTAGTCTTTAAGAATTCAGATCATTAGCGATTCAATTTGGCCATGAAAGTGATGCCAAATTTTGCTCAAGGGCATTTTATTTCATTTGCTGTGAATTTAGAACTAGAAGCTCATGAATTTAGTTCCCTTCCAAATGATATTTACGTGTTTAAAACCCACCAACTCGGAGATTCCAAAAATCTCAAAACCAGAGGCGAGCATGGTAACTACTAGACACCCGATCACTCAATGGAATTAAACTATTTCCCAGAATATAAAAAATGTATATATTGTGCACAATACACTAAAATGTATCTTTATAGAGGAAATGTAAGCTAAAAGGCAAAGTCAATTCGATTTGGCAGAGCAGTCAATATTCCAGCATTATAAGATTTTATACAGCTGTGTCACGCAGCGGGCCCGATTCGATTCTCGGTTGGGACAGGCTCCTGGGCGAGGTATTTTTCGGGATTTTTACTCACCTTTAACACAAATGTCAGGAAGCTTAAGGACCAACGGTCCTCAAAAATCATCCGGCCATCATCATCATCATCCTTATCATTATCATCATCATCCTTCACCGGAGTGGAAAGCAACGGGAAGCTACCACATCTATAATCCCCTAGTAAAGCTGCAAAGCATAGCATGAAAATGCTATGATTGCAGTGAAAGACCTGCCCTCAGGCAGAATTACTATGGAAGGAATAAATTACAAATAGGCTAAGACAAAACAGTTAAGTACCATTTTTTCCTCTATTTGCCAACCGATGTTTTTTGTTACAAGCTATCGGCGAGCAAAGTGTTATCAATAAAATTTGGAAACAGTTCTGCCGTTTTTAACTGCAATGCAGTGTTTTTGGAAAATCTCCATGGTGCAAGGTTTAAATTTCTCCCACAGTAGTATTTTATGTACAAAGGCCATGTATAAAAAATATCTGCCGTTTTTAACTGCAAGATACTAAAATCCAGCACCAAAGCTCCCATTGTAATTATAGGGAAGTGATATGTGTACATGTGTTAATCACAGAGATAGACGATCGTCCTGCTAGTGTAGGGTGACATGAGAACAGGATGTCGGGTCCACCAGCCGTTATAGCTCGGTGTCTCAAGTGAAACCGCTACTTAAGGTAGCTACCCAAATTCCTCATCATGCTAATTTAGAATACTATCACCCCCATCATCAGTTACATTTCATCATAAATATATACCTTGTGTTTTTATGATTACGGTCTAATACAATTTAAAACTACAATGTCCAATATAATATAAAATGACGCGTTATTTAGATCGAATTTCGTCCACTTGGCGAACATTAGTTAAATAAAATACGTAGGTGTATCTGGCAAAACGTGGACTCTTACTTTAAGGGAGGAAAGGAGATTACAAGTATTTGAGAATAACGTAGGATATATACCCATCAATAGGAACCTCAAACTCGATGCTATTCTTTTTGCAGACGATTTAGCTCTTCTGGCACTTTCCGAAAATGATTTGCAACGATCAATTTATAATTTACAAAAAATAGCTGCCAAATTTAATATGGAAATATCAATTAATAAAACTAAAATTATGGCATTTCATGGGAAGGACCCCATACAAAGTAAAATCTGTCTCCAGAATAAAATTTTAGAGAGATCTAATCAATTTAAATATCTTGGATATTATCTCTCTATCTGGGATGAAAAGGATATCCCTGAAAAAGTTACTAGTTATAATAAAAGTTTAGGAATTATTAATCAAGTTATGAAACCATCCCTCGTACAAAAAAACACCAGATTACGTTTATATAACACTTTGGCTAGATCAGTGTTGACCTATGGTAGTGAAGCATGGACACTAAGAAAACAACATGAAAGCAGAATAACGGCTTGTGAAATGAGATTCATGCGCAGAACAGCGGGTTACACCAGATGGGATCGGAAAAGGAACACCGATATCTTAAAAGAATTGAAGACTACGCCAATTTTGGAATATATTAAACAGTACCAACTAAATTGGAAACACCATCTTGAAAGAATGAGTTCAAATCGGATCCCCAAAGCTGTTTATAATTATATACCAAGAGGACGAAGATCACTGGGCCGTCCTATGAAACGCTGGAGGGAAAATTTTCTATAGGATCGTAACAGGCCTTGGCCTAATACTTGGAAGGAAGAAGAAGAAGAAGAGAATAACGTTCTTACGAAATATTTTTGGACTAAAGAGAGATGAACAAACAGGTGAATGGAGAAGACTACATAACAATGAACTACATGGTCTTCATAGGAAGCCAGATATAATAAGAACAGTTAAGTCTTGTAGACTGCGATGGGCAGGACATGTTGCACGTATGGGGAATGAAAGACTTGCATGGAAGCTTCTTGTAGGAAAGCCAGAGGGAAAACGCCCAGTTGGTAGACCAAGAATGAGGTGGGAGAATAACATTAACTAATTTGTGGGAAGTAGATTATACAGCGAATGATTGGAAAGCATTAGCTCAGGATAGGGATGTATGGAGATTATGTCCGCGCGGCCATGAACCTACGACTTCGATAGTGCCAGTAAGTAAGTAAGTAAGTAAGGTCTATCTGAGATCCCATTCGGCCTCTATGTAAGTAAAATTTCAATTGAAAAACTCTGTAGACCTCGCAACACGCCATTGAACATGATACATTTATTTCCTTGAGTTCGAAAAGCCTAAATAATGTTGATAGTTGGGTTATGTTATAGAGGTAGAAATCATTTTTATTTACATTACTTGGAAATCCAATATTGTATAAGAGATGTAGTTCCCGAAATATTACAACTTTCTAAAATCGAAACCGGGCTATTGATATAGGAAATTGCATGACACACTGCAAGGTCTGTTTAATTGAAGAATGTATCACAAATATGCTATAATATTTAAAATTCAATTAAAAATAGTTAAGTAATTGTTTTAATTATCTGGGACGCATGATATCGTACCTGCAAAATATGGATATGGAGAAGAAATTAGGGAAATTTCAACAGATATATAGTATGTGGTTTAACAAGAAGATATTTGAGAAATAAGACCATAAGGAAAACTCAATTGAAAATTTACAAAACAGTAACCGTTCCAACGTTAACTAAGGGTCTGAGACTTGGCCTTTAACGATCTCTGATGAGCATAATAAGACATAAAAGACAACAGAAATGAGATTCCTGAGATCGGTTGCAGGTGTATCTTTAAGAGATCAAAAGAAAAGTCAAGACATGAGAGATGAATTACAAGTATGTAATATACACGTTATATTGTAGAGAGTAAGCCCATGTTTTCCGTTTACAGAGATTTAGGCACTCTCCCCCTACAGGGAAGAATTTGAACCATACTAATTTAGTTACACTTGTTCTCGTATAGATGCCATTTTTGAGTGGTCCGTGGTCAGCGTTCCGCCTCATACTGACATCTAGGAAACCAAGGTAGTGGGATGGGAAAATTCGGTAAATGTTGCTTAGAGGCCTTTTCATTCAGGCTTAAGGATTTTTTACGAGCCTGATAATCTTCAGACTCGGGACCCACGGCTTAAAGTCCCTCCCGGAGGACTTGCTCCTTGGATTTTTCCGTCCTTAAAAATCCCGGCCGGGTTTGAACCCGCGACCCTCGGGACCACAGGCAAGGAGCATAACCACTAGTCCACCGCGGCCGATACGTTATATTGTACAAAGTCAAATAATCGTTTATCAAAACAGATATTTTATTATAAACTTGAAGGCCGAAGAAATGTAGGAAGATCGGAATGACGTTCGGAGGACGGCCTGTATTATACTGAGTAGCGGGAGTGTAACGGGCCAACAGGTCCATACCTGGAAGAGATGATGAATACGATGATTATTAAAAAATAGTTAAGTCTTTATTAAGTTAAAACCAAATGTTATTTTTATTCAATGCCCCCAAGTTATCATTTAGACACTTCTGGTGTTCTGTCGTCGCATTGGTGTAACTGTAACCCACTTCTGAGGTTGGGGCGTCCGGAAGGCGGGGTTATGACTGCCCCGATGATGATGATAGTGGTGCACCAGAAGAGTCCTTAAACCTAAACTTAATCAAAGGTCAGTATGAATAATGATGATTGTGATGGCCATTTGATGTTGGGGGACCGTTTGTGCCTTAAAGTTTCCTACCAAATGTTAAACTATAGAGATAGGGAAAGGGAGAAATCTTGCTATGTGTGAACGTTTACAGTTGCAGTTATGCATTTGCCTTGAAATAATGCATTCTCTATTGTGTCTGCGTGTATGAAACAAAGAAACAAAACAAAAAAGTATATTTCAATGTTCTCACGATTATGATGAAACTACTGTAATATGTGTAAAAGCGTCCCGCGTCGTAGACTACTCATTAAGGCAACATGCCTTGGCGCAGAGATACGGGACTTGTTTTCAAGGGGGAAGAAATTTTCTCATTGGATTTCGGCCAGTATGGGACTGGTACCCACCCAGCGTGGTGAGGAATTTGGGTAGCTAAAATAATTGTAGCGGCTTCAGGTTGAGAAAACCAGCTATAACGGCTGGGGGACTTAAACTGGCTGGATGATTATTAATTAACTACATCTGTGATTAACACATGTGGAAGTGAGGCTAGCAGCTGGATGGTACGCCAAGGGCTTTCTAGGTCTTTAGCGCCATGGAATTTGTTTTGTTCAGGTAATTAGCATAACATCACTATTTTATTTAACAACTAAAGTCATTAGTGTTGTAATAAAAAAGAAACAAATTTTGGAAAGGCTCTTATTTCATGGATGAGGTTTTATTATCATCATCAACAACAACAACAATCACGGATTAAGCCCATGTGGTTTGTTCCGGTCTCATATAGTCAGATTCAACCCAGGAAGTTACTGTGTTGAAATTCAACATACAGTTTACAGAAAACCTACACACACAGACCGATATCTGCACAAAGACTCTAACCACCATCCAAGACAAAAGCGAGGTGTCATTAAGACACTGTTCGACAGAGCGACTAAGTTATGCCAACCACAACACCTTAAACAAGAACAACACCATCTGTTCAATTGTTTCCAGAAAAATGGCTACACATCCAAGGAAATAAGACAAACCTTACATCCACGAAGACAGCACGTCAGAATGGATAACACACCCTCAATCAGCATAGCCTACTTACCATATGTACAAAGAGTCACAGATCGTATCGGAAAACTCCTACGAAAATACAACATAAAAACAGTTTACAGACCTACAAGAAAAATAGAAGACTGCCTTCGCTCAGCTAAGGATCCTCGGCCACCTCTCTCCACTTGCGGCGTATATCGACTTCCTTGTTCTTGTGGTAAATCATATATAGGGACCACGAAAAGAAGTATAGCCACCCGTTTATCAGAACATAAAAGAAACTGCAGACAAGGAGAAATGGATAAATCAGCTGTAGCAGAACATGCCATTATGAATGGACACCAGATTCTATTCGACGATACACAAGTTTTAGCCACAACTTCCTACTATTTCCCTAGATTATACCGAGAGGCTATAGAAATATACAAGCATAAGGGAAATATCAACAGAAAAGAGGAAGGTATCAAACTGGCTAAGGCCTGGTATCATACACTAGAAAATAAATGCATTAACACTAGGGACAACAAGGAGACGACCATTAGCCAATCAGCAAGAGCCACGCCCACTCACCCTGCACCCACCACTAATACAACGTCCACAACGTCTGCAGCGCAAGTAGATCTTCCGACCAGGAAACACGCCTAGAAGCACTCGCCACTGAAGATGCCCTCCGCAGTTGAGGGCGAAACGTATGGTATCAACACCAACTATGGACCACGGCCACATAACCCGGAATCACTCAACATTATAGTTACTGTGTGTTTGGAAGAGGGAACTGGGTTGCCATTTTAACAGTATTTTCTTGAGAGAAATCCTTAAATAAAACTGAAGTATGCAACACAGCAGGTACAGAGTTCTAAGTTGTAGCCGGCCAAGCCACCCCCTCTTAAAGAAAGTTACCACTTGTCATTGAGCTCGTGCGAACCAGTACTGTCCTGCTGTGAAAGTGTCGACTCTCATATTTACTATAAAACTAGCTTGCATGCCGTAAAAGAAAAACTGTTTTTGAATGTATAGTACATATATTTGGAAAAAAAATACTGCTAATCTTGCCCCTCCTCCCCTCCCTAAACAAACAAATGCCGTTATTATGAGTTTGGCAACATCTACCCCCTGGCGTAGCCCGTAAGGTCTGTAGTAACTTCCCGGGTTGAATTAGAGTGTAGATTCTCATTTTAAAAAGTTGAATCCATCTCATTTTCGGTCTACCAACATTCATGTTTCCTTTAACCCTCTTTGAGGCAGTCTCATCAAAGAGTCTAGTGTCCCTTTCCTCGCGAGCTTCAGGTCACACTGGCCCGGTGTATAGTAATACCTGATCGAAAGTCCTTTGCACAGGGTAACGTGTGAATACTTCAAAGGACAGAAATAAATGTGCGGAGGAGGCACTATTTCTCCAGGGTAAAAAATTTGGAGGCCCATTCCCAGGGTAACAAGGCAAATGTCCTCAATGGTCCATTTGGGGTTCACACAACTGAGGGCTATGATGTCTAGCCTTAAGATGGCAATCCCATCGTACATCTCATTCTGCGGAACGCCAGTAACGTACCCAGAGGAAATATTATTATTACTGAAAGTCTCATAGATCATGGAAACAGGACTGTCCCAACGTTGACAACCTTGGCTAGAAACAGGAATAAAGATTTAAGCAGAAACAAAATAATGATAGGCCTAATAGGAGTTTGGAATCCCAGATGTATCACAAATAAAGAAAATGAGCTAGAAAAAATGAACACAGATGTTGCTGTAATTCCAGAAACTAAAAAGAAATTAAAAGGATCCGTTAAATAAGATAAATTTATAATGATTTACGATGGGGTATCACCAGGGAAAAGAGTAGCAGCTGGAACTGCAATATTAATAAGAAGAAAATGGAAGAATAGAATTCACAATTATGAGTATTTCAACGAAAGAATAATAATAATAAGATTAAAAATTGTGAGAAATTATGTAACGATAATGGGTGTTTATAATCCAGGTGAAGGTAAATTAGAATGTACAGATTTTTAATGAAAATCTCCAGATAAGGTTTTACTGTGTTGTAAATCTGCGAAAAGAACTGGTTTCATCCTCTTTCAAGGGAAGTAGATTCATCAATCCAGGCCAGAACTTCGGATCCAGAAACCAGCATTATAAACACGATGAACATACAATGGCGTGGAACGCCGTATAGTAATTGGTTAAAGCAATGTTAGACTACGAACCGAAAATCATGGGTTTTGTTTTCCGATGAGATAAGATACTGTAAACTGGTGTAAACCTTTTGAGACTGTGATGGGTAGGACATGCGGCATGAATGTCGAATGAAAGAGGGGTATAGAAGCTTATAAGAAAATCAAAGGAAAACGCCCAGTTGATAGTCCAAGAATGAGGTGAGAGAATAAAATTAACCACGATTTGAGGGAAGCAGATTATATAGGGGAAGATAGAAAAAATATAGCTCAGGATAGGGATGTGTGGAGAGCTTATGTGCGCGCGACCATGAACCTATGGGTTCTATAGTGCCAGTGAGTTAGTAAGTAAACCTGGTGGGACAAGACCTTAGAATCGACGACTCACCATATAATGAAAACGAGTACCAGACGCATGTTCTTGGAGTAAAGACGGCCATCACGCAAGGCTGAGATCTCGTGGCGATCGTCCTCAAAAGTGGGAGTCTTTAACCTCCAACTGACCCAAGGTCCCCCTGAGACGAGTAGCGAGACCACTTTATCTATTTACAAACAGTAGTGGGATAAAATAACTCTATCTACAGACCTTTCTATAATGATAAAGAAACATTACAGATGTGATACTTAGCTTTGAAAATTTATTAAAATGCTAATTTAGAAAAAAAACATCTGGGAAGCTGGCTAAAGTTATTTTCCTACGCCTAACACCTTCCTTATTTTGTATTTTTTCCTTATTTTGTATTTTTAAGTGTACCACGCTTTTGACTCTTACAAGGACACTACTTGTGTAGAAAGGGTTTTAAACTCTGGATTACAAACACAAGGGTAAGGACCTCCGGGATAAATGATGAGTTCAACGCTGGGGCCACTTCTGAGACAACGCAAACATTTAAGGCAAGATATTATAACATTACAAAAAATATGATGAAAGTTAAAAATTAAATCGTAGCTGTTGGTAGGTG
Source organism: Diploptera punctata (assembly GCA_030220185.1). NCBI lineage: Eukaryota > Metazoa > Arthropoda > Insecta > Blattodea > Blaberidae > Diploptera > Diploptera punctata. The sequence goes on from JASPKZ010000434.1 coordinate 652,665, forward strand.
CCGTCGTCCTCAACTTTGTTAAAATATTGTATATAAAATTAACAGTTAATTTTATATACAATATTTTAACAAAGTTGAGGACGACGGCACCTACCAACAGGTACAATTTAATTTTTAACTTTCATCGTATGACTTCACCTCAACGGAATTTGATATGAATTTTACTAGTATTGATTACAAAACAAGTCTGATTAATAAAATATATTTTCACTCTTACATTCATACTAAACAATGCTTACATCAGCTGATTATTTTGGCCAAATAGTTCGGGGACAATTTGCGCCTTTAAATTTCTCGATATTTTACAGGTGAGGGGTAAAACACAAAATAAATCTCAGCCAAGAAACTTGTCCCAAACGGGGATCAAAAGCGAGTCCGTTGCTGCTAGGCAACGACGTTATCCAGAGACCACAAACTCAAACTCCATGGAGCGACAGACCTAGAAACCCTTAGTCTACATCCGGCTACTGGCCTCACTTCCACATTTGTTAATCACAGAGGTAGATGTAATCCAACCAGTGTTGAGCTGATAGTGATCAATATCGGGTCCCTCAGCCGCTATAGTTGGTGTTCTTTACCTGGAGCTGCTACCTATTGTGGATACTCAAATTCCTCGCGATATTGGATGAGCACATACCACATACTGGCCGAAATTCAATGAAACTCGAATCAGTGAAATTCCGTAGCTCTGCTCCAAGGCATCTTGCCTTAACCAGTCGTCAAGAGATTACAGCGTTAAGGCATTCTTTATTAATGTGTTAGAAAGTTGAAATTATAATACAACGTTACGGAAAACATACGGCGAAGGATGAATATTCGGGAAGTTAATAACTCGGTGATCACGCAAACCAACTCATACAACGCGTTTCCATCTTCTTGACTTTTTTCTCGAAAATGGCTTATTCTTCAAGTGGAATCTTTTAATAAAGGAAGTACATCATTTAACTAGATTGTTACATCATATCCGGTACATCCGGAAACAGCAATATTGTGCGCACGCGCTAATGAATTATCTCCACCTCCTTAATAGAGAAAGTTACAACATTGTTGTGTGTTTTTTACACTGTAGTAAGACTAACAATAATAGAACCTACAGTCTAGACACGGAATTTGACTGACATTCTGAAGGTAACATTTTCTAAGTTTCGATCGTGAGAGCGCCTGATGCGCAAGAGTACGACAGAATGTAATATGTAGAAGCATTTTAAAAATTGAACTCTACATATTCAGAATTGTCCACCGTTGTGGTCTCGAGGTAGCGTGCTGCCTTGTCACGCAGCGGGCCCGGGTTCGATCCCCGGTCGGGAGAGTTTTTCTGGGTGAGGTTTTTATCGGGATTTTTCCTCACCTGTACGACAAATGTCAGGAAAACGTTCCCCGAAATCATCACCATTCATATTCATCTTTGATTAAGCTTAGGATTAGGGGCTCTCCTGGCGCACCACTATCATCATCCATCATATCATCGGGGCAACGTAACCCCGCCTTCCAGGCGCCCCAACCTCACAAGTGGGTTACAATTACGCCATTGCCAGGAGAGAACACCAGAAAAGTCTACAAGGACAAACTGGGGGCACTAAAAAAAACATTTTCAGAAGTTTAGAAAAAATAATTTTAATTTATTTTAGCGAATTTCAGAGAAATTTAACTATTGAGGCTGTTCTTACGAGAATATTTTTGAATCTTTTTTTAGGAATCTTCATCAATCCTACATACTATTGCAATTTTTCAATATGATCCACGATCAATGATCTAGCGGCCCCATTTTTTTCAGTACTAAATTCGTGATATTAGCAATTAAAAAATAAATATCAGTTCACTAATCAGCATTATCGGCTTATTAGAAATGGGTGTTACTTCTTGTATCTTGTAAGGCCATGTTTTCCTTAACAGAGCTTTAGGCGCTCTCCCTCTACAGGGAAGAATTTAAACCATATTAATTTAGTTACACTTGTTTTGTATAGATGTCATTTGAGTGGTCCGTGGTCAGCGTTCCGCCTCATACTGACATCTAGGAAACCAAGGTCGTACTAGGACGGGAAAATTCGGTAAATTTTGCTTAGAGGCCTTTTAATTCAGGCTTAAGGATCTTTTACAAGCCTGAAAATCTTCAGGCTCGGGACCCACAGCTTAAAGTCCCTCCCGGAGGACTTGCTCCTTGGATTTTTCCATCCTAAAAAATCCATCGACCCTGGCCAGATTTGAACCCGCGACCCTCGGGACCAGAGGCAAGGAGCATAACCACTAGTCCACCGCGGTCGACTGAAATGGGTATTACATGAAGTGAAAACTTAAAAATTGCTCTAACGGCAGCAATTTTATATTTTCCTTGCAAAAAAAACTCGGTATGTGCCATATAAATAAAACGAGAAAGATATTTTGTTAAAACATAAAATTAGAAAGATATGAAGGTGAGACTTTATAAGATAATTGCTGTAACAGTGCTTACAGTTAGTGTAGAAAGATTTGATACACTTAAAAATATCGCAGAGAAATAAGTAATTTAATTATTTCTTCACTATATACAATAACAAAATTATACACCTTTACACTGCCCTCTATAAACACAAATAAACGCAGTTTCTTCTGTTTTAACTTAACAATTAACGAGTAAAAGTAATTTAAATATAAACAACTACAAGAAATATTGACATAGTCTCATATCATGGCTGTTTTGAGTCTTTAGTTTTTGAGTTCAATACTTGGTTGGGAATCCATTTGATTCCAAGATGACTTGAAGACGGCATGGCATCGACTCGACTAAATTTGAAGTTACTGAAGAAGGCATGTTTCTCAATTCTTCTTCCAAACGTCTACACAGCAAGAGTACACACTTGACATTTGAAGTAACGGGCTTCCAATATAAATCCGGACCGGCCTCACGGGGTTTCACTCGTCAGGCAGCGCTCTCTCCTCGTCCGCATTTCAGTCTGCCAGCCGCTCGTCCTTGAACTAGTCAGGTCTTACTGTTGAAAATCTGCCTTGAACGAATTCTCCTTTTCAGAAAGTCCCATTAATTCTCAATCGGGTTTATATCCGGAGACTGCGGTACCGTGTCCATGTACTTTGGTGTATTATACAAAATCTATAAACGCGTATTGAAAGCGGTGTGCTTGGGATCATTATCTTGCATAACTACAAATCTTGTCTACACCCCATTTTCTCTGCAGAGATATGAAGATTGGTCTTCAATATTTTTAGCCTATATACTGTTGTGGGGGCACGCCATAACGTTACGGTTAAGGCACTGCGCTACAAGTCAGAAGGTCGAGGGTTCAAGTCCCGGTGGGGTCAGGATTTTTAAACTGACCAAAACCTTCTGGCGGCACCATGGCCCTGGGGCCGACTCAGCCTCTAACATAAATGAGTATCAGACGCTTGTTCTGGAGGTAAAGGCGGCCGTCACGCAGGGCTGACATCAAGTGCCGATTGTCTAGAAAAAGTGGGAGTCTTAACCTCCCACTACCCCAAGGGCCTCCCGAGGCCTGTAGTGGGACTACTTTACTTTATATACTGTTGCACTCCATCACACCTTGGATATAAAATGCAAGATCCCGACTCCAGAGGCACTCCTGTATCCCCATACTAATAAGAAAGCACCACTATGTTTCACAGTGGGTTGGGGATTTGTTTTTGTAGCTCTGTATTTTAACTTTTCTTCTTACATCTGAAGAGGAAATTTTCAATTTAGGCTCATCAGTAAAAATTATTTTTTTACAAAATGATTTGGTGCTGTTTATGTGTGTTTAGCGAAGTTCAATTTTTTCTTTCAGTTTTCTTCACTTACAAAGCATTTTCTATGGGCTGTTTTTCCATGTAGTTCGTTAGCTCATAGACAGTTACGAACATTGCTAGCAGAAATACTAAAACGAGTATTAAAGTCATTATTGATACTAGGTCCACCGCTGTGGTCTCGAGGTAGCGTGCTGCCTTGTCACGCAGCGGGCCCGGGTTTGATCCCCGGTCGGGACAGTTTTTTTGGGTGTGGTTTTTATCGGGGGGTTTTTCCTCACCTGTAAGACAAATGTCAGGAAAACTTTAAGGCCCAAACGGTCCCCGAAATAATATGGCCATTATCATCATCCTTATCATCATCATCATCATCCTTCACCGGTGTGGAAAACAACTGGAAGCTGCCATACCTACAATTCCCTAGTAAAGCTGCAAGAACAGTATGAAAATGCAGTGAAGGACCTGCCTTCGGGCAGAATTACTGTCCCCATACGTGCCACATGTTCTGCCCATCCCAGTCTACGAGACTTAACTGTTATTATATCTGGCTTCCTACGCATATTATGTAGCTCACTTTTACATAGTTTTCTCCATTCACCTGTCTGTTCATCTATTTTTTGACCTAAAAATGTCCCTAAGAACTTTATTCTCAAATGCTCGTAATAATATAATAAAATACAAGTTTTATATATTTTCAGTTTAACATTTTTTGAAAGGAGTTGGGACAAGAGTCCCTGTAATGCATAATAGCGTGTATTTAAAATTTAAAGTAAACATTTTTAAATTTGAAGCCATTAGCGCCGCGACTCAAAGCTGGGCGTAAGAGAGCTGACAATTATCACTTAATTCAGGCTTGAGTCTACTAAGACACCTCTAGATGAGTAACGGAGTACGTATGACTGCTGTCGCTGGGCTTCGGGTTCAATTCCGGGTTATGCCACAAATATGTTTCTTTCGTTATAGGGTTTGATCATCGGGATCCATTAAATCATATAAGGATAACTGAGTAGCTACTTACAAGGGAACTGTCAACCATTGCATGCCGAAACCTACCTTGAATTTTCTTACAGAGATGCGTTGTGAAGTACAAAGTTCGTGTCCAAAAACGATCTGCCTTTTTAACTGCAAGGAACTAAATCTCTCATTTATACTATAGGGAAGTAATTCAACTCCCTAATTGGCAGGCTGGATAAACTCACTATTTTCCGACAGCGCAGCATCCCGCCTCACTTCATTCCAATCTTACTCACGCATGAGGTCCATCTGCTCCGTACAGTGGGTTGACATTGCTGGATTCTGGCTTCGATTTCCAGACCAGACGAAGTATGGGACACCGAAATGTCCCTGACAATATAGACTTATTTTTTTGCCCTTTTTTGTCCGTGGGTAGATATACTTGGAGCTACACTCTATTTTAAACGTCTACGCAGCAAGAGTACACACAGTTGTCTAGCCTTGAGGCTGGCGTTGGACTCTCATTGGCTGTTTGGTGAGATAATGAGGGAAACAGCCAATGAGAGCCCAACGCCAGCCTCAAGACTAGACAACTGTGTGTACTCTTGCTGTGTAGACGGTTGAAGTAACGGGCTTCCAATATAAATCCGGACCGGCCTCACGGGGTTTCACTCGTCAGGCAGCGCTCTCTCCTCGTCCGCATTTCACTCTGCCAGCCGCTCGTCCTTGAACTAGTCAGTTTACTATCGTTCGACAAGATGAGACGTCAGCTGACATTAGAGCAGCGCATTTATGGGTGTAAATGTTATTATAAATACGAATCAGCTCGTCGCGTTCGCGAGGAATTTATTCGGAACTTCCCTGGACAATTACCTCCTTCCAGATCGACAATCCACGATCTTGTGACTAAATTTGAGACCACTGCTTCAGTACAAAATAAGAAACACACGCGAAGGCGTACGGTTCTCACCGAAGAAAAATCAGACGAAATTGGCGTGATTAGTGCTGGTGTATGGCCCCCTCGCTCCCAAGATCTAACAGTGTGTGATTTGTATTTGGGGGGTAGCCGGAAAGACAAAGGGTACAAAACACAATCAGCACACATTGGAAGAACTGAAGAACCACATAAGAAATGAAATCAGGAAACTTGACAGTGCCCGAACTACAACGTGTCAATCTAAATGTGTTTATTCGAGATATATGCCTGTTTAACTGCGGGAGGACACTTCTAGCATTTTCTATAAGGTAACGAACAGGTCAAGGAGGAGTGGACTGCAGGGGTGAATGGCGGAAGGAAGACGACAGCACTGCTGTGCCGGGTGAAACTCCGTGAGGCCGGTCCGGTTTTATATTGGAAGCCCTGTAGATGGCAGTAGTTAAAAACGGCAGATTTTTTTTTTCGGACACTGCCTTGGTACAACACAACGCTTCTCTGGGAAAAGAATGAAGGTAGGTTTCGGCACAGTTCCCTTGTTATAATGAGAAGTAGCGAAACGTAAACTAAAACTAAGATTGAACTACTACGTTACCTTAACCATGTGACTCAAATTTAGTCTTCTGCTAGCCAGTGACAGCAAAACGTTTAGTCGAGTTGTCGTTCCACATATTTCATTTATATCTCCGAAACGAAATCTACTCCAACTTTGTTTTCTTCCTCCAGAATTACCGGTAGGTCATACTCAAGATGTTTACACTTTTAAAACATCAATTGATTCTGGCAGTTTTGAAACGAGTATGTGTAAGAATAGTTTAAAGTCGCCCACTTTGGCCTTCTAAAACAAACAACAACTCACTTGTCACAAACAATAGCAGAGAGTGAGTGTAACATTCTTAAGAACCTTGCTTGTCTTATTCTTCCTCCTACACTACTGTCTGTAAAACTCAGCTGGGATAGTCTAGGTCTAACAGCATATCTAAATATGGAAAAACCATAATATATGCTGGATATTAACCAGAACACTTCTAGTTTTCATCTTCATTTATTTAAGTATTCTCAAAATTCACCGAATCATTTACCAACATACATTATTGCTCTCCTATAAAAATTAAACTTACTTTCCTTCTTAAAATTAAAATACGGGTAAGATAATTTTTTTTTACTTAGTACCACCAGCTTTCTTTCTGGCATTCTCTCCTGGCACTGGTGTATTGTATCCTATTTCTGAGATTGAGTGTTACGCTGCCCCCAATGATATGATGGGTGATGATGATGATAATGATGTGCCAGGAAAGGTCTTAATCCTATACTTAATCTAATGAGGTGAATATGATAAATTATGATAATGATGGCGCCAGATGATGTTCGGGAACCGGCTGAGCCTTAAAGTTTCCTGACATTTGTCATACAGGTGAGGAAAAACCACGAAAACTTCACCCAGGAAACTTATCCCGACCGGGGTTAGAACCCTAGAATTATTATAGCAGAAATAAGTATTTTAACAATAATAATAATAATAATAATAATAATAATAATAATAATAATAATAATACTGTAATAATTAAATTTTATTTTTAACTTATTGATAGAGTTAAGGTCATTAACCCTTCTCTTCCACTACATCAATAACAATTAAAAGAGTACAATAAATACATAGTAATGTTTATATGTAATAAAATAATAATTACTATCTATCTATCTTCGGGTTTTTACAGCTGCTGCCGTCTTCCCGTGCCAAACCTCCAAAGCCTACGATCTTGGACATCGTCAATGTTTAGCTCTCTCGCTTGCATTACTATCCTCATGTTTTCCTTACATGTTAACATTGGTCTCCCTCTTTTCTCATTTCTGGTCTGTTGCCATTGATACAGTACGTAGTTTCGGTCCCCTCCATGGTATCTTTACCTTGTCGTGGTGGAGTGGCTTGTGTGCTTAAATGATCCTGAGAGCTATGCCGGCGGTAGCATTGCTGCCGATAGGGTTACCCATGCCGGACTGGTCGAAGGTGATAAGCCAGACGAAAAAAAGTACCTTGGTCGAAAGAGTGACGATCTTTCACCGTGAAAATACAACCGTCAAGAAATGCGGACATGGGTTCAACTGGGGTAAAATTTTCCGGAGGTCAAATAGTCCCCCATTCGGATCTCCGGACGGGGACTACTTCAGGGAACCCATGCCAAAGGCTCAGAAGAGCTTATGTCCGCGTGGTCATGAACCTACGGGTTCGATAGTGCCAGTGAGTAAGTAAGTAAGTTTCGGTCATCGCTTATCTTCCATTCTTAAAATATGTCCTAACCATTTTAATTCCTTCTCCTCAATTCTTTCAATTATGCTTTCTTCTGCTTACAATATGTTTCTAATTTCCTTATTTGTGACATGTTCTAATTTTGACTTTCTGGCACTTCTGCGTAAATAATCCATTTTTAGAGCTATTAGTCTATTCTTGTAGCACTTATTGATTGTATTAAATAATTACAAATAATTTTAATGAACGATGACACCAAGGGAAAATTTTCCATACTTCGTCAGAGCCTGGATGTATGTCCTTGCTGTGTTTAGTAGATCAGAGACGAATAAGCAAATAAATAAATAAGGAAAACACAATTGGAAAAATAAGAATAAGAAAGGAATATATACCAGAAAAATCCTTGGAATAAATGGGTCGCAATGCACATAACTGACTCATAAACATATGTATACATAAAGAAAATTTTAAAAGGAAGAATAAACTGTTACCACCTGTATGGGAGAGTTATTTTATAACCAATATGTAATAAATTACTATCATTAAACAATGGAAGGATACATTACTGTAATAGTTGAGATAAGGCATTTAAATGGACCATGTGTCATGATGTATCAGAACATTACTTCCTGTGTTTACACTTCTTGAACAACGAATGTGTTACTCACTGCACATGTGTGCTGGTATGCATATTACGTCTTATACAGTCTGTTTCAGAAATACAGGTGGAAGAATAGTTCAAATTGGATATTTTGACACAAGGAACCATTGTTCGGAAATGTCTACTTCACGACATATTGAAACTATTTAACTTCATGAATTATTCAAATATACAGAACAAGTTTACTATGGTGGTTTTGCCTAGAAAACTAACTTGAAAAATTGTAGTACTTAATTCAGTAGAGGGGGTAAAGCTATCTTTCTATAGGTTGGAAGAGGTTAAGGCTTCCGTTTTTGCAATCAGTACGAGATATGACAGCCATAAATTTACGCCTTTACCCCTCAAGATCATGTGTCAGATACTCATTTCCCATTAATGCTGCGTCAATCCCATGGTCATGGTGCTGCCAGAATGTTTACGCTAGTTTAAAATTTCAGACTCCATTGAAAATCGAACTCACGAGCCTTCTTGCATATTGCGTTTGTTTTAACCAATCACACTACGGCGTTCCTTTAACTACTTTTTAATCCAGATAATTAAATATCTAAAGGATGTTTCAAACACGGTGATATATGTGTGTGTGTGTGTGTGTATATATATATATATATATATATATATATATAGTCCACCGCTGTAGTCTCGAGGTAGCGTGCTGCCTTGTCACGCAGCGGGCCAGGGATCGATTCCCGGTCGGGACAGGCTCCTGGGTGAGGTTTTTTCGGGGTTTTTCCTCCCCTGTAAGACAAATGTCAGGAAGCTTAGGGCCCAACAGTCCCCGAAAATCATCCGGCCATCATTATCAACATCATCCTTCATCGGTGTGGAAAGCGACGGGAAGCTACCACACCTATAATTCCCTAGTAAAGATGCAAAGCATAGCATGAAAATGCTATGATTGTAGTAAAAGACCTGCCCTAGGGCAGAATTACTATGGACGCGCGCGCGCACACACACACACACACACACACACACACACACACACATATATATATATTACGAGGGTCATACTGAAAGTCATGAGCAACATTTTTTTAAACAATCATAATATTTATTTTAGACAAACCAAGTACACCATGTTAATCTACAGACATTTCTGCTACTTTTCAACATAGTCTCCATTTCTTTGCACACATTTTGTCCAGCATTCTACAAGCTTGAAAATTTCCTTATGATAGAAGTCCGTTCCAGCTGCTCGAAGACACTGATGCACTGCTTTCCGAATATCCTCCAGCGTCTCGTAGCGTTGGCCTCTCATCTGCTCCTTCACAGAACCGAAAAGATGGTAGTCGGAGGGTGCCAAATCGGGACTATACGGAGGATGTGTAAGAGTTTCCCACCCAAATGTCCTTATCTTCTCCACAGTGGCACGAGCAGTGTGAGGACGCGCGTTATCGTGTTGCAGAATGATCTTCCTTCCAGGGCGTTTGTCGTGCAATGAACGACGGAGCTTCACAAGTGTCTGGATTTAGCGGGCAGCATTTATGGTTTGTCCAGGTTCAAGAATTTCAACCAGAATGCAACCTTGCGCATCCCAGAAGACGCTGCCCATAACTTTCCCAACAGATTGCACTGTCTTCGCTTTTTTCTTTGATGGCGAATTCAAGTGGTGCCATTCCATATTCTGGGTTTTGTTTCAGGCTCGTAGCGATGAAACCAGCTTTCGTCACCTGTCACAATACTCGTCAAAAAAGCATCACCTTCATTTCGAAATCTCTGAAGAAGGTTATGGGTGATGGTTCTTCTCTGAAGTTTGTGGTCTTCACTCAATAAACGTGGAACCCAACGGGCACTAACTTTTCGGTAACCTAAGATGTGAATCATTTCTTGCACTGCACTGTGTCCTGCTGCGCAAGTTTTGTAGCGATTTCATTCACTGTGATACGCCTGTCGTCTCTAATGAGCGCATCAACTCTTTCCTTGTTGCAAATCCGTGGAGGCAGAGCGTGGGCGACCGCTATGAGGCTCATCTTTGATACTCGTGTTCCCATCTTTAAAATGTTTCACCCATCTCCTAACACTGCTGGCACCCATGCAGGCATCTCCGTAAGCACATTGAAGTCTTTGGTGAATATCAACAGCAGGTTGTTCCTCTTTAACAAGGAATTCAATGACAGCGCGCTGTCGAAACGAAACATTGATGTCTGCCATTTTGGAAACACTGCGCGTGGTCACATGATAGAAACTATGACGCCACAAAACGGCAATGTTGTGGTATAAAGTCTGTAGATTACGATCCTGCAGTTGTATTTGTTACATTGTTGAAATTTGAATTTTAACATTGGGTTGCTCACGACTTTCAGTATGACCCTCGTATATATATATATATATTCTCGCGACATCTAGTAATAATGGAGAATATAATACATATATAAGAAAAATAAGTGTTTGAATTGGATTCGCCTGGTGGTGTAATGGATAACACGCTGAGGTACAGACTCAGAGTTCCGGGTTCGAATCCCGACCAGGCATTTATTTTTCTTATCATACCATATATATATATATATATATATATATATATATATATATAAAGGATGGTTCTTGTTTTCGACTTCTTGCATTTCATTATATTTTTTCTATTTTTTATTATGTAAAACTAGTGTAACTAAATTAGTATGGTTCAAATTCTTCCCTGTAGGGGGAGAGCGCCTAAATCTCTGTAAAGGGAAAACATAGGCTTACAATACAATACAATTCAATACAAAAAGAAGTAATTTAAAGTCCACTTTGTTGAAATGTAAGATGAGGACCAGAGCCTCATTGAGCTAGAAGCCTCGTGACATTGAAAAGATAATATCTATAAAAAAGGTAATGATTTATGATGTTATCAATTAATTTAATTAAAACAGCTGTATTTAAATATATTTATTTATTTATCTTGTTTATGACAACAGAAAAACACTCTATGAGTAAGTTTTCTTTTTATATTTATAAATTTAGGTTCAGTGCGGGACGGGTTAATGGTAATACATTGTAATGAAATTTGATACATCAAATTAGGCCAAATGGGGGAAAAAATAGAGGGTGTGCGTTGAAATCGGACATCTTAATTCCATCCTTATAATAACCATCTTAGCATGTGTATGTGTGTGTGTGTATATATATATATATATATATATATATATATATACGAGGGCGGATCGGAAAGTAACGCACAATAATTTTTTTCTGCCTTGGTATAGCAGCTAGAATGTTGAAATTTCACAGAGATATAGTTTGAAGTTTTCACTACAGATGGTATTGTTTTCTCAGGTGCACCTCTTGCGAGAGAAGCTTGAACTATGCAACAAAGATGGCGCGCATGCTACAGTCGTCCACCTGTGAGGAACAGAGAAGTGTTGTTCGATTTTTGTGGGCCAAAGGGCATAAACCAAGTGAAATTCACAGGGACATGCGTGTCGTGTATGGGGATGATTGTATGGACCGTAGCAGTGTCTCCAGGTGGTGCACATTCTTCCAAGAGGGACGCGTGAACCTTAGTGATTCGCCACGCTCCGGCCGGCCGACAACAGCAGCAATCCCGCAGAATGTCAGAGGCATTGAGGCGGCAATTCTGAACGACCGGCGTGTGCAACTGCGAGCCTTATCGCAGAAGTTCAACATTTCCTATGGTACGGTGTACGATATTGTTCATGAAAATTTGAAATTCCGTGAAGTTAGTGCTCGCTGGGTGCCTAAGAACCTGACAGACGACCACAAGGGCCAGCGAATGATGGCAAGCTTGGACCACTTAACGCGGTACACCGCACAAGGACATGACTTTCTGGAAGGAATCGTCACAGGTGTGAGTCGTGGGCGTACCACTACACGCCCGAAACAAAGCAGGCATCAATGGAGTGGAAACATGCTGGTTCCCCAGTAAAGAAAAAATTCAAAGTGACTCAATCTGCCAGGAAAGTGCTTGTGACAGTGTTCTGGGATATGCATGGTGTTTTATTGGTGGACTTTGCTGACACGGGACCACTGTGAATGCTGCGGCCTACATTAAAACTTTGGTGAAGTTGCGTCGTGCCATTCGTGACAAACGTCACAACATTAACGTTAAACTTCTTCATGACAATGCTCGCCCCCATGTTGCTGCTGTGTCGTTCGTCAGAAAATCGCCGAATTTGGTTGGGAGGTGCTCCAGCATCCACCATACAGTCCGGATCTTGCACCATCGGACTTTCATCTGTTTGGTCCCATGAAGAAATTCCTGGCCGGCAAACGCTTTGAGACAGATGTGGAAGTGAAATCAGCAGTGCGCAGATGGCTACACTCCAACCAAACGGACTTCTACGAACAGGGCATATTGAAACTGGTAACACGATGGGAAAAATGTGTTGAGAAAGTTGGTGACTATGTCGAAAAGTAGGTAAAAGATGTAAGTTCATTTGCGATTTTTTTCCTTTTTTTTACTATTAAACTTTTAAAAAAAAAATTATTGTGCGTTACTTTCCGATCCGCCCTCGTACATATATATATATATATATATATGCCTGGGCACAGAGATACTGGACGCAAGCTAGTTCGAGTAAACTTGAGGAAACAGATTTTCACATGTAATTTCAGTCAGTATGTGGGATTACTGCTCATTAAGAATCTTGAGGAATTTGGATACCTACGAAAATATAAGATGAGAGAATAATACTAGCTGTAATTTGAGTGAGGTGAATTATACAAGAAAGGGATGTAAAACATTAGCTCAGAAGAGAGATATATGGAGACCACATGTCCGGAGGATATGGTCCCTCCGGGTTCGATAGTGTCAGTGAGTTGGTTTATGATAAGTAGCCTACCTAGCGGCTTCAGATTGAGAAAACCAGTTATAAAGGCTGGGGGAATCGACATGTTGACTAAATATCATACATACATGAGCTGGATAATTGACTACTCTGCGATTGACACATGTGGATGTGAGTTCAGAAGCCGGCTGGTAGGACAAGGGTTTCCTACATCACTGGCTACATCATTGTACTGCAAGAGGATGGAAACACATGAGGGCAGTCTGTACATAATATTACAGACGTTATATTGAAGACTCCCTACATTTTTTTAATAAACAGGAAATTATTATTAATTCAGTGGTAGTTACATTCCGGAGGGTGAACTGCAACCCCTCATTTCAAGACGTAGGGGGGCAGTGGTTTGGATTGTAAGTGGACTCGATATTCTCTTTAAATTCAATATCGTTCATTTGTGGACCGTGATATGATAGCGTGAGACTCGCATTCGGGAGATCCTAGGTTCAAACCTCAGTACAGATCAACCTGGCTAAATTTTATGATTTTCTTCAGTCGTTAAGGCAAATGCAGGATTTAAATTCCTTTAAAATAAAATGACTGAACGTATTCAGAACACAGCAATACAGATACACAGCCTACCTGTATACTTTAAGCCCTATATAAAGGTCCTAGATCTTATAGTGTTAGATGTCAAATCGCCTCTAAATAGTAATGATAATATAAATAGTGATTATTAATAATTACACTGCAGCCACTGATTCTCCGGCCTTGACGTTTTCACGAGTGTTGCCGACATGGATATTCAGTGGGAGTGGCCGCTTTATTTATGCGGTTAGCAGACAACATCTCAGCAATTTCAAACCTTACTAGCGCGCTATAGCTGCGTCAAGACCAGCGATTGGTTGTGGCAGACATCTCCAACTACAAACATTTCCTTATTGGCAGTAGAGGGCGAATTCTCCCTTTACCCCTCGTATAACCTAAACTTCACAGCCGGAGATATGACGGAGATATTCATAATCATCGTCATATAAGGCACTACAGTCCATTATGAGCCCTGGTCGGAGGCAAGAATCTCCTCCATTCATCCCTGTCCAACACCATCCTTCTCTACCTTCTTATACCAAACTTCATAAGACGATCTATCTAACCATCCCAATTTCGGTCTGCATATTCTTCTACTTCCTTCAGGTTTCATTGGTGTGCTTTTTTTAACGCGTTGTCTTCTGCTATCCTGATAGTATAGCCAACCCAACGTAATTTAGCTATCCTTATAAACTAAACATCAGGTTCTGTGAATAAGTAATATAATTTTTTAGTGCATCTTATTAGCCACCTCCCATTTTCATTCAATCGTCCAAATATCTTTCTAAGGATTTTCCCCTCAAAAACTCTACTATTCTTCATTACTTTTCGGAAGTGTCCAACAATCATCAGCATATGTAAGGCCAGATCTTAATAGAGATTTATACAAGGTCAATTTAGTTTTTTAATTCACGAAATGTGATTTTAGTGAGTTTTTGGGAGCATAATACCATCTGTTAACCAAGAAAATTCTATTTGTATTTATTTTTCTATATTATCGTTAGTTATAGCCGTGTCCAAATATTTAAATTCCTCAATGGCTTCGAAATTACAGTTTTCAAATTTCTGTATTTTTAGTATTTATTGGTATTTTGGTGACTTGCATGAATTTTGTCTTATCTTCATTCCCTTCCATATCAACGTTTCCTTCTGCTATAGACGGAGATTATGAAAAGCTTCTTAAACAGAATTTATCGTACGGCCCCTTATGTCAATGTCACTGACATAGGCTGAAACCTGCACTGATTTAATATAAATTATTCCTTTAACATTCAGTTGGGCATCGCATATTACCCTTTTCAAGACCAAGTTGAACAGTAGACAAAACAAGCCATCTCCCTACCTCAACCTCTATCTGTTTGAAAATACTCTGACAAATCATTTTGAATTTTGACTTTATTCATAACTTTTTATGGCTAGTTCTGTCATCCTGATTAGTTTTCAGGAAACTCAAATTCATACATAGCTTCAATAAGTGAGTTTCTTATAATATCATAGATAGCTATTAAATATATAAATAAGTGGAAGACAATAAAATAAAATTATAAAGTTTTCTCTAGAATTTGCCTCTGTTCTTGGATTTGATAGATTGTCGATTTGCCATTTTTTGAAACCAGACTGATAATTGACAACACTGATAATTTTATAACTATAGGGTTTTAATCTTTTTTCATTAAATGCTAAAAAAAAAGAGGTATTAAGCATGGTTATCCCGCTATAATTTCCAAATTCCAACATACCCCCCATTTTTTTTTAAATTGGGCAGATAATTCTTTCTTTCCAGTCAGCTAGCATCATTTCTGAGTTCCATACTTCTAACAGAACAGCATGTAATATAATAATAATAATAATAATAATAATAATAATAATAATAATAATAATTACTTCGTTTTGTATATATCAGTTAATGAACTCCAAGAAAGAGCAATGGAGAAAAGATGAACACACACAATCCGAAGCATGTCCTATTAGCCGAGGAATAGAAGCAGTAACAGAATTTACTTTAAACACTTGTACGGACTAAGGATATAACCAAGACAAACCTGTCCCCAACGTGTACCTGAACAAGAAATGGACAGGGACCACTTGATTGATGTCCAGCTATATATGCAAACATTACAGTATAGTATAAGCATTATTGGGAACTTACAGGCCGATTTATGAGGTATAATTACGTCATAGTTCTATATAATAATAATAATAATAATAATAATATAATAATAATAATAATAATAATAATAATAATAATAATAATAATAATAATAATAATAAAAATAATAATAATCAACAACAACAAGGATTAAGCCCAATGGCCTGTTCCGATCTCATTATAGGTCAAATTGGTCCTTCCATCTCTTCAATGGTCTTCCCAACATTATTCTCCCTTTTGGTTTATAATTATACATTCTTCTTGGTATGCGCTGTTCATTCATTCGTAATACGTGCTGAAGATAAGCATTTTGATATTTTATTCTTTCACAGAGATTAAATATATTAAGTTCTGTTCTTATATCTTCGTTTTTCTTTTTATCGGTCCTTTGGTATCCTGCTATTGCTCTCAACATCTTCATTTCAGCAGCCTCTATTTGTTTACTATAATAATATTATTAATAATGTTAATAATAATAATAATAATAATAATAATAATAATAATAATAATAATAACGGATGTATCTGCTTTATAGAAGAATAATCGCAAGAGCAAGTAGTGAGCTTCTATATACACTTGGGAATTTTGCAGTTTACCTTTTTTTCATATTAGGAGCTCTTAATGTGCAATGTAGATATACGTATTAACAGAACAAAACTAAATGATTGCCACTTCCTCTCCAAACGAAATTACAGTCTTTAATTTTTTCCACATCGATCTTTATAGAAAATCAGATACAGTAAAACTTACTCAAAGCGGAACAGCATGGGACCAATTTTTTCCGCATTATAAAAAAACTAAAACTTATTAATATTCGTAGATTGTAGAGTACCGTATGTCTTTTTTACGGATTAATTGTAGTTCCGCTGCCGTTGAAAAGTGAAGTAGGCCTATAGTATGTACGAGCGATTTCGACGGTAACGCGCGAAAAAGCAGTCCCGTTTCCTCAGCGTTAAAACTGTCTCTTAGGCGCGTATCCTAAAATTAAAGTATACAGTTTCGGTTTCCGCTCACTAACTACACTTTTGTCCACATCCTTTGATTCCCCGAAAATTTCAATCCCACTACATTTGCGTCGTCTTTTAAAACTCCAGCCAACCTGGAGATGCTCTGAAATCGTTATTTCCTAAGGATTTAGCAACAGATAGAGCTTGATTTTGGAGTATCGGTCCGCAAATTGGAGATTTTTTGATCGTGCACTTGTAAAACACTCTCACAATATTTCGTTCATTTCGTTACTTAAGCTTTTTTATTTTAATTTTTATTTTATTTTTTAGCTTTTTCTTCTTTTGACCATTTTCTTGCAACCATCCATTCATTTTTTTTCGTGTTAAAGTCTCATAAACTTGAATTTTTCCACATTTAAATTTAGCCATTATTTCGGGCACTGAGTTTTTTTTATCTTCAATCACTTTCAGTTTTTTGTTTAATGACAGTGAAACGTACGTTTTAGCTATCTTTATTCTGTAAATTCAGAACGCTACCTGTGAAAGATTGGTATCAAAACCTAAATTAATTTAAGATTTTACAGTGCAATGGTTACTGTATTTGCAAGAGAGGTACAGTATCTGTATTTCGCATAATGGGTGTGCAGTGAGGCCGATAGAAAATTTCATGTACAGGAAGATTTTACCCGGCGGCAGGAATAATTCCTTATTGTTTTTTGGCCTAACGGGTATTCAATGAAGTGGAAACTAATTTATTTATCTGTCTTTCCGCTTTATATTTTTTAATGAATTGTACAGAAATATCCTTCCGCGTTAGACAGATTCCGTTTTATGCAAAATGAATAGACGTAAAATTACTATTATTTCGCCGGGACCAATAAATTTGTTCACATTGGACAGATTTCCGCATTATTTACGTTCCGGATTAAACAAGATTTACTGTATAATAAGAACAGTTAAGTTTCATAGACTGCGATGGGCAGAACATATGGCATGAATGGGGAATGAAAGAGAGCATGGAAGTTTTTGTAGGAAAACCAGAGGGAAAACCCTCAGTTGGTAGACCAAGAATGAGGTGGGAGAATAACATTAACCATGATTTGATGAAACAGATTATACATGGCATGATTGGAAAACGTTAGCTCAGGGTAGGGATATAAGGAGAGCTTACCGGTATGTCAGCGCGGCCATGGACCTACGGGTTCGATAGAGCCAGTCATTAGTTAATTTTTCCACCAAATAAATTCAGAAACCTTGACTCATAACCTCCGAGACAATTAAAATGTTCTTACTTCCATTTTTACTTCTAATAGGTTAATTTATAGGGTCTACTTCATCAGCTGGATGTTTAGTCTTAGTTTTATAAATGTTTTTAATTAGTAAAAATTCAACATTCAGGGAGCCGAAGTTTATAAGTTAATTGTAAACTAGATTTTCCACATTTAAATAATTGTGTTCAACCATTTCACATTCCTGTCTATTCAGGAAACGAAAGTATGTAAGAATAACATAAGCTAACTTTCACATTAAAATAATTCTTCTTAACCATTTCACATCCAGTGTATTCAGGGAACGAAAATGTATAAGTTTAGTAAAACTAGACTTTCCACATACAAATAAATCGTTTACCCTTTCCACATCCTTTGTATCATTATAAAAGGTTCTAACCTTTTTTAAAGAAGTGTAATTATTATGATTTTTAGGGCGTACAAATGCGTACCCGGTATGATTTGCTTCAGAAGAAAAGCAAAGGCATAGGTCTTATGTTGTAGATTTATAACACAAAATAATCTCGGCGCCATAAGCTTAGCTGTTTAAGGCATCATGCTTTCATGCAGAGATACTTTCACTGATTCGAGTCCCCATGGCGGAAGGAATTTTCTCGCAGAATTTCGGCCAAAAAGGGACCAGAGCCCACCCAGCATCGAGAGGAATTTGGGTATCTGCAATAAGTAGAGGTTCCAGGTTGAGAAAACCAGCTATAACGGCTGGGAGACTCGTCATGCTGACCACAATTTACCTCTATAATGGCTGATAACAGTCTATCCCGTTGATTAAACATATGAATTTGAGGTCAGCAGCCGGCTGGTAGGCCAAGGGCTTTTTTTAGATCCATGGAGATAAAATCTCGAGCATGAAATAAGATACCGGTGCCTCTCAACATTGTATTTTTGTGCTCAGATTATAATCGCGACACTGAACTAATATCTCGAGACGTTAAACAGCACCTTTAAAAGAAACACAAAACCAAGTAAATCTTATTAGAAAACATTTAAACTTAAAAAATAAGAATTTTAGGCATGAAGACTGTTGATAGCGATTCGTCTGTAGGATGGGGACGCCAGAACTTGTGATCCCGTTGGTGCTTTTCGACGGAGTAGGCTGCGTGCCGGCACCGGATTTTACTTCCTCCCTTCTCTTCCTTATCACCTCTCATACAACACACTTTACCACTACATAAATATATAAACATGCACTCATCCTATACTTATCTCTGTACACAATACAAAAATACATAATATACGTAAACTGGTGTGTCGAAGTAGTGAGTAAATTGAAACTAGACCACATCAATGCCATCTATCCGCCGAGCGCGGTATCCATAGTACGAAAAGTGCAGTGGTAGCTTTAGAATCCACTAATTTGAAAATTTAAATTGTTAATTATCCTACATAGTGGTATTGAAGCTCGCGGCTCCACTCATGCCAGAGATGATCGTATTGAAGTTAGGTAAACTCAGGTTCTTTTATTTATTTTTGGTTATGTTACTACTTTAGTCCAATGTTGTAGCCGAGTGGTGTATTACTCGACCGCGTTAACTTTTTAGCCGGTGAGGGGAAGCAAATGCGCTAGTGGTGAAGATTGGGAATGTGTTTCCTTCCACAACTGGTTCATGCGAATGACTGGTCAAAGTGTTATAATCAGTGGCAAAATATAGTGGTAGGCCAACTTGAAATAGTAGATTAAGTTAATGAAAGATCGTCGGAGTTTGTATGCCTATGGGTTTCTGAAAAATATGACGTATAAAGAGATTAAATAAGCACTGATTTCTAGCTACTGTCTGGTAAACTTAAATGTAAAAAAAATAAACATCACTCGAACATTGGGTATTCATTTATTGCATTTGTTTCAAGTTAAAATGGATAGATTATTATTATTATTATAAATGTGGCAACAGTTGGTAGATAGTCTACTATAGGCTACATTCACTCAGTTTTGTTTTTACATCTGTGAATACTTTCATAGTAATCGTTAATTTAGTTTTGTTCCGTTTTGAAGTTCATATAATATCGAATTCGCAATTCCTCCCCCCCCCCTTCTAAAGCACTGGTTATAACTGGCTGTATGTGATTGAATAGTTGAAAAAGTGTCATGTCCTATAATATTTCAATTTCTGTGATAGCTCTACACGATCTTTTATGTTACTATTACTATTTTTCTGAATCTGGTTGTTCGATTTTTTCTGGCGACTTCAGTTTTTCGTCATTGGTCACTATTTTTGACTGTTGCATATTGTGGCCTCTGATTTTCCAGTAGCTTCTGCCGCACGTTTTGTTGCATTCTGGATAGGAATTTTCAATTCCCTCTTTATTTTCTCCTCATCGCAAAACTCGATAAATTTCTTAATAATTTCACGGCCTTCCCTGTGAATATAAGGTCTAAACTTCCGCACTTGATATTGTCACTAATAACTGACTATACACGACTAATAGAAAGTAAACACTGTCATTGCAACCTAAGACAACGATCTACTACCTCCACCCCCATACAACATTCTTTAAGTTCGCAGTTTTGAAAGTTAACGTAGTCGAGTAATACTTTGCTTTGGTGCAGAGCTACATGACGCGGTGGTTGTACCCAAGCGTGAAGAACTTTTCCCATGGAATTTTGTCCAATATGGGACCAGTGCCCATCCAGTACCGCGAGGAATTTAGATATCTACAATAAGGAGGTTGCAAGATGATAAAACCAGCTATAACGACTGGGAGACTTGACATGCTGACCACATGTCACCCTTATATTAGCTGGGTGATCATCCATGTCTGTGATTGAAATATGTAGATGTGAGGGCAGCAGCCGGTCCCGTCATGAAGATTTAACACTTCAGATAGAGTAACAGTTCAGTAACAGTGCAGGGGTGTGGAAAAGATTATGGACCCCCTCTAGATGAGGATGAATTAGCACAGAATAACCTCGACACAGATTGGGAGCCACTGACCTATTCATTCACAGAATCACGAAGAAAAGTTCACTGTAGACTAGTAAACCCAGAAAAGTATGAATGGCTGAATTAGTGCCTACTTATCTAGTCTGAAATTTATTTCAACACGAACTGTGAAGAAACACTAAAACGGCGTATGTTCTATACGATTTTAGTTGTCTTACAGCGAATAGCCAATTTATCTATACATTTATGTTTATACAACATTGGCCGGCAATTGTCCCATTTTTCACAAAAACTCGGTGTAAATAAAGGTTAGCAAGTAGTTCGGGGATTAAATATACTGTACAAGCAAGCTCGGACTCGGTCTTAAGGATGTCCTTGTTATTGCGCGCATTACATTGAAAACAACGAAGTGGCGCTTTAATAGAATCGTTTCTATTCAGAGATTTGCTAATAATTCAGGACTATACTTGAAAGCATAAATGTTGCCGATGTACAAATCGCCAGTTTTTGTTTATATTCTCAATGTTACAATATCTATATATTAATAAACATATTGAGTTATGCACAGATGTGTCGTCTATATAATAAGCAGCAATTTATATCCCCAAAATACGTGTTTTTGTACTAGTTTGACATTTTGTGCTAACCTATCTCTCATTTGCAAGTAAGATGTTCATGCGTTTCAAGGCGATGCATTATAAAAGACATTTAAATATTCAAATAAGTATAGTTATTTGTACATTAGCAATAACACTTTTCTCCAATCTTAGAGTAGCGCAGTCGCATTTGAAACTGAGTGTCGCGAATTCGATCAACATAATTGTTTAAATGAGGCAAATTCGAGGAGATGGCTACCTTCGGAAGGGAAGTTACAATTCGTTGACAGATGAGTGACATGTAAATCGTTGGCAACATATTTTTTTTAAACCACCTTTAAAAAAATGTTAATAACTGCAACTTGCGAGGTATGTTTGTAGGTCAGCCAATATATTTTAGCCACATGCCATTCGAAATTGATGTTAGTACTGGACGTGCATTAACGGACTATACATACATACATACTGGAAGAAAGCGTTACATATTTATGAATTCTTACACTATCAAAAGAAGCTACACGGTTTCTTCACAGTCCATTTCAAATTCATAAATTTAATTTTTAATAATTTAGTGTTTATGGGAAGGGTGTCATTGAATGATACATATTTCGAGCTCTCAATTGAACTGAGCCTAAAATTACTGCTTGCAGTGGAATTAGAGAATTTCTGAACTTCTGATAGCAACATACCCACAGTATTTATGTATTTTATTTTAAGGGGGGTAGAATTTGAACTGGAATATACCTAAATTGCAATAATCACTACTTAAATATATTTACTAAATAATAAGGGATATAAAATTATTTTAAACCAAATAAAAAAAAACTTTTTCAACTTTGGCGCTTACATGAATAATGGTAAGAGGTAAGGAGAGAAATTAGTGTACCAGAATTTGAATTGTAGATGTGGTAATATATCGCCAATACTAGAAACATGCATAATTTACGGAATGAAAATGAAATTCAATAAAATATCGACTAAAGCTACAGGCGTGGATTTAGCAAAACTTGTTACAAAGGTCAGTAGATACGTTTTGGGACATGCAACAATGTACTACGATAAGTGTCTCCATAATTATTACATATTTTCAAAGTAATCTCCCGGCATATTCTACACACCGTTGCTTTTCAGGAACCACGTCAGGAAGTAGCAACTCTACTCATACTCAAATATTACACCCAGGTCCTCCAAGTAGGTAGCAACAGCATTTTCTGGGCTGGGAAATTGGTATCAGTGCATCCGATTCTCCATGTTCGGGAACAGGAAGAAGTAGCACGGGGTCAGGTCAGGGCTGTAAGGTGGCTGGGTCACTAATTTCACAGACACTGAATTGGTGTATGGGAAGAGGCATTGTCATCGTGGAGCAGAATTCACGGCAGCCCAGTCATTAATAGCTTATCCAGGATATTTTAGAACACATTGGGGTTGTAGACTTCTGTATACAATTTAGCTATAAAACTGTCTCTGATCCGCTAGCAAAAGATAGTAGGAGGCTGTTCATCTGTAAAGACCAAGTTCGATGATTGACGCTTTCTTTCAGGTAGATCCAACTTCCACTGCCTGTTACGATGTCTGACACCCGATAAGACCCTTGTTAAATCTCTCCATTGTACCACTTCACCTCAGTGCATTTCAGCTCTTCTTACAAGTGGCGCGGCACTGCATCCATCAAGAAGAAATTTTCTTCGCTCTTAAATGTTGGTGCAGGATGATGAAAACACCAACTATAATCCCTAGGACTCCCTCGATGTCCTTATAGATCAGGGATCGAAAAGTAATTTTAGGTGAGGTCCGGATACTTTGGAAAGATGTAATGGAGGTCCTATTTTTTTATTTTCATTTCACTCACGAAATAATATGAAATACAATAGATAGGCACATTTGTACTAAAAAATCAATGGGAGAAATTACATTTACGGTCTTGAGCCAGTTTTTAAAAGTTAGGTTCACGCGGGGAGCAGCTTATGCGAAGAGTGTCTTCAAGGTGAGCGGACGTTAATCTTGAGCGATATTTGTTTAAAAAATCATTTTTGAAAATCAAGTTTACAAACATATGTGGAGTCGAACATAGTAGACAAGTAAATGGCTATTTTTTTGCAATTTCCATATTTTTCTGGGACATATTTACTCAAAAACTCTTCGGCGGATACAGTTTTATACATTTGCAAATAAATATTTTCCTGCAACTCTATTATCTTCATTTGGAGTAAAGACTTCCAGGATCCGGACCTTTGACCTTCCAGGGCCCGGACCTGGACCGCGGTCCGCCAGTTGCTAACTGTTGTTATAGATCAATCTAATATCTTCTTTAATCAGAGTCTCCATTGTAGAGATATTTTCTTCTGTCGCCACTGTTGTTGGCCTCCCACTTCTCTCCAATTTAAGTTCAGAAAACCAGTGGAAAACAGTTGCACCCGAAGGAATTATGTACCCAAATGTTTGTGTTAATCGCTCAAGTGTTAGTTTAAATCATACTTAAAATCATAAAAATTTGTAGCACGTTACCTATCAAGTTCCATAGATGACTTACGCTATCTACTACATCACAAGACTATTGCTTAGCGACAAATGAAAGAAATCCTTTTGTAACTCTTACGGTTTTAATGATCAAGGATTAAATTTTCAAGTGACAATTTATTGCCTTCAGTCGCCATAATGCCGAGCCTCAAAACTTATCTAGTAACCCTCCAACGTTCAAAAGTGCTTCACGAAGCGTATGATTTTTTGTTTGGTTGTGAAGTATGGTGTGGTCACGCAGTGATTCGCTGTTATCAGGTTGAATGAGTTGCTATGGCAAATTCTGAACTGTCATAAGTCCAATGATCCATTAATTTCATTATAATTTATTTAGACGAAGTTTCTATTGTGAATATTGGATTAACTCCATGCCGTGACAGACCTAGAAGGCTCTTCGCTTTCCAGTCGGCTGTAGTCCTTACATTCACTTGTGTTAAAAACAGAAGTGAACAATTATCCAATCAGTATAGGGGTGACATGTGGTCACAGCATGTCGGCTCTCCCCTATTGAAATTCAAACCATCACAAGGTCCATCGCTCAGAACCCAAACATGGTTCCTAAAACCGGTCGGTAATGGCGCGGGACGGATTTTTTAATACAAAGTACAGTGAATGTTGGCATAGGAATATGTTATATATTTTATACATAGTAATGCCATAGACTTGCAGTATATAAATACTGTATACAAGCAATTAACATTCTTTATAACTACTTTACTGGCACTATTGAAACCTAGGTCCATGGCCGTACGGATATAAATTCTCATACATCTCTACCCAGAGGCATGCTTTCCAATCATGTCCTGTATAATCTGCTTCCCTCAAATCATAGTTAATGTTATTCTTCCACCTCATTCTTGGCCTGCATATTGGCGCTTTTCCTCTGGTTTTCCTACACGAGTTTCCATGCCCCTCTTTCATTCCCCATTCGTTCAACATGTCCTGCCCATCTCAGACTTAACTGTTCTTATTATATCTAGTTTCCCATAAAGATAAAGTAGCTCACTTTTCTTTATATTATCAAGTAATCAATTAAGCTGTTTATTATCGGCGAAGAGACTCTATAGTTTCTCGCCAACATAAAAGGCAAAGCTGCTATTGTTCTACTGTAATTGTATGAATAAAACTGCATTTATATTTGGAATCCTCCGTGAATTAAAACAAAATTGCATCGTCGCATATTGTGGAGATATAGGCTAATCAAGAAGTCAAGGCTAAAGTCTGATCTAAACGATAAAATAATGTGTGTAATCGTATTTTAAAAAGCGTCTGCCTTGATAACAGATGGGGATTGAAATAAGGCAGCTATTCTGCATATTACGACACCTCGGGAATCAAGAGTTCGATCTCAGGTAACAGACTAAATTTTTTGTATTTACTTCGGAAACCTTTAATTCTAGGAGAAACATAATTCAACGATTGTTCTAGCCTCAAGCATTTTAACACTACTACCTATAACATCGGTTATTTCTAGGGCTAGGATTTTTATGACGTAAAAACCACCGAAATACTAACAAAAAAAAATGCAGTGACATATGCACTGTGACATAAAAATAAGACCTAATAATATAATTATGTAATAATTTCCGTTGTAGAATCAAGTAGTAAACCAGTTTATGACAATTAACTATTTATTTAAGAATAAAATGCAAATGAGTATGGAATTTGATATTATAGCCTGCTTTTAATTTTATTAAAATTATCAGTAGCTACCTGCTTGTCACGAGACAATGCATAAATATTTACTCAGGTATATACGTAAGTGACAAGTCTACACCCTGTGAATTGAAACGAAATAGAAGACAGATTTTACAAGAAATAAAATTCTGAGAAATTTAACAACTCGAATACGGAAGAAAGAAATTGTATGATGAAAGTTTATTACTTTTTAAAATAGTGGAGATATGACCAATAAATTGCTATATTATGCTCTGTCGCATATAAATGGACATATACTGTATATATATATGTAAATGTGAGTTAAGAAAGTACTTTAATTCAATTAGTTTTTGTATAAAATCATTATATCATAAAAATCCTAGCCCTAGTTATTACTAATAAAGAAACCCTGCATGTTGAAACCTACCTTGAAATTTATCCTAGGCATACCAAGGCTATGATAAAAAATCTGCCTTTTTAACTGCGAGGCACAGAAATTGAAATAAGAATCCAATAATGGCAAATCACTGTGTCAAGCAGATAGACTCGGCGTGTGAGTAAAGCGGAATGTAGTGTAAGGGACGCGGCGTGCGGGCAGGTTGTCAGGGTTATCAATTTTACCAATTCAGGAGTTGTATTATTTCCCTGCAGTTTAAATGAGGGCCTTGGCGCTGGATTTTAGTACCTTGCAGTTAAAAAGACAATTTTTTTTGGACATGGCCTTGGTATATCACAACGCTTCTCTGGGAGAAATTTCAAGTAAGTTTCGGCATGCAGTGGTTGACAGTTCCCTTGTGAGAGATCACTGAAAGTTCAAGGTTAGAGTGAGTTATTTTTTGAGCTTTTTTTAAACCGAGTTGAATGAACAGTTAATTTTTTCTAAACAATTACCATGTTTCTGTAATTTTCGTTATTTGATTAATTTGAGATCATTCAATCAATTTTAAATTAATCATTAGTTCTATCCTGGAACCAGAAATAGCCGTAGCTTATAATGTATAGCGTAATCATACTGTATATTTCCGTGGTAACTGTCGTTAATACATACTGATATGCTGTATTTACCAAAGAATTCGGCCACAAATTGTGATATTGGTGGAGAGATGAGATTTGGAAGCTATTTGCAAGTCATATCTTGGGAGAAATGCAAACCAAATTTATCAACATTTCAATAAAAAAAAATCCTCAAAACTATATCGAATGTAATCGGATATATTTATGGTTCCAACCACATCGTTTACCAGTAATTTGTTTAATTGATAGTCCACAATAGTAGTTTTTCAAGAAATATTTATTTGCATATGAAGAATTAAACATTTTTGTTTACAGAGAAGAATAATAAATACGATACTTGTTCACCATTACTCTGAAGAATTGTTGATAATTTGAACCCAAATTCACATATAGCTAAGATTTTCAATTTTTGGGATTTTGTTCTGAACACTTTATATATTTGAAAATATTAATAAAAATCGTAGTAATGAGTTCAGATTTTAAATTGAATTTTTAATGTTTATGCTAAATCTTCAGGGCTACTATGTACTAATATTGCAGGATAATGAATTTAAATAATGATAATACATAGAATAATTACAAATATGAAATGTAACACCTGTTAAGAAGTTACTGTCATTGCACCTTACCACCTCTAATTCCCTCCTGAAGCCTCAGTCAAAACATCCCCCAACCACTTGCCTAGTAAAAAAAAACCTGTTCTCTTACGTATAAAAAACAAGGGTTACATTCCTTCTCCAATATAGGGCGATCACCATAACATTACGAAATGTTATAATAAATTAATTTCCTCATATCTACTTGCATGCTTAAATGTTCACAATCCAAATGCTGAAATATTTTTAATCACGACTAAATAGTAAATTAATGCAAAACGCAATGACTGCTACAAACAACCTGTTTTATTAACACTCAAATCTGTTACTCAACTAATTAAATTACTTAGCAAAAATGTAAAGAAACAATCAACTTACATTTCTAAATTCCCGATAAGCTTCATGTGTCTATAATGCAAATGTTCTCACAAAAACAACACTACATAAAACACTTGACACTAAAACACTGTTTACAACGCTTCTACTCCCCTCAAATTGATGTCATCAACTGTGTCTGCATCTCTATGGTCCGCGGTTCAGCATAGAGCATTGAAGGTTTTCCAAAGGGAATATGAAAACTCGAGATGCCAGGTGCCATCTGTATATATACTCTTAGACAGGATAAACAATCGATATTAAATGAAAAAAAAAAGCAGTACATAATAGTACTCTTTTTTCCTGAAAGATGGCGCAGGTTACTTATGATTTTTTATAGATTAAATTATAAAATTGAATTGTAATAAAGAATAAGAGATTCGAGTCTATATTAAATATGTTTTGACCATGTTTTCTTCTAATATTTTCATACAAATTATGAATTTTATATTAATTAAATATCGTAACTCTAAATGAATTGGCTACAATGAGGTGACAGTGACACAAACGCCGATAAATTAAAATAGCCATTTCAAATAATGATAATTCCGAAGAATCTAAAAAATATATTATTTTTACAGATCATGAAGAATTAGTAACAATTAAATTCCTGATTTTGCAGATAATATTAAAGCATTAGTGGTAATTAATTTCATAATTTGTTTTAGCGATAAAATATCTATGTTGGCAATGCTACCGATGGTAATTGTAGTGCTCTATGTTTGTCAGTGGTAAAAACAGTATACCTTAAAAAGACAATAGAATAATATTCAGATAAGATATATTCAGAAATCTTAATTCTGTTGTTTGAATGGGGAACCCCAATTTGTATTTATTACTAGTGATATTTTATTTTCAAAAATTAAATTAATTATTAGCGGATGAGATATTTTAGAATAAATAGAACAAAAAGTGTCATTGCGTGTTTGTTCGTTTAATGCCAATCTTCAACCTAACCTTTTTCATTTCATTGGTAAGTAAACATAATAGAATATGAGTTTAGAGAAGAAATGTGAAGAAAATATAGAGCAGATTGCATCCAGACCAAAAAATATTGAAGAAGCCGTTGGTTCACATTATGCATTGCAAGTAGCTATACAAACAATGAAAGAAAGATGTCAACAGTTGCAACTGAGACTTGAAACTCTTGAACAAGAAAATCTTCGTTTACGCATTGAAAATAGAAAGCTTAGGTCAGATACAGTAAGTAATTCAGTAGAATTACAAAACAATAAGGGTGAAATGCAAAGGAAGATAGATGATCTTGAAGAAAAAGTAGCAGAATTTGAAAGGACAAAATCACATTTAAAACATCATTTGTGTATGGTTGCTACTGAAAATAAACAACTGTGGAACAGACTTTCACATCTTACACAAGCTAACCAAAATCTCGGTAGCCATCTGTCCAAAATTTCTAACACATTGAGCCGACATCACTCTGCAAGTAGTATTACAATGTCAAAATCCCAGTCCCCAAACAACAGTTTTTCTGAAGAGACAAGTAAAGAATGTTCTGATGCTGCTAAGGAACCAAATAGTCCAAATTCAAAAGTTACAGAAGGTATGTTGGCATACATTAAATGTAGGGCAGTAGCATAACAAAGAAACTATGTGCTAGTTGGGACTTCACAATATTAGCTATGTGGATCACATGTCTGTGTTTCTCTACATAAATCCACTTCCTCCTCTGAATATTTTGGCTCAAGTCTAGTATTTGTCGCTGAGGATTATCTGCACAACATTCTTACGCCACTGTAGCACTATACACTTTTACCACTTGTAATTATGTTTCATACTATTTTAAACATTTTGCAACAATTCTTTAAACATTTCTAATGCTTTTTTAAAATATTTATATAATTACACAAATATACTGAATGAAGTTCTAAAGTATTGCAATGCACATGCACAAAACGCACAAATGCTTAATGTAATTTCCGCAGGATGGCAGTGGAATCGGTGTTACCAGCATTCACAATTAATTCCTAACTATATTTCAAAAAATTTATTTAATTTTGTTAGGTTCCGATGGGACAAGTTAGTGTACACAAGATGAGTTTATAGTTTATTAAATAAGATGCATGTAATTTATTTTGTTAGATTGGGAAGAAGGATGTTGGTGTACATAATTTATTATAAACTTTTGGAATTTATTAGCGATTTTACTGCCATCTTGCGGAAGCTTCATTAAGCATTCGAGCATCTCGCACATGTGCACTGTGATTCTGTAGAACTTACAAAAATTTGTGAGTGATAAATACTAGACGTTTTTTAGTCTGAAACAGTAACTTCAAATAGGCTGAATATTACAATACGTTGCTGTATGCTATACCATACAACATTCGGATGAGGTACATTTTTTGGTGGACACAATTCTACACTTACATCCTTATGCCACTGTTGCACTAAACACTTGAAAACACGTTTTGTACTATTTTAAACATTTTGGAATTATTTTATAAACATTTCTTATGATTATTAAATATTTATAAATTATGCAAAATGTGTGCATCGGGTTCTAGAGATGCGGAAATGCTTCATGTAACATACGCTAGGTGGCTTTCAAATCGGAGTTACCAATGTTTGAAAATAATTTCAAACCATATTTAGTGTTAGTGTACGTAAAATTAGTTCATAGTTTATTAAATAATACGCATGTAAATTGTTTTGTTAGGTTAGGAAATGGGAAGTTAGTATACGTCAATTTTATTTAGCATTTGGGAATAAATAATATGCGTGTAAATTGTTTTCTTTGGTTAGGAAATGGTAAGTTAGTTTACGTCCATTTTTTTTTAGCATTTGGGAAGTTATTCCCAAAGTTGGTAACACCGACTGCAGAGCCATTTACCGGAGGTTAATTTAACCATTACAGCAACTCGCGCATGCGCACTGCAATTCTGTGGAACTTAGAAGAATTTGTGTCCGCCAAATAACCGACTTTTCCCCAACATTACTGTTGCATTACATACTTCTTCCATTTGTCCTATTAATTGTAATGTTGTTACATGATCCTGGTGATGAACTATTCATATACTTCATAGTTTATTTTAGTAATTTTAATGCTGCTAGCTTGAGTATTCATGTTTGCTTTTAAATACGAGACAGTAACGTACGTAATGTTTTAAGAATTGTTACATAATATTTAAAATGTTGGAAATGATAGTAAAAGGGATAAGTCCATTAAAAATTATAGAATTGTATGATTGATGTCATTGGCTTAGAATTGGGTTAGATTTTAAGATTATTATTTAGTCTCTGGTTACCCTTCAAAAAGTGGACATCCGAATTTTGAGATAATTTTGGTTTTAAAATGAAGCTTAGGACCACTAAACATAAAAACACAAAAAAATTTGCAGACCATCCAGAAACAAAGCAGTAAAATAACATTTTAAAGCACTACAAAATACACATTTCACTAGTTTACTATACGAGACATCCCTATTTCAATATAGGCCTAAATTTGGTATTAAAATGAAGCTTAGGTTCACCAAAGATGAAAACATGAAGGAAATCTGCAGACCATCATTAAAGAAACTAGGTTAGAGTAATTGAATTAGGTTAGGTCAGCTTTTGGCTTCATATAAATAATAAGGTTAGCTTATAGTATCTCATACATATAGTATAATTTATTTACATACCTGTAATTTAATATTGTCTAAATGCCATTCTGTTTATTACTTTCACAGGTTAGAATAATTGAAATAAGTTAGGTTAGGGGTAGGTTATTATACACGTATTCTAATAAATTATATTACAAATTTTGAAGATTGAGTTATAAATAAGTGGCATCTATTAATTGAATATTTTGTAAGGGCTAATTTGCCGTTGATCATTTTCGAGAAATACATACAATGACTTCTTGATTATTGACAATCGATTCAGTGAAACCATTTTTTCTTAAGAAACTCTATGTGAGGATGTGATTTTTATTAAATTTCAAACTCTTTGCTATGTAATTTTAAAAATATAGCATTAGGAAATACAGCATTACACTTTTATTACAATAAAATATTTATTCTATTTTCACATCTCTGTTAAAGAAAACATGTTTTCACCCTGGACTAACATCTGAATATTGAGTCTGACTTCACGATCACAATGGCAGCCAATTCCTTCAGGTAATATAGGAAGTAGTGCTTCATAAATTATTTTCCAGCTTTGTTTCTGGAAGGTCCGCAAATTTTTTTCATGTTTTCATCTTCGACATTCCTAAGCTTTATTTTAAAACCAAAATTATCTTGAAATTCGGATGTCCACTTTTAGCGCCATTCCCTTAGTCTCCTACTATAAGCGAACATAAATACTCAAGTTAACAGGCTTAAATTAGTAAAATAAACTATGAAGTATATGAATAGTTCACTGGCATATTTTACAGATTGTTACAAGCAACTATCACATACTGGAGATACTGTAATGTCATTATGTCATCAGCAGGGGAGGAAGAGGAATAATGTACTTAATATAAAAACAACTTATATCCTCTAGTCTGGACTATTTTAATACTTATTTAATATATGTAGGAAATAACACTATGAGATTTCTATTACAGCAAACTCCCGATTATCCGTGTTAATTGGGACCGAGATATGCACGGAAAATCGAAAAACGCGGATAATCCAATTAAGTTATTCAGCGTCTGTGGAAGTTGATTAGAAATGTATTTACCCACTTTAACAGTACTTAAATGCAACAAATATTCATAAAATGTTATATTAAATATTATTTAGGTGCGAGTCGTAATTATCATTATTTTATTTTACTTGTAAATATGAAAAAAAAAGTGTGACTATTTCCTGTTATGACCACTCTGGTTACGATATTTATTCAAAATGGCCGCAGTAAACAGCGACAACTACACTAGTAACCACCGATATCCACACTTATAACCAGCGATGACAAATAATCTGCAATTCTCACACTAGTAGGGTTATCGCTGACTAGTAACCACCGATGACCACACTACTAACCAGTGATAAACCCACTGCCACAGCATATCCGCAGTTTCAATCTGTAACAATAAACTTTCAGTGACTCACGCAACAGAAATTGTATTGTATTCTTAGAATGTTGGTTGGTACCGTTAAACGCGTCAGGGGAGGGGGTTGTGAGTGAACGATACTCTATTGTGCTAGTTTATAAGCACAGTTCACAGTAGCATGTTTAAAAATAAAGAATTTTTTCATAACAATACAAAATACAGTATTTTTAAAAAAATACAGTAAAAAGAGTCATTATATTATTTTTAGTCTGGACATCTTACCTCAATATTAATGTTGATTTGTTCTTGGACATGTTTCAAAACAACATTAATATTGAGGTAAGATGTCCAGACTAAAAATAATATAATTAAAATAACCTCAAAATATAACTTCCTAAAATTAAATATTAAAAAGAGTCATGCCCGGATAATACGTGCACGGATAATTGGAAGTTTGCTTTAATTATTATGAGTTGGTTATTTTGACTCATCTGATATTTCTTGATTTTTATGCAGACCTGGTTTAGTCGCTTTTGCGCGATATTGTCGATGCATTCCAACTCATAAATAATTACTTTATTACTGTCTCATGAATCTCCATAGAAACAATCATTTTAAATTATTTCTATAGTAATTCTGGCCGAAAGCAGTACTTTCATTGCAGTCATAGCATTTTTGTGCTATGCTTTGCAGCTTTACTAGGGAATTATAGGTGTGGTGGCTTCTTGTTGCTTTCCACACCAGTGAGGGATAATGATGATGGCCGGATGAATTTTGGGGACTGTTGGGCCCTAAGCTTCGTGGCACTTCAGAAAATGGACCATTATTCACAAACTATTAGTCCTAGAAAATTCAAATTTTGTACATATCTAAAGGAGATATCCTAGTAGGATTTGATGGTGAAATAACTTGGGTGATTGACATCACATGGTATTGGCATATCAATTTCAGGAGAATCTTCTAATTCAGGAATCAGTTGATCACCTGAATCATCATTATACAAAATATTCACTAATTCTTCTTCAGTGAGATATTTTTCATTCGCCATGATTTCATTCATGCACAAAAAACAGCGCGATAACGAGAAACATATACGATGTGATTGGAGCCTGGAGTCAAGTTTGGGTGAACGAATTCCATGTGTTATTTGTTTTAAAAATAAAAGGGGATTCACCAAGGTTAAACATGTCAAACGGGAATAGAAAATGTACATTTACATGCCATCTATGATCTCCAAGACATACTAAGCCAACACAATATTTAGGCGCCGAATATAAATGCGGTTTGTTCGCGCCCACTCTAAAACGAGTTAACTGACCGACAGCCGCAAACACGATAGTCTCTTTAAACACCTTAACTGGTTTACGGTACTGAATGTGTTAAGGTGAGGAAAACCATGAAAAAGAAACCTCTCCCTATTGGGAATCAAACTCGGGTCTGCTGCGTGGCAAGGCAGTACGCTACCTCGAGACCACAGCAGTGGACTTATTAAAATCTTAAAATCCGTACCTGATATATCAGTTGTTCTCAACTAAAACAAACTTCTGTTTAAAAACTTAATCAAATAATTAAACAATGTAGACCGTTGAATAGAGAATACTTCATAACAGTGAGCTACATGATCTTTATGGGAAATCAGATATAACAAGAACAGTAAAGTCTCAGACTGCAATGAGCAGGACATGTGGTATGAATGGGGCATGAAAGCTTCTTGTAGGAAAACCAGAGGAAAATGCCCTGTTGGTAGACCAAGAATGAGGTAGGAAAATAATATTAACCATGATTTGAGGGAAGTAGATTATACAGGGAATGATTGGAAAACATTAGCTCAGGATAGGGATGTGTGGAGAGCTTATGTCTGTGTGGCTATGATCCTACTGGTTCAATAGTGCCAGTGAGTTAGCTAGACTTTCAGAAACATGTTCCATCTTCAGCATGCAAAATGAGCAAAATTTTAAAACAAGTTTTTTTTTTCAGTTGAGGATGACTGATATATCAGGTATGGATTTTAAGATTTTACTCATTAATCTCAATGGTGGTTTATATACATTTGGAAAAACTGCACTTAAACTTATTTGATATATTTTCAAAGTCCTATACAACAGCAGTGTGCATGCGCCAGAGTTTATAGAGCCAGTGATAACCCACCATCGAACCACATATCGATTATCATCCTTGCCACATATCGACTATTATCAATATCATACTAAAGTTCATACAGCTTATGCTAGATAGCAACACGTCGCTATGAAATTTAAATGACCAATATTTGCAATAAATTCCCAATTCTATGTTAAATAAATGTATTAATAATATTAAAATTACCAAACGTTTATTAAAAATGGGTGTACACTTATCACTCCCTAACACCGTACCAACCAGCGATAACCCAAGCAAGCAATAGAAAAATCATAGACTAAATAATATACTCTGTGGAGAAAATAGCAGTTAGGATCACAATATTGTCTAACAGTGTCATAATATTGTGATTTGCATATTTAAATAAAAATTTGAAAATTGTATAATAATGTTATAAAAATAGTTTGAAAAAGTTTAAAATATTAAAAAATGTTAGTAAATACAGAAGAAAAACTATGGTTTACAACGATAAACTGAAAAATCAAGAGTAAGTAGAAGTGCAGTTCAGCCTATACATTTTGAAAGTACTCATTTTAGATTAGTTTGGAAAGCATACATTTGCAAATAACAAAATATTTTAAAACTGTAGATTCATCACAGCACTGAGATCATATGTTAAAAACTCGTAATTTGGCTCAAGTCTAGTATATGACGCTCACTAATTTACATACAACATTCTTATGCCACTGTTGCCCTACACACTTTTACCATTAGTAATAATGTTTTGTTCTGCGCTGCGCTCGTAATGCAGTCAGGGCAAAATTCTAATTACTGACCCGTATGGCACAGAGCTATAATATTTGGAGCCGGAACGAACCAAAAATGTTTAATCCTTGCAAGAAGAAGAAGAGTAGAATAATTTTTTGTACTATTTTAAACATTTTGCAATAATGTTTTCTTACAATTTTTAAATATTTATATAATTAACTCAAATATAGTGAATCAAGTTCTACAGAATCGCAGTGCGCATGTGCAAGATATGCAAATGCTTAATATAACTTCCACTAGATGGCAGTGGAATCGGCATTACTAACATTTGCAATTAATTCCAAACCATATTTCAAGAAATTAACTTGATTTTATTTGGGTTCCGATGGGACAAGTTAGTGTACACAAGATTAGTTTATAGTTTATTAAATAATGTGCATGTAATTTACTTTTTTAGATTAGGAAGAGGGAAGTTGGTATACGTCCATTTATTATAAACATTTGGGAATTTATTACGAACATTGGTAGCACTGATTTTACTGCCATCTAGCAGAAGCTATATTAGGTAATCGAGCATCTCTTGCAGACTCATTACATTTCTGTAGAACTTAGAAAAATTTGTGAGCGACAAATACTAGACTTTTTCCCATAATTTTATTTATACAGCCTAAGGTATCTTAATTTTCAGCTTTAGTTTAAGACATGTTTGTAGTCTAAACAGTGATTATGTTATATAAAAAATTCATGGGAAGTAATAATTTTTAGATAAATATTAAAAGAATACAAATATGAATCGGAGACCATAATCAACTAAACTCCAATAATAGTTAATTTCAAACAATTAGAGTTTAGTTGATGATGGTCTCCAAAATATGTCCAGAGGATAATATTTTATTAGGGGAGCTATAATGTTTTAGATTTCTATTTATATTCTAATGCTTATATAACTGCAGGTGTTATGGATGCGAGTCTTCAGGAAATCTCTCTCAAGATTTTCCATGGTATCTTGCAGAATAAAACTGACCTAGAAGATCAGTGTGCACAGGTTGGTAATTACAGATACAAACTACCGTATCTAAATATTTCGTAATTATTGCTTCTAGATTTAGTTATATATATATATCCATGGAAAATTATGTTTGTAATTTTTAAATCACTTTAAATATGCCTTTGTTATTTAATGTATATTTTATTATCTCTATGTGAATTTACTTTTATTTAAATTTGAGGAGAAACTTTTTACCCAGACCAGGACCCGAACCCAGGACCTTTGGTTTACCGTACCGTACCAATGCTCTTACCAACTGAGCTACTGGGGCAAGTTCCAATCTAGATGCAAATTTTTTCTCTTATATACATGTCCACTGTTGTGGTCTCGAGGTAGCGTGCTGCCTTGTCACGCAGCGGGCCCAAGTTCGATCCCCGGTCGGGACAGTTTTTCTGGGTGAGGTTTTTATCAGGGTTTCTCCTCACCTGTAAGACAAATGTCAGGAAAACTTTAAGGCTCAAATGGTCCCCGAAATCATATGGCCATCATCATTATCATCATCCTTCACAGGTGTGGAAAACAACAAGAAGCTATCACACCTACAATTCCCTAGTAAAGCTGCAAGCATAGTATGAAAATGCTATGATTGCAGTGAAGGACCTGCCCTCAGGCAGAATTACTATGGATGGATGGATATACATTGTAATTCCTGTGCACCAAATGTTTGAAGCTGTGGCTTAAATTTTTCTCTTCAAATTTAATTTATCCTTTAATGAGATGTGTTAAATTAATAATAAAAACATTACTTTCATTTGTTTATGTCTTACAAATTACAAACACCCTGCCAAGGCCTGTCCACATTTTAATTTATGATTGACTCATCTGCTATTGTTAAAAAATAATTCTAAATTTGTATTGTTAATACAAATTCTAGAAGACATCTTGTGTGAAACATGGTCTTGAATTAAGTTGAAGAACCCAACACAAATTGATGTATTTCTCCACGTAAAACCAAATATGAGAATGGTCTCTATTGACTTTTCTACATTCACCCTAATTCTTAAGCACATTATGATCCAAACAAACTAGCTTCTACCTGGTTTATTTTAAGGACAATGTTCTAAAATTTGAGGAATTAACAATTATATATCTTTACAACTATTGTTATTAAAAGAAGTTCAATAAATTCTTGAATTGAATTTGAAGTATAAAAGTATGGCTGAAGACAATTAAGAAGTGAAAAATGAAAACCTGCTTAATAAGAACACACCCAACTACCTAAACCCTCTCTACAAAATGCTCATTGAAAACAGCTGCTGCTGATGATGGAACAAAATGTTCTAAAAGGCCTTTTAACATTTTAATGGAATTTTACTGTTGAGGGATGAAATATCTCAGGTACAAGTTTTACTTTTTTCAACTTTTTACCAACTGATTAAGTCAAAACTAATTACATAATTGTTTCTAATTCAAATGGAATTAATAAGATACATTGGTTATTCAATATGTTTTGAATGCTACTCAAATGTACTATTCTCCTATAAGAAGCTTATTCAAAGGTTAAAGCAATAATAAAGAATATCATCATCATCATCCAGGGATTAAGCCTGTTGACTCGTTCTGGTTTAATGAAAGCTAGAATTGTTAAAATTGTTCAGACCATCTTCTGTGTGGGCGTCCAACATTTCTCCTTCCACACAGTTTATAATTTAGCAATCATTTTGGAAATCTTTCTTCTGGCATTCTATCAACATGTTCTTTCCAAGCGTTCCTATATTTAATTATTCGGTCTGTAAATTTGAAAATGTTTAGTTTCTTTCTTATATCTTCATTTCTTTTCTTATCCAGCAGAGTATATCCTGCTATATTTCTTAAAAATCTCATCTCAGCTGCTTCCAATCTTTGTTCTTGTCTTTTAATGATCGTCCAACATTATGATCCGTACAACAATAACGAATATAAATTTATAAATGATAAATAATATAAATTTACATAATTATTTTCCAGATGGTGGAGATCCAGAGTGACTCGTATAATATAGGACTGGAATGCCTGGAAGATGACGATGAAGTTCTGGAAGACTTGAAGCGGTACCACAATAATCTTCTCAAATTGCGTGATCAAATGTTGGAACAACAGTCTGCCATGAAGACTGCTCTTGATAACCTTCACCATGGAATTAAAGGTACACCTCATTAAGTCTAACAAGGAAATTATCAATGTGGATATCAAAATGTACCTTGAAATTTTTCTGGCAGAATGCACATTTAGTAAGGACACTATAAACCAAAAATCATATGCGGGATTTAATAGAAAGTTTAGTAATCGAGGCTGGAAAATCCTGTTACAAAGCAGTGAAACTGCAGTAATTGCATATCTCTAATGAACTTTAGGGGCCTCAAGCAATGATACATTGAGACGTAACCAGGGCTGCTATGCTGGAACCATTAACTTTCTTTATATTAACATCTGTTTTTGTTAAGTTATGTGGATAGGAAATAACACTATGAGGTTTCTTATGTTGTTTATTTTTTATTTCACTCACCTCATACTTCATAACTCCTAGCATACCCAGGGTTTCGTCACATCCTTTGTGACATTCTCAATGCTGTCACGTTCACAACTGATTTGGAAGTTCGTCGGTCAGCCATCAGATGGCGCGGAGGTCAGTCTGCAGGATAGAAGGCAGCCAGACGTCAGTTGTGAACGTGACAGCATTGAGAATGTCACAAAGGATGTGACGAAACCCTGGGTATGCTAGGAGTTATGAAGTATGAGGTGAGTGAAATAAAAAATAAACAATATGTTTTTGTGCTCTTTACAACCACTGATATGGGAAGAAATTGCAAATCTTTGTAAATCGTTGCTTGAGAAATATCTTGGGTATATGGTGGCCAGAGATTATAACAAATAAAGAACTTTGGAGAAGAACAAATCAAAATTAAATTTAAAAAATGGAAATTGGTTGGTCATATGTTAAGGAGAGAGAATGGAAGACCTACTGCAACATTAGGGATGAAGCTGAACAGGCAGGGATTAGCTGGAATGGAATTAAGGCATTGGCAAACAACAGAGTTTGTTGGCGAGCTTTCATCAAGGCCCTATGCTTCCCAGTGGAGTGACCAGGACTACTACTACTACTACATGCATTGATAAGAGAGGTGGGAGCAGGAGTACAAAAACTGAATGCTACAATATCATATAATTATATGACTAATTTCCTACAGCTAATATATTTGTTCATTTGATATCTTAAGTAATTAAAATACCACCAGGTTGTAAATCGTCATCTGTAAAATTACAATTGCATGTAAGTTATTTTCCGAATGAAGCATTATCAACAAATATAATTTTTGTAATGCCTGCCAGAAAATGTTTACATCATTTCTATAAAAAGTTTTAGTCCATATTTTGAGAATCTTTAGTCTGTATGTAAGTACATATTTAGCCTATTGCATATAAATCCTAGTCCTGGATAAGCAATTAATAATGTTAGGTAAATACTAGATATATTTAATAAATTAATTATGGAAATAACATTGAGGCTATCAAGTTAATAACTAATAAATAGTTGGTCATGAAATCTCACCTCATAACTCCATGTTCTTCGAGCACGGAACCGCAGTTTTAAGAGGCATTCATCTCATCTTTAACCATCTTTATGACTCCTCAAATCTTTATGACTTGTGAATATGGCTGAAGATGAGAGGGATGCATTTTAAAACTGCAGTTCTGTGCTTGAAAATCACGGAGTTATGAGGTGAGATTTTATGACACACTATTTATTAGTTATTAACTAGATATTATATCTAGTTTAAATCAAAATGTATTTATAGAAATACATTAAAATATTTCTCATCAATAAAGCTAGTTTTGATTGTTAATATTAGTTTAAAAAGTAATGTCTCATGACTTAAAATTTAACTGAGACTGTTGGAGAACTCATGCAGTGAAACAGGTTGCTGTGGCACTACAGAACTATCCTTGACTGCTGATTAAACAATAATGTTTCCCATACCATGTAGATAGGTAGAATTATTATGTATGTGTATAATTATTTAATTATGTTTAGGCTATGGTCCCGCGCCGTAGCCGAGCGGTTAAGGTAGGAAACCTTGGCGCAGAGCTATGGGACTTGCGCTGGTTCGAGTCTCCATGAGGGAAGAAATTTTCTCATGGTATTTCGGCCAGAATGGGACCGGTGCCCACCCAGCATCGTGCGGCAATTGGGTAGCTACAATAAGTAGCGGCTCCAAGTTGAGGAACCAGCTATAACGGCTGGGGGACTCGACATGCTAACCACATGTCACCCCTACACTGGCTGTTGATCATCTACCTCTGTGATTGACACATGTGGATGTGAAGGGCCAGCAGCCGGCTGGTAAAAGGGCAACTGCTGAAAAGTGGAAAGACCCTCAATCGGATGTTTAGGCTATGGATTGGTGGTAGCTATATATATATAACACTGGCACTATTGAACTCTTTAATACAACTAACTCACTGGCACTATCGAACCTGTAGGTTCATGGCCACAAGGACATAAGCTCTCCATACATTCCTATCCTGAGCTAATGTTTTCCAATAATTTCCTGTATAATCTACTTCCCTCAAATCGTGGTTAATGTTATTCTCCCCCCTCAGGTGGGTGTGTTTCCCTCTGGTTTTCCTACAAGAAGCTTCCATGCATGTTTTTAATTCTCCATTCATGCCATATGTCCTACCCATTGCAGTCTACGAGATTTAACTATTCTTATTATATCTGGCTTCCTATAAAGACCATGTAGTTCACTGTTATGAAGTCTTCTCCATTCACCTGTCTGTTCATCTCTCTTTGGTCCAAAAATGTTCCTAAGAACTTTATTTTCAAATACTCGTAATCTCCTTTCCTTCCGTAAAGTAACAGTCCATATTTCGCCACCATATAATATAACTGGTAGAATAATAGTTTTTTATATTTTCAGTTTAACTTTTTTTAAAGGAGTTGGGACATCTAGAATCTCTGTAATGCATAATTGCATGCATTTCCAGTATTGAGCCTATGTTTAATTTCTTTGTGCATCTCATTCCTATTTGTGATTATTGTTCCTAGGTATTTGAATTCAGCCACTTCCTCAAAATTTCCCTCATTTATCATTAGCTGTCCATTTCCATTATATAATGTATTTCTATAATACAAAGGGTACTAATATTGTCTTTTGTCTTCAGGTGATCATCTGTGTAGCAACTGTAAAGAAAAATCAAAGCCTGCCCTGACAGAAGCCAATGTTGAGTTGGAAGCAGAGATAGAAAGTCTGAGGCAATGGGGGACTCCTGATGCCAATGTACATAGCAGTAAACATCTAGAAATAGAACTCATGGCTGAGAAGATCTGCCCCATGTGTGGCAAACTGTATGGCAAGGAGACCCCATTCAACAGTTTCCAGCAACATGTATCCGATCACTTCACAGACGATGATGAAACCTACTCCATTATTAACAATTTTGAAGTTATAACTTAGTATTGCAGCATGTCTATTGCATTTATGTTATCATTTCTATTAAATATTAAAGTATTATTTACAGAGTTAAGCAGGGAAACAAACGGAAAGACGGCCTTAAACCTAACGTCTTATGTTATTGACAATTATAGGATAATATATACTTTTATGGTTTTATCATCAGTCATCTCCGAACGTGTGGTTTAATGGAAATTATCATGTTCTTGAAGGTTGAATCTTTATTGAAGGATGAAATTTTCAACATGTTAAAATTTATGGTGAAATTAAATGTTTCTTACCTCTCCTCACATAAATTTTCTAAGTTGATTGCGATTTCGAGACTATAACTGTCCCGTCATCAGAACTTTGTTGGCAACGTGTTATGTCGATTGGAAGAAACTCTTCTTCTTCCCTCTGTTGGTGGACCGATGAACCTCTGGATCAGGTCAAAATTTGCGGGAATTTCATAAGTTTTCCTTTGTTTTCTGAATGTGGATATTTTCCCAAACCGTGAGTTTCTTTTGTTTGTCTATTTGTTTAATTAGATTGGCTTTTGATTCAATTAAATGTTTTTCAGACCAAGCATGAGCAGCTACTGCTGACTTTTCCACTTCTCCATTTTTTATGTTTCTAAGATGTTCTTTCACCCTTGTTTTCAAATTTCTTTTCGTTTTTCCAATATAAATTTTGTCACAATCCCTGCATTTGATTTGATAAATTCCTGATTTGTTTTCATTTTCAATTCTTTCATTTTTATTGGTTTTAATTATCCTATTAAGGCTGTATTCATTCTTTGGTGCTAATCTTATATTAAACTTTTTTGAAAATTTTTCGAAATTTATGGTGTTTCAATGGATGGTAAGTGAATTTCTTGAATTTTATTTTTTCTTATTTGAAGAGAAAAATTATACGCTCAGACCGGGACTTGAACCCGAGACCCTTGGTTCTCTAGACCAAGTGCTCTACCAACTGAGCTACCTGAGCAAGTACCGATCTAAACGCAAATCTTTCTCTATATACATTGTAATTCCCGTCCACCAAATGCTGTGAAGCCATGCTTCTATCTTGCAAATGGCGGCTCCTTTATTAAGAAGACATATTTGGGAATTATACATTACAGCCAGTACGGCTTTTTCCAAGTTTTTAAAAACTCAGGTAGCTCAGTTGATAGAGCACTTGGTCTAGAGAACCAAGGGTCCCGGTCTGAGCGTATAATTTTTCTCTTCAAATATGATTTATCCATCATTGAGATGTACGAAATCAATAATAAAAACTTTATTTTTTCTGTTTCTTTTATAAGTGTGCTTTCATATATTAATTTTTGTCTTTTAAATTTATTTATTTTCTTGTGTACCATATTTTCTTCATAGCCGTTATCTATTGCAACCAGTCGCCAACAAAGTTCTGATGATGAGACAGTTATAGTCTCGAAATCGCGATCAATTTAGAAAATTTATATGAGGAGAGGAAAGAAATGTTTAATTTCACCATAAATTAAACCTCATAGTGATTAATTCCTATAAAAGTTAAATGTTAAAATTTGCTTGTAATAATTTTTATTTAAATTTTTTGCAATGATTCAATCTGAATTTACTAAACTCTATCTAATATAAAGATTCATAATAACACTGGTACTGCAGATACAGCCAAAATATTTGGAACACTAATTAGATAAATGAAGGGTTCGGCTGTAAAACATGGTAACTGACAAATTCTTGAAAATTGAGTTGTAGCATGTAAACTGTGATATGTGACCATCTGAAGCATTTGGTGCATATAGTTT
The DNA here is from genome assembly GCA_030220185.1 of Diploptera punctata. NCBI lineage: Eukaryota > Metazoa > Arthropoda > Insecta > Blattodea > Blaberidae > Diploptera > Diploptera punctata. The sequence goes on from JASPKZ010000434.1 coordinate 696,594, forward strand.
TATTTACCATCTATTGACCACCTACCTCTATTGACAGATGTAAAAACTATGTGCACCAAATGCTTCAGAAGGTCACGTATCACAGTTTACATGTTACAACTCAATTTTCCAGAATTTGTCAGTTAACATGTTTACAGCCGAGCCTTTTAAATAACTTTTTTACACGATAGTGCATTCTGTCATATTTACAGGAATGGCAACCATGATTGAAAGTTTGAATTCCTAAATTTTGGGGTTGCCAACCTATAAATAAGTAAATAACTATACTGTAATATTACAAATTGCCTAACTGGGTAGGAAGTAAAACCACTGCCCTTTATGTATACTACGTACATTGTATATACAAAATATACCCAAAAGGTAGTGTTAATATACATTATACGAAACAAATCACTGCATTTTAAATGAACTGAACTTTATATGAAACAATAAATTCGTATTATATTATTTTTAGTCTGAACATCTTACCTCAATATTAATGTTGATTTGTTCTTGAACAAGTTTCAAAACAATTCTGTTTTATCGTCAGCTTCCAGTCTGGAAAAGCTGACGATGAAACAGAATTGTTTTGAAACATGTTCAAGAACAAATCAACATTAATATTGAGGTAAGATGTTCAGACTAAAAATAATATAATTAAAATAACCTCAAAATATAACTTCCTAAAATTAAATAATAAATTCGTACTTGCTGCCATTTTATGCCTGATTTGTGTCATGGCCTACTGTAGTCTCAACTAAATTATTTTTGGCATTTAGCGTATATACTTGATCCTTGGGACAAATGCCATATTCAAGACATAACCAAATTTATTATAGATAGACGAAAATATTGGAAGGGACATATAGAAAGAATGGAAGAAAACCGGCTTGCAAAAAGAGCTAAAGAAGATAGACCAATGGACAGCAGAAGAACAAGAGGAAGACCTTGCAAGAGATGGATAGACAGTGAATGTACATCCAGTACGTCTTCCTCCGAGGAGTGATTTTGGAAATAAACAGGATGAAAATCCTACAAATTAAGTTTAAGTAGAAGAAGCGTATATACATTGGCCAGACTGCTAACTTCAGTCAGTTGTTTATATTAATTGCAAATATTTCCAACAAAGATATTATTTTACTATTATTTATTATTTTGAAAACATTGTGCAAAAAATAATGTACAACACACATTTGTGAAGTATTTTACAGAATCTCGGAAATTAAAAACGTTGCTATTGCTTGGTTTTTAATCATTTCCTCACTTCTGTAAAAACCACTACCCAACCTCGCATTGTAATATACTGTATTGTTCAGTAGAAAATTTAATCAATACAAATTGTCTGTTTGCTAGTCTAGAACACATCCATCAACCATGGTGATGGCAGCACAATTACCAAGTGTTGAAAGCCTTACACTAATAATAGAGATATAGCTCATCTCCCGTTTGAGACTTGTGTCTTATCGAAGAAAGGAATGTTAAAAATTTGCCCTGTGGTGAAAAATAACAATTTGTTTCTATCTATCACCATCTGTATATTATTATTATTATTATTATTATTATTATTATTATTATTATTATTATTATTATTATTATTATTATTATCATCATTATTATTATTATTATTATCATCATTATTATTATCATCATCATAATTATTATCATCATCATCATAATTATCATCATCATAATTATTATCATCATTATCATCATCATCATCATTATTATTATTATTATTATTATTATTATTATTATTATTATTCAATAGTTAATCATTTTATTTATTTTGTTTTTATTAAATAGAAAAAAAATCTATCAGGTTGATCCAGAAATCACTTCAAATAAACATATAGAAACAATTTCATAAAACTCGCACAAAAGAAGACTCTGGAAATGTTAAAAATGGTGAAGTTGAAAAATCAGCAATTGCAGCTCTTAATTTGCTACAGAATCATAAAATTGAAAAAGAAGCTAAACTTTTGAAACATTTGACAAAACCCTTGGAATTGACAGTTTGAGAAAATATATATATTCAGAAGAACAAATTGAGATACATGCATTTTGAAATTGCCATCGAGCAAGATTTAATATCAAAGTTCATCAAATCAACACTAGATGGCAATTTAAAAAAATTCTGGTGTAGGAAAAAATTCAATAGTTGGAAATATGGCTGAAGATAGGAATGACTATTCTGGAAACCGCAGTCCTGTGCTTTGAAGAACACAGAATGTATGAGGTTAGATAATTAAGACTCATTTTACTTATTAATATAGAAACAGTTTGTAATAAAAAAAGAAGGAAATTAATATTCTGAAAAGCCTAGCAGGAAAGGACTGGGATGCAGATGCAGTTACACTTAAAACATATACAATGCTCTAATAAGACCTATACTAGTATATGGCTTTCAAATCCACAACACAGCATAAAAATGCATACTACAGAAACTTTGAAAGACTACACTCAAGCTCAGCCAGAATAATATCAAGCCTATGAAATAGATGTCCAAATGAATTAATATTTTATGAAGAGGACATGTCATCTTTAAGAATGAGAAGAGAAGAAAGGACAGCAAAATATGTTAATAAACTAAGAAGCTTTGAAAAGGAAAATAGAACTTCCCAGTATTTTACTAACTGGAAAGTTAAACATAGATTAAAGAAGTACCTCCCTTTTCTTATATAGTTTACAAAAACAATATATGAGATTACAAACAAAAACCTTTTTAATCCTATCATACCACATATAGGATTACCAAAAGTATATTTTCACCATTTGTTCCAAACTGCTAACAAAAATGAACACCCTGGATACTTCAATTAGGTCTGGAAACTATAAATATGACTAGCTGGCCCAATCGTCGTATTGCCTTTAAATATTTTTACGTTAATTTTTCCGATGTTTTAATACTTATCTGCTATTCGGGATGGAAACAAATCCAACAAATCAAAGATCATAAAAATCGATCCAGCCGTTCTTGAGTTATAAATAGTGTAACTAATCCGACTTTGTTTTATATATAAATATATATATATAAGTGCCGGCCACGCGTTGCTGTGGCTAAGGTATACATTAAATTATGTTGTAGTAAACTAAGTGAGAAATCTAAATCAGAAAGTTTTTGTTTTACACAATTTTTTAGTTCTGGTACGTTAACTACACCCGGTATAAATATGGGCGGTGGTTTATGTCGAAGTGGTTTTGTTGATTGAGATTAATTTATGTTGTCTGCATTCTCAGTATCATCCATAAGTGTATCATAAGGATTATATACATTTATTGATGGAATATTTTGAGGAGGCTTGCTAATTTCATTATACTTTCGTTTTTTTCTACGAACTTGTTGGCAGTTTGGATTCTCATCATCATCAAGAAGTCTCTGTATAGTAATATCATCTTGTGATATATTATAGTCATCTTGTTTTTCATTTAATTGAGGCATGGAGATTGTTTCTGTAATATTAGGCATATTATTATAACTAACAGACCTACTTACAGTTCTGTTATTCCATTCCTTAGGACCTCCATATGTTTTTAAATTGACATTCTTCTTAAATGTAAGATTTATGTCACATAGGCCTATACCAATTTGCGGAAATTCACTTGATATCTTATCATTCGTGGTCTCTAGAACTGATTCGCCATATTGTTCAATGTCCCTTCTCGGTTGCTGTCTTTCAGTCAGATTACTTAAAACTAATACTTACACACAAAATTAATATTATTATCAATATAGCTGACGATAAAACAGAATTGTTTTGAAACATGTCCAAGAACAAATCAACATTAATATTGAGGTAAGATGTCCAGACCAAAAATAATATAATATAAATATGATACCTAAAAATGGTGTAAAAAAATTATCACAGATGATAGTAAGGACGAGTTTGGACACACATGCATGATGGTTTTGTTAATAAAAAAATGGAACAAATAGAAAACTAATCCTGACTACAGCTCAGTATTTAGATCAGAACTGATAGCAATATGCATCTGGATCTTCGCAAACAGCAAAAGCACCATACAACAACTTCAGAGCTACCAGGAGGTTCGCAATGTAACAGGAATAAATATTTATTCAACAATTTTATTTAAATTTGTCACTTATATTAAAGGACAACATTTTTTGCCCAAACCGGGTTAAACTAGCAAGGAATAAATATAATCAAAATTAAAGTGCTTCCCACACTATGAGGTATTTTCAATTTATAAATGATTTGGAGAAAATGTTTTATATCTCATCTCATGTATTCACGATACCAGTTTCAAAGGTTTTTATCTTCAGTCAAACTCCAAAAGTTGGAGTTCTCCTGATAACATCAGTCAATAAGAAATTACTGAAGATGAAGCTGCCTAAGCTTTGAAACTGGTATAATTAGATTACTGGATATGATGTGAGGTATAACGCATTTAAATTTAAATCTTAATATTCAAAGAGTTGTGTAATCCCTAATGAACTAGGCTCTGCCATAGATTCTGAATATGTGCCGAAATGCTTATTAACAAAACAAAAACAAGAAGTTGTGGATATAGTCTTCTGGGTAGCATAATGAAAATGTAAAAATCAATATCCTACCAGTGCAGCAAACTTTTTACAAATAATTGTGGTACTTTTTTTCAAAACCAGATATCTGCTTCAAATTTAGTTTGAGTTATTGAGCAATTTATTTCCTGACAATATTGAGTCATTTGTAAGGTTTTTCTGAGAAACATTCTAAATATTTTACTTTTAAACCAGTAAATCATAAATTTATCACCGTCACTCCAAGGATTAGGCAATTGACTTAATAATGCATCAGCCCAACATTTTCTTGGATGGAAGATTAGTATGGTGTAAAAACTCAAGGAATGAAATAGTTAAGTTATGTAGGTAGGAAATATGGTTTATTTTAATTTATTTAATGAAATAGTTACTGACTGTCCCAACGTTAACATAAATGCTATAATAGGTAACGAGGTCAAAAAGAGAGCACAATAACAACTAATTTAAAAAATAGAACGACTAAAAGCTCAGAAAAATCATCTCAGGAAAAAAGCATGCCCAAAAGCTAAAAAATTAACGTTAAAAGTCTGAAAATAGAAGAAAGAAACAGTCCGAAAGAGTAAAGAAAGCACGAGAGAAAGGAAGGGATCAAAGGAAAACATAGAGTAGAAGTAGAAGTGTCTTGAGATCTAGGAGAGAGAGAGAGAAAAAGTACAGGGTGGAGAGAATCTAAAAGTAATAGAAATTAAGTCAAGTTTGTTATTACCAACATAATGAACATAGGAAAGAATCAACAAGATTTGAGCAGGCTTTAAACTAAAGAATAAAAAATTTTCTTTTGATGATGTTTTTGTTTTAGTGTTGGTTTTGTTCTATTAGTTGGTATGTTTGTACACATTAAGATTCTAATCAAGATTACACAAGTTTTCCCTCAAGATCTCAGACCTAAAGTTTTAATGTGTTAGATTGTATTTTCTATTTATATTCTGAAAAATTGGGTGCTTTTTATTGTGATTTAATATAAACTTTGTATCATACATTGTAGCTATTTCATCATATATAATGTACATAAAACTTATTTTAAGAAATTGAATGTATTTGGATAAGTATGTAGTTGTTATCAAATACTTAATATCATAATAAAGTTTGTTAATTAGTTCTATTGTATTCAGGCTTGTTTTTTGTGTGTTATTAAATTGAATAGTTGCCCCGAAAACAGATCTTACCCACAAAAATTTGAAAGTTGAGTTTTCAGTGGATTAGTGATATATCCGGAGAATATCATGGCATGATGGATGTTAAACTATCCCTGCCCTCTTCCAGATCTTTTATATTTATTTTTAAAAGTTGGCATTCATGCGAGTGCTGATCTATATGTAACAAAATGGGGAAATATGTTAGTCAAGTCATGAGTAGCAGTTTATGGGTTGGATCTATTTTCGGGGAAACTATTCAATTCTTGCCCTACAAAATATTCATTCCAATTCCCATCAAATGATTTTAATGAACTGTAACCCACCTTTAAAAGGGGAGGGGAAACAAACACCTTATATAAAAATATAAGGTATCTTCCACAATCAATATATATATATATATATATATATATATATGCATAGTCCACCGCTGTGGTCTCGAGGTAGTGTGCTGCCTTGTCACGCAGCAGGCCTGGGTTCGATCCCCAGTCGGGACAATTTTTCTGGGTGAGGTTTTTATCGGGGTTTTTCCTCATCTGTAAGACAAATGTCAGGAAAACTTATAAGGCCCAAACGGTCCCTGAAATCATATGGCCATCACAATCATCATCATTCATATTCATCTTAGATTAAGCTTAGGATTAGGGACTCTCCTGGCACACCACTATCATCATCATCACCCATCATATCATCGGGGCAACGTAATCCCGCCTTCCAGGTGCCCCAACCTCATAAGTGCATTACAAGTATGTCATGCCAGGAGAGAACACCAGGAATGTCGAAAGACGACCTGGGGCATTTGAAAAAAAAAATGTATATGCATACATACAAGGAGATGCACTATCTCCTCAACTACTCAATTTTGTACTAGAGCATGCCATCGTGGATGAATATCATTAGCCATGATTTGAGCGAAGTAAATTATATAAGGCCTACAACTCCACAATGATATTAATAAGCTGTTAGATTATGCTGATGATGTAGTATTATTAGGCGAAAGTGAGGAGATATCAAGGATGAACACACATACAAAATTGAGTAACACTAAGAAATTGGCACTGGAAGAAATATTAATAAACCTAAATATATGGTCACACATAGAAATACATTAATGGAAGTGGACAGTTAATAATGACAAATGAGGGAAATTTTGAAGAAGTGGCTGAATTCAAATACCTATGAGCAATAATTACAAATAGAAATGAGGTGTAGAAAGAAATTAAGCGTAAGCTCAATTCTGGAAATGCATCCTATTAAGAATTACAGGAACTCTTGTCGTCTGAACTTCTCTAAAAAAACATTTAAACTGAAAATATATAAAACTATTACTCTTCCAGTTATATTATATGGATGCAAAATGTGGTTTCTTACTTTAAGGGAGGAGTATTTGAGAATAAAGCTCTTAGGAACAGATAGACAAATGAAGAAGACAACATAACAGCGAGTTACATAATCTTTATGAGAAACCAGATGTAATAAGTAGGGACCGGATGTTAGGGAAAATGCCTATAGTTATTTATTATAGACATTGTAAAATTGACTTCATATAAGTTCATACCAACGACCCTAGAGTCATTTTCCTATAAATGCCTCTTTCAGCTTATAATGCCTATTTGCAATTTTTTCTCGAAATTAACTCAGTAATTCAATGAAATCAATTGAAATGGACAAACTTCATGGCACAAATCATTTCATAGAAGTTTTCAAGTGTTCTTTTTATAAATTCCCTTAGAACATTTTAGAATAATGGCAGCAATAACCTAGCAGCTAGATGGTTTCTCCCTCAATGCACTCCCATTAGGTAAATATTGTATTTTTCCATCTCATGCATTCCCGTTAAGCGAAATAACCCTATGCTATGTCTCATTGTATTATGCTATGGCTCTAAGGCTTGGAGAAGGGTTCTTTGTTACTTTTCAATACAAACATTGCTGAGTGACAAAGAGGGTAGATGGCTCAAGCTTTCTTTCTCTTTCTCTTTCTCACACCTGATGCAGAAACATTTACGTGACTGGCAATATTATTTTTGATCTTGGTAACACTGAATTCAGTCTGCAGTCCTCATTCACAGACAGGTGATTCAAAGACAAAGTGGTGTGGCAAGTGTGACTTTTTTTTTTTTACCTTTAGAACAGTTTTTTTAAGATACCTAAAGAGCAGACAACAGTAAAAGACAAACTGACCAATTTTGTGAAGAATTTGGTGCGGAAATATTCTCAAGTGACGGTTCTGCTCTTTGTAAAAAGGCAAAACAAATTCCAAAAGCATCTCTGATATCTTTGCATGCTATTGATATCATATGTTTATATTCTTAATGTAAGACTGTAAAAAGTTATGTTGTGGTCCATTTTTTATAAGAGCCTATTTTGAAATTTTTAGTGTCTATATTAATGATTTTTAGTGCCTTTTTGCCTGCCTATTTTGAATTTTTTAAGTGCCTAACATCCGGACTCTAGTAATAAGAACAGTAAGTCTCATAGACTGTGATGGGTAGGACATGTGGCACAAATGATTAATGAAAGAGGGTTATGGAAATTCCCTGTAGGAAACCAGAGGAAAGTGCCTAGTAGGTAGGGCAAGAATCAGGTGAAAGATTTGAAGAAGTAAATTATAAAAGGGATAAAGGAAAACATGAGCTCAGTATAGGAATATATAGAGAGTGTATGTTCATGCGGCCCCACACGTATGAGATTGACAGTGCCAGTGAGTTAGTTATATATATATATATAGACCATCAAACCATAACCTAACCAGAATTAAATAAATATATACATATATAATAATTCTATCATCTACAATGGTGTAACAGCCCAATATTGGACTTTAACCTCCTTTGTTATGAGTTATTTGACCAAGTTAATTTAGTATTTTCCTAAAAATATCATTAACGGTATATGCAGTCAAGATGCCGACCCAATGAGACATCTAGTTAGCAACTAAGGTATTACTAGGATTAAGAAGGTTGATACTAATAAAATTCATTGTTAAAACCGTTGAGATGGAGAGTCATAAAATAAAATAAGTTAAAATACCTTCATAGATAAAATCCGTCGTCCTCAACTTTTAAAATATGTAATCTTTATGTGATGTTTGATGCTGCTGGTCCTAATGTGGCTTTATCGTGACTTTAAGCAGCATCAAACATCACACTGGATGCTGTAGCGAAGAATGAACTGCTGAAGATGGGACGGATGTCCTGAAAGGCCTACAGGCATAAAAGTTGAGGACGACGGATTTTACCTAAGAAGGTATTTTAACTTATTTTATTTTAAGAAGGTTGGTAAATTTTGCTTAGAGGCATTTTTTTATTCAGGCTTAAGGATCTTTCAAGAGCCTAAAAATCTTCAGACTTGGGACCCACGACTCAAAGTCCCTCCCAGAGAACTTACTCCTTGGAATTTTCCATCTTAAAAAAAAATTCATCGAACCTGCTGGGTTTGAACATGCAACCCTCATGACCAGAAGCAAGGGAACATAACCACTACTCCATGTGCATAATAATTACTATCTGATTAATTAATAATGTCTGGTTATTTAACCCACTCTTCTTGTCACCTATCAGATAAGTAACCTCGAAAACTATGGATTCAATATTATTCACAGTCATTTTTGCATTTCACTTTTCATCCCCAACCATCTTGATGAGAGCTTGTTTAGACTTAAACAGCATTATCCCGTCTACAAAAAAAAGTTGTACTTCAATGGATTCTGGCCCATTGTGGAGTGAAAGGCAATGAAATAGCCGATTTTCTAGCCAAGAAGGGTAGCAAAATTGTTTCAAACCCAACTTCTGCTCCAGTTTCCTTTCACTCTATCAAAAGAGTTATCTCAAATAAATACATCAATAAACTTAGAGAAGAATACACCACCAAAACATCTGGAAAGGAATGGGAAAATCTACAAGCTTATGACATTACTACATTACAAAGAAAATCCGCAGTAGCAACATTCAGACTGCTAACGGGACATGACTGCTTGAATAAACACCTACACAGAATTGGCATAACAGATTCACCTAAATGCCCTTTTTGCAATTTAAATGAAGATATGGAAAGAAACCATCTCCTCCATTGTCCAGCTTTTGTAGAAGAGACCAGCCTTTCTGTTAAATATTGGAGTGCAAGAGAGCGAATGATTTCATTATCAAGTGCTCGACATTAGATACCAACCAACCAACTTAAACAGCATAAAGAAGTGTCACTGTTCGTATCAGCGACCCCAAACATTGCGTATGTATCGACACTAATATTGTTTGTTTTCAATTAGTTTTATGTGTCGCCCCTATCATCTTCTCCAGGGGCACTAGGAGTCGAACTTGGGCTCAAAGGTCATTGGATTGTGACCTCGAAAACTATGGAATTGACACTAATCACAGTCATTTTTTACCTCTTCCCACACTTTTGGTTGCTATGGGTTGATATATACTGATTGGGCTTATATTGCATTGCAACTCTCTTGAACAGCTTAGTAACCCAAAAACTATAGATTTAACATTAATACTGGTTGTTTTCAAATATTTTTACATATTCACCCTACGGGTGTATCCCCTCCAATTGTAACTTTTCCAGATCATAAGTCATATGTGTACTAAGTTTACTCTAACATTCCTGAATTATGCTGGAACATACATACACAGAATAAATCCATTTTAAGATTAGATATTAGGTCACAAACGCTGTGGTCTGAGGGGTAGCAGTGCCGCCTTGTCACGGAAGGAGGGGCCCGGGTTTGATCCCCGGTCCGGGACAGTTTTTCTGGTGTGACGTTTTTATCGGGGGGTGTGCCTGACCTGTAAGACAAAATGTCAGGACAAATTTAAGGTCCAAACGGGTCCCCGAAATCATATGGCCATCACAATCATCATTCATATTCATCTTATCATCATCATCTTTCATCGGTGTGGAAAGCAATGGGAAGCTACTACACCTATAATTCCCTAGTAAAGCTGCAAAGCATGGCATGAAAATGCTATGATTGCAGTGAAAGACCTGCCTTCAGGCAGAATTACTATGGATGGATATATATATATATATATATATATCATCACTCCAGGAATTAGGCAATTGCCCGTTCCGACTTCATAATGCATCAGCCCAACGTCTTCTAGGTCTTCCAATTATCACGTCTTCCTCTTGCTTGAGAATTTCTTGCTAACAATGGATATCTCTCCTTACTTCAGTCAATACATGATGATCAAGTCCATTTCTGTCTGTAATTCGTGACCTTATCCAATAAAGGCTGTACTTTCAATTCTTCTCTTATATCCTCATTTCTTATTCTATCACGTCTTGTACATCCTTTTACTTGTCTTAGGAACCTCATCTCCGCCGTCTGTATTCTATCCTTCTGTTTTTTCATTGGAGCCCAAGTTTCACATCCATACAATATTGTGGGAATCGCCATAACATTATACACTTTTATCTTGGTTTTTTTTCTAATTTTATTTTTGATTGTTCTCTGTATTGTTCCACACACCATCTGAAATGTATTTATTTTGGAATCAATATCTCTTTCCACATTGTAGCCAACATCACAGCCCAAATATTTGAAACTAGACACCTGTTCTACGTATGGGGAATGAAACGTGCATGGAAGCTTCTTGTAGGAAAGCCAGAGGGAAAACGTTCAATTGGTAGACCAAGAATGAGGTGGGAGAACAACATTAACTATGATTTGAGGGAAGTAGATTATACAGGGAATGATTGGAAACCATTAGCTCAGGATAGGGATGTATGGAGAGCTTATGTCCGCGCGGGCCATGAACCTTCGGGTTCGATAGTGCCAGTGAGTTAGTTAGTTAGTTAGTTAGACACCTGTTCTATACTTTGATTTTCTAAAATAATTTTGGATCTCACTGGATCTCTTCCTCTAAAAGCCATGGTCTTCATTTTCCTTACAGAAATCTTTAGATCATATAATTTACATATTTCATTTAATGCGTGCATAGATTTCTGTAAGTCGTCTTCATTTTTCTGCATTATGATTATATATATATATATATATATATATATATATATATATATATATCACTAGATTATTTTTTCAATTGCCACTGTGGTCTCAAGGTAGCATGCATGCCTTGTCACGCAGCAGGCCCGGACAGTTTTTCTGGGTGACGTTTTTATCGGGGTTTTTCCTCACCTGTAAGACAAATGTCAGGAAAATTTTAGGGCCCAAACGGTCCCCGAAATCATATGGCCATCATCATCATCATCATCCTTATCATTATCATCATCATCATCATCATAATCAACCTTCACCGGTGTGAAAACCAATGGGAAGCTACCACACCTACAATTCCCTAGTAAAGCTGCAAAGCATAGCATGAAAATGCTATGATTGCAGTGAAAGACCTGCCCTTGGGCAGAATTACTATGGATGGATGGATATGTAGGTCCAGAGTTCAGTAATTTGCGTGCTTGAATTACATTTAGTGTGGATCTTAGATGACAGTGAACATACTTTTAAATTAATACTTATTTATAGATGCTTTAAATCAAATGTGATTTCTCATTTAGAATCATTGGTTATATCCAGTAGCTTTGATTGTAGGAACCAATTCATTTGATAATTCTATTTTTTTGTTTAAAGTTAGTGATTCACATTTTTATTATTATTATTATTATTATTATTATTATTATTATTATTAGTAGTAGTAGTAGTAGTATGAACACCCAGTTGGTAGACCAAGAATGAGGTGAGAGAATAACATTAACCACGATTTGAAGGAAGTTGATTATACAGGGATGATTGGAAAACATTAGCTAATAATAGGGATGTATGGAGAGCTTACATCCGCGCAGCCATGAACCTAAGGGCGCGATAGAGCCAGTGAGTTAGTAGTAAATAAATACATTATATAATGTGAATGGACAGTTAATAACAAATGAGAGAAATTTTGAAGAAGTGGCTGAATTCAAATACCTAGGAACAATGATTACAAATAGGAATGAGATAAACTAAGAAATTAAACATAGGCTCAATTCTACAAATGCATGCTGTTATGCATACAGGGACTATCGACGTCCCAAATTCTCTCAAAAATTGTTAAACCGAAAATATATAAAACTGTTATTTTCCCAGTTATATGGATGCGAAACATGGACTCTTACTTTAAGGGAGGAGAAAAAATTACGAATATTTTGGAATAAAAGTTCGCAGGAAAAATTTTGGACTAAACAGAGATGAAACAGACAGGCGAATGGAGAAGACTACATAACAGTGAGCTACACAATCTTTATAAGAAACCAGATATAATAAGAGCAGTTAAGTCTCATAGATGCGAGGGCAGGACATGTGGCACAAATGGGGAATGAAAGAGGGACATGGAAGTTTGTTGTAGGAAAACCAGAGGGAAAACGCCCAGTTGGTAGACCAAGAATGAGATGGGAGAATAGCATTAACCATGATTTGAGGCGATAGATTATACAGGGGATTAGATTATACTCAGTATAGGGATGTGAGGAGAGCTTATGTCCGCGCGGGTATGAACCTAAAGGTTCGATAGTGCCAGTGAGTAAGTTTTTAGTTGTTTACAGAAAAATACATAATTAATATAACTACAATGAAAAGAAAGTTATCAATTCAGAGACCGGTCACAATACCCAGAAGACAATTTTGCTGGACAACTTTTATGCCTTATGTATTTTAAATTCTAAAATTTTATATTATTTGATTTTAACCTAAAACATTAATCACATTGATATGCTATTAATGTGTTTTCCACAACTGTTCACTGATAATGGAAGGAAAAAATCAACGGGACCACAGCTCAAGAGAAGCAAGGCCGACTGAACTGGTTGCTGTAACTGTAAAACGATGATAGGGAGAGTCGCGTGATTGCTGTGACACAATCTTTCAACCTTAATTTAAATTTTCATAACTTGATTTACATACTTTCCTTATCAGGTAGCTACTCAATATTGCCACCACGAAGCTGAGTGAATCCTGATCCTGTGTAAAAAAAAACAATTGCATGGCCGGGAATCAAACTCTCGATCGCTGGGATACTAATCAGACTACACTACTGATGCAATCTTTAAAAAAATATAACGTTCAAAACGCTTGAAATTATTAGTAATGTAAAATTAAGGAGTACACATGAATCATGTGTACATATTTTAAATGTAAAAGAAGGAAAAATAAAAGATAGATTCAATTAATTCATTCCTTTGTAAATGAGTTAAATGATTGTACCCCTGACCACTAATCTGTTAGACGTGCACATCTCAAATTAACAGCAGCTGTGACTATTCTTGTTTTGTGATTTGAGGGTTTTGTCCACGCAATGCCATTACATTACTGATTGTTTTGTGATTTGGAAGAACATCACACTCTACTTTGGCTCATAGATAAAGACCGGATATTAAAAGGAAAAACACGCATTGATAAATGAGAAATAAAAAAACATAAAAACGGGACATAATATAAAAAGGAAAGCATAAATCGCTGTTATTTTTACTTCACTAAATTAAAAAATTATACTTAATTACATTCAATATGTCAACATATCAAATGGTTATATTATGTCTATCCACCGCTGTGGTCTCGAGGTAGCGTGCTGCCTTGTCACGAAGCGGGCCCGGGTTCGATCTCCGGTCGGGAAAGTTTTTCTGGATGAGGTTTTTATCGGGGTTTTTCCTCACCTGTAAGACAAATGTCAGGAAAACTTTAAGGCCCAAACGGTCCCCGAAATCATATGGCCATCATCCTTATCATTATCATCTTTCACCGGTGTGGAAAGCAACGGGAAGCTACCACACCTACAATTCCCTAGTAAAGCTGCAAGCATATCATGAAAATGCTATAATTACAGTGAAAGACCTGCCCTCGGGCAGAATTACTATGGATGGATATTATGTCTCTTTGAACGTAGAATGTATTTGTGCAAGGAACATGCTCGTTGCACATCATCACATCACAAACCACAGGTGAGTATAAAGTTTCGACTCCACTGCACTTTACTTGGTTTTCAAGATTAGGATTAGGCCTATTTACATATAACATTTTGGTTTGTGCGACAGCAGTAAGTTGTTTAAACAAGGGTGAAATTCGTCATATGGCTGTAGTAACACTATTCGGGGTGTCCCTATACTTTTAATAATATATATATAGTTCACTGCTGTGGTCTCGAGGTAGCGTGCTGCCTTGTCAGGCAGCGGGCCCGAGTTCGATCCCGGTCGGGGCAGTTTTTCTGGATGAGGCTTTTATCGGTTCTTTTTCTCACCTGTAAGACAAATATCAGGAAAACTTTAAGGCCCAAACGGTCCCCGAAACCATATGGCCATCATCATCATCCTTATCATCATCTTTCACCGGCGTGGAAATCAACGGGAAGCTAGTACACTACAATTCCCTAGTAAAGCTGCAAGCATAGCATGAAAATGCTATGACTGCAATGAAGGACCTGCCTTCGGACAGAATTACTATGGATGGATGGAGATATATATCTCCATAATATACATAGGCTCAATTCTGGAAACGCGTGCTATTACGCATTGCAGAGACTCTTGATGTCCCAACTCCTTTCAAAAAACGTTAAACTGAAAATATATAAAACTATTATTCTACCAGTTATATTATATGGGTGCGAAACATGGACTCTTACTTTAAGGGAGGAAAGGAGATTACAGGTATTTGAGAATAAAGTCTTAGGAAAATTTGTGGACTAAAGAGAGATGAACAGACAGGTGAATGGAGAAGACTACTTAACAATGAACTACATGGTCTTTACAGGAAGCCAGATATAATAAGAACAGTTAAGTCTCGTAGACTGCGATGGGCAGGACATGTTGCACGTATGGGGAATGAAAGACTTGCATGGAAGCTTCTTGTAGGAAAGCCAGAGGGAAAACGCCCAGTTGGTAGACCAAGAATGAGGTGGGAGAATAACATTAACTATGATTTGAGGGATAGATTATACAGGGAATGAATGGAAAGGATTAGCTCAGGATAGGAATGTATGGAGTGCTTATGTCCGCGCGGCCATGAACCTACGGGTTCGATAGTGCCAGTAGGTAAGTAAGTATATCTCCATAATATATATATATATATATATATATATATATATATATATATATCATGGATAGATTACACAATTAATCAATAAGAAAATTAACTGGAGATATTTTCAATAGTTGATAAACTAAACACAAATACCTATGGAAAGAACATTTAGACAGAATGGACAATACAAGATTACCCAAAAAGATAAACACCTACAAACCACATGGAAAAAGATCTTTAGTACGGCCAAGGAAACGATGGACTTGAGACCGGAACAGGTCGCATTGACCTAATCCTGGAAAGGAAGAAGAAGAAGATATATATCCTATATACACAGTGCCCCATTCAAACCTCCCACATTTTAATTAATCATAACTCTCGAAGTATGCGGAATTATGAAATGAGGTTGGTATTAAAAGATAGACAAACTCAAAGAATTTTTGTTTTCATTGTTGCAGTTAATTCATTAGTCGCATGTTCGGAATTCACTCAAAGAATTCTTCCCAGATAGATGGATTGGACGCGGCGGACCAATTTGCCACCACGTTCGCCAGACATCAATCCACTGGACTTCTTCATCTGGGGGTATGTAAAAGACCGTGTGTTTGCGACTCGAGTACAAGATCTTCATGATTTACGAACCCGTATCCTTGACACAATTGCAACAGTACCAATGGACATGTTGGACAAAACGTGGCACGAAATCGAATACAGGCTTGATATTGTTCGTGCTACTAATGGTGCACATGTAGAGGTGTTTTAGTGTGTGGCAATAGACATTCATCGAGTTTGTTTCGTTCAATACCGGCCTCATTTCATAATTCCGCATACTTTGTTATTATGATTAATTAAAATGTGGGAGGTTTGAATGGGACACTCTGTATAATTTTAAATTTGAGTCGTTATATAATTTATCACTCATCGTATAATTGACGTAGGCCTAACTCCATTTTCCAGGCGCCTGAACTTCAGAAATGGGTTAAAATTTTACGAATGCCAGAAATGGCATAAGGCATTTTGGTGGCATTGAACTATATATATATATATATATATATATATAATATTTGAAGAGAAAAATTATACGCTCAGACCGGGACTTGAACCCGGGACCCTTGGTTCTCTAGACCAAGTGCTCTACCAACTGAGCTACCTGAGCAAGTACCGATCTAAACGCAAATCCTTCTCTATATACATTGTAATTCCCATCCACCAAATGCTGTGAAGCCATGCTTCTATCTTGCAAATGGCGGCTCCTTTTTTAAGAAGACATATTTGGGAATTATACATTACAGCCAGTACGGCTTTTTCCAAGTTTTTTATTATTGATTTCGTACATCTCAATGATATATATATACACACACACAAACACACAAGAAAGGTAATCCTCCATTAATAGTAAATTGCGATACAAGTTAGGTACGCACTTGTTACTGATCGAGAAAAAGTTAGAAAAAAAAAAAGAACCAGGCGCTTGCGCCGAGTTTTTTCAATTTTCGAGATCTGTTACGTGCTTACCTCATGTGTATTGCATACTACTTTTTGGTCGATGCGACTAATTTTTATTAAATATAGTAATAAATGAATTAAAATATTGGTTGGATGTAAATAACTGCTATGAGAAAGAAACATTTGGTGATCGTTGCTATGTAGCTTTTCATTTGTTTTATTACAAGCAAGGATTATTGTCTGTGGAGATATTTTTATATGTAGAACCGTGATTTGAATTTGTTTGATAATTGTATTATGGAAGGAGTCATGGTAGATGACAGAGAAATTGAAGAAGCTTGGAGATTGGGTTTTCTGCATTAATTCCGGGAAAGTCTAAAGAAAGGTACGAGTTAGTGTACAAAGCATTCAAGAAATGTTTTATTTTACTTACCGAACGTGTGTGCTTTTTGAGTCCATATCAGCATTGCGATTTCTTTTGTTTGCATAGCAACCAGGTTAGATGTGGGAACGTTGACTTACTTCCAGTAACAACAACATTGGTAAGTATAAGAAATTAGTCACATTGACCAAAACATAACTTAATCCACCGCTGTGGTTTCGGGTAGCATCGCTGCTTCGTTATACAGTGGGCCCGGGTACGATCCCCGCTCGGGAATAGTTTCCTGGTTGATGTTTTTTACACGCTTTATATTAGCTTGACTTGTATCTATCTATCTATCTATCTATCTATCTATCTATCTATCTATCTATCTATCTATCTATCTATCTATCTATCTATCTATCTATCTATCTATCTATCTATCTATCTATCTATCTATCTATCTATCTATCTATCTATCTATCTATCTATCTATCTATCTATCTATCACTATCTATCTATCTATCTATCTATCTATCTATCTATCTATCTATCTATCTATCTATCTATCTATCTATCTATCTATCTATCTATCTATCTATCTATCTATCTATCTATCTATCTATCTATCTATCTATCTATCTATCTATCTATCTATCTATCTATCTATCTATCTATCTATCTATCTATCTATCTATCTATCTATCTATCTATCTATCTATCTATCTATCTATCTATCTATCTATCTATCTATCTATCTATCTATCTATCTATCTATCTATCTATCTATCTATCTATCTATCTATCTATCTATCTATCTATCTATCTATCTATCTATCTATCTATCCTATCTATCTATCTATCTATCTATCTATCTATCTATATCTATCTATCTATCTATCTATCTACTCTATCTACCTATCTATCTATCTATCTATCATATCTATCTATCTATCTATCTATCTATCTATCTATCTATCTATCTATCTATCTATCTATCTATCTATCTATCTATCTATCTATCTATCTATCCATCCATCCATCCATCTATCTATCTATCTATCTATCTATCTATCTATCTATCTATCTATCTATCTATCTATCTATCTATGTAACTGAATCTTTCATCGCGTTTTTCACCCACTTAAAATAATTGGATAGACTTGAAACTTTGTATACTTGTAAAGGACCCGTGACAATACAATAATTTCATATTCATTTTCTAAAATCCTGGCCAGAATCATCAGAAAATCAAAAAAAGTGTTTTTGTATTTAAGTAATGGAATTTTTGAACACGATTTTCACCCACTTAGAGACATTGGACCGACTTGAAACTTTGTATACTTGTAAAGATCCCGTGACAATACAATAATTTCATATTTATTTTCTAAAATCCTGGCCAGAATCATCATAAAATCAAAAAAAAAGTGTTTTTGTATTTATGTAACGGAATCTTTGAACACGATTTTCACCCACTTAGAAACATTGGATCGACTTGAAACTTTGTATACTTGTAAAGGATCCGTGACACTACAATAATTTCATATTTTATTTCTAAATTCCTGGCCAGAATCATCAGAAAATCAAAAACATTAAAACTGGTATAATAGGTTACGGACTTGGTCGAATTTTTAGTCAATCGTTGTCAGAGCTCAGTTGGTAGAGCGGTGAACTAGTGGTATATAATTTCAATAATCCATTGGTCGCTGGTTCGAATCGGCTGGGGAGGATTTTTTTTAGAATAGTAATAATTTTAGCTCATACTACAATAGTATGGAATTTAAAGATATTTACATTATCTTATTCTGTAAAATATTAAAACTAAAAAATAAAAAAATAAATAATAGTTTTAAAAAACTAAAACAGCACGCTTTATTAAAAAACAGAACACAAAAATGAAAAATAATTTTAATTTCCAACACGCTAAGGATAAATTTAAAGTGGTCAACAAAAAAATATTCTCCAACACATATAGAATAAAACTAGAGTTATCAACAAAAAGAAAATAATTTTACCATCAAAAGCGTGGGGTGCCTTTTATGATTTTTACATTTTCTTCTTAGAGACTTTACTTTTACCAATATCTGTATATTATCAAATATATTAATTGGGGGAGTATTTTGGAACCATTCAATTGAATTACTAGTTTGAGTTGGATAAAGGAGTTGTCGATTAGTAATTATACTTTCTCACATGATAAAAATAAATATTACTACTCCTACAAACGAAATTATTGATCCGATAGATGATACAACATTTCATGCTGTATAGGCATCTGGATAATCTGAATATCGCCGGGGTATCCCCGCTAGGCCTAAAAAATGTTGTGGAAAAAAAGTTAAATTTATATAGAGCACCCCACGCTTTTGATGGTAAAATTATTTTCTTTTTGTTGATAATTCTAGTTTTATTCTATATGTGTTGGAGATTATTTTTTTGTTGACCACTTTAAATTTATCCTTAGCGTGTTGGAAATTAAAATTATTTTTCATTTTTGTGTTCGGTTTTTTAATAAAGCGTGTTGTTTTAGTTTTTTAAAACTATTATTTATTTTCGGTGTTTTTCCTCACGTATAAGACAAAGACAGGAAAGTTTAAGGCCGTCCCCGAACATCATGTGACCATAATAATCATCATTATCACAGTATCAATATGTATGTGAATGGCGTGTTTCGTCTTATGTTGTGTTAACTCGGAAAAGGCCCTGATGTTGAGCTGTTCTTTTACTCGGGGAAGCCCTCCATGTCCTTGTGTGATAAAAAATGTGTGTGATTCATAGTTAAAATCCCTCTCCCGACAGGTCGTGCCACTGTAGGAACCGGGTGGAATATGGTAACGTAAATGTGGGCCCCTAACTATAAGGCAAGAGGTAAATTAAGTAAATGCCATGACATTAAAGTTTTTTTATTGAATACCATCAGGTTTTTATTGCATTTCTGGTATTCTTTCCTGACACGGGTGTTATTGTAACCCACTTCTGAGTTTGGGGCTCCTGGAAGGTGGAGTTACGCTGCCCCGATAATGTATGATAGGTGATGGTGGTAAACTTCATCTAATGAGGTGAATATGATAATGATGGCCAGATGATGATCCTGACAATTGTCAGAAGTCGGCCGCGGTGGATTAGTGGTTATGCTCCTTGCCTCTGGTACCAAGGATCGCGGGTTCAATGGATTTTTTAGGACGGAAAAATTCAAGGAGCAAGTCCTCCGGGAGGGACTTTAAGCCGTGGGTCCCGAGTCTGAAGATTTTCAGGCTCTTAAAAAATCCTTAAGCCTGAATGAAAAGGCCTCGAAGCCAAATTTACCGAATTTTCCCGTCCTAGTACTACCTTGGTTTCCTAGATGTCAGTATGAGGCGGAACGCTGACCACGGACCACTCAAAATAACATCTATACGAAAACAAGTGTAACTAAATTAATATGGTTCAAATTGTCCCCTGTAGGGGGAGAGCGCCTAAATCTCTGTAAAGAGAAAACATAGGCTTACAATACAATACAAATACAATTGTCAGACAATTGAGGAAAAATCTCGAAAAAAAAACTCACCCAGGAAACTTGTCCCAACCGAGGATAGAACTCGGGTCCTATGCATTACAAGGCAGCACCCTACCTCTAGACCACATCGGTGGACTCGTATGACATTAAAGTAACTTCATTAATATCCAAGGGAAGTAAAAACAATGAAAATAAATGCAAAGACGATTATTGAATCTCCAATAATATGAACCCTATTTCACCATCCGGTATGTTAGGGTTTTAGTTACAATACAATTAAGTATTTACAATAATGTAGAGTATGGTTAATTTCTAGCGTTGCATAATAACGTAATATGAACAAATTAATTAATTAATTAACAAACCCAAGAAAAAACTAACTCTAAGTCTCTTAAAAATGTGATGGATAAAGTCACACAGCTTTCTATAGCAACACTTCTTGCAAAGACGATTATATTCTGTAATTTTGTTGGACTATTTAACTCATGCCCCAAATGGCAGTCAATGACCAATCACATTTCAATGAATTTTGATTTACAACCAATCAAAGTATTTTTCACCACGCTTTTATCCTTTCATTTTATCGCTTTAATTTTATCAAGTGGCTCACAGATTGTATGTATAGTGCACGAATGTAACCAGATTCTGCTTGCGAGGTATAATAAAAAACATTCGTAGCAATTGATTACACCAAAAAAACCACTGTTTACACTTTCTTAAATGTATTATTTCCCAGGAATTAACGTTACTGTAAAATATAACTGACATATTTACATCGTAGGATATCAGAAATGAATTAATAACCTGTAATAATGTATTAATTTTTTTCTCCACTGGGGTGCAATTCTTACAATATTGCGATTCTATTTGGCAATAAATATGATCTGGTTGCAGTGATGAACAAATGAAACAACGTTTTTCATTTGTTTTCAAACATCGCCATTTACATTAAATATATAAATATTTTAAAATAACTATATTTAAATAATGATTTTTGAGTAAAGAGCTTAATTTTATTCGTTAAATAGTCCTAACAAATGTCACTCTTGATTTCCAAATTCTCTAGATCAATTCGCTCCTCACTTGGTGAGTCGTGAATTTATCGATAATTTGGAATTCACCAGTGGCATTACTCATGATAAAATAATGAACCAATCAATGAATTATTTTAATTTACCAGTTAATGTGGTAGGTATCCCTCAGCCTTTCTAGTGAGATGAAGTTAGCAGAGTGTGGAGTTAAAGTGGCTTCCCTTGTTCACGTAATGGGCTCAGAACTTGTGGCTCACATCCCTTCTTATTCTTCCAATATGCTAACCGTCTCTCACCCCTTATTATCCACAACACTTGTGCATGGAGAGAGGTACAGGCTCTTCTTTATTTTCATCTAACCACATTACTCTTCATCACAAAGAATAAGACAAAGAACTGATTAATTAACGAGCGCCGCGACTTTTAATTTAAAGATCTTCTAAATTACGAATGACATTTTGCAAAATTATTTTAATAATTGAATAAAAACAGCAAGAAGTTGTAAGATTTGATGGTGAAATATAAAAACTAATTACATAAAAAATCCTCGAGTATACCAGGGGTTGATTTCTTTAAAGTGTAGAAGTTAAATAGGATTATTAGAATCTTAGTGATCGATCCATCCATAGTAATTCTGCCCGAGGACAGGCCTTTCACTGCAATCGTAGCATTTTAATGCTATGCTTTGCAGCATTACTAGGGAATTATAACGATTGTAGCATGGTTTTAATATTGTGGTAATAAAAGATTCCGGGCTATGTGGCCGTTATATATGGTTTTAATATTGTTTACTCTGACTATTTAACTCATGCCCCAAATGGGAGTCAATGACCAATCACGTTTCAATGATTTCTGATTTACAACCAATCAGAGTCGTGTTTCACGAAATATTTATCAGTGTTATAATTACCATATTAAAGAAGGCTCCTCCTTTTTAATATTCTGAACAGGTCTGACCATTATTTTGCAGTGACTGAGCCTATAAGAAATACGGCTACCAGATTGTATATATAGTACATAGGTGTCAACACACAGCGCTTGCAGGAGTTAATATAAAAACATTTGTAGCAATTTATTATACTACCAAAAAAAGAAACCACGGTTTGCACTTTCTTAAATGTATTTTTTCCCAGGTAACAATCCAGAAAAATATAATTGTCAGATTTACATCATACGACATCAGAAATGAATTAATATACAGTTTGATGTGTTTAATTTTTTCTCCACTAGAGAGCATTCTTACAATATTGCGTTCCTTTGGCAATAAATAGTATGATCTGGTTGCAGTGATAAACAAAAGAAGCAGATGAAGCGTACCTATCGTTTCTCATTTGTTTTCAAACATCGCCGTTTACATTAAATATATAAATATTTTAAAATAACTATAGTTAAACAATGATTTGTGAGTAAACAGCTTATTTTATTCGTTAAATAGTCCTAACAAATGCCACTCTTGATTTCCAAATTCTCTAGATAAATTGGAAATCACTCGTGGCATTACTTATGATAACACAGAAAGACTGCAAGAGGATAGATATGCAGCTGAAGTCAAGATCTCATTCGTGCGTCAGTCCGTTCGAAAAGGGAACAACTCGGCGAGTTGATCCTTTTTCGAAATGAAAGGTAAAGTCAGAAAGTGGTAAAAGATTTGTGAATTTGATCATTTTTCACGCGGTATTGATGTAAGGACGTATGTAAACATGGAATAACGAAAAAAGTGAATTTCACAAAAAATCGTAGATGATCCCTTTTCGAAATGACTGATTCAATTAATCTCTCTCTCTCTCTCTCTCTCTCTCATTATCGGTTTAGGCCCCCTCCCATTTGTAAGTACTTTTACATGTCGGGCCATAAGGACACGAGCTATCGAGAGAGGATTTGAATCTTTGGATCACACACATACATTTTCTGGCCACACAAGAACATGGATGAATGATCAGCTCAACACCAGGGACATCTGCACGACAATGCGAACATTTAAGTCAAGATACCATACATCATTCACTGAGTCATTCATACTAAACAGGCCAATATGATTGGATGATGTTTCTATGAACTCGGGATAACATCATTACCTAGCGCACCCGGGTTCAATCCCCTGTCGGAACACGTTTCCTGGTGAGGGATCACTTTTACCATTTTTGTTGCAAGCGCGATTTCAAATAATAAATGATGCAATGTTGTCTTTATTATTTAGTCCGAAAGAGGTGGATGCCTATAAGAATTGGATGGAAATCGGAGCTGAACGGAGCGGCCATGTGTGGGGTCTACATATGAAATAGATTAGCGACAGGTCGTCACAGAGTGGTGCGCGTTACTCGACTGGAAATTGGATTATCCGCGTATTGAACATAAATATTAATTATAAACTCACTTTTGTTTATGTAAATATGTCAGCAGGTTGTGATAGGTTCGCAAGCGGAAATACAACGCCCCTAGGTCTTCTTTTTCCATATTAAATTTGTGACGTCATTAGACCTAGTTTCCTTAAATAAAAAACGAGTAATTAATTTTTTTTTATTTTTACAATTTCTGAAAAAAATAGCATAAAATACTCTATATTTATATACAAAAAATTATCCTGTAATTGTTTGTGATTTATAGGTTTCTAAACCGCTCAACAGATTTTCATTAAAATTTGTGCATACAGGTTTTCAGTTACAGCGAGTGTTTAGCCGTTATATCGTATGCTCTAAACCTATAATGTGCAAGAGTTCTCCTGGAACAAAAATTTAAAAATCGCTCTAGGGGTTGCAATTTTCAATGGTTCACAACGAAACTCAGTATATGCTGTTAAAATATACCGAGGTAGGTACTGTCAAAAACTCAGCGACATCCGATCATCTGAAATGGGGATTTACCTAAAATTCTAAATTCAAAATTGACTATCAACTGTCATATTTTGTTCGTCGCAAAGTATACCATACAATTTAATAAACATCTAATTTTCTTTTTATTTATTCAACTAAAACATAAAACAAAATTAAAGTATTTAGGCCTAACAGCGCACGCCGAGTATTAGCAAATATACAATAAATAAATCATATTTTTATAAAACTAAAACAATACACTTTATTAGAAAACCGAACAAAAAAATGAAAAATATTTTTTTTTTAATTTCCAACACGCTTGAAATAAAATTAAAGTGGCCAACAAAAAAATCATCTCCAACACATATAGAATAAAACTAGAGTTATCAACAAAAAGGAAATAATTTTACCATCAAAAGAGTGGGGTGCTCTATATCAATTATTAATATATTTGATAATAAATAGATATTGGTAAAAGTAAAGTCTCTAAGAAGAAAATGTAAAAATCATAAAAAACACCCCACGCTTTTGATGGTAAAATTATTTTCTTTTTGTTGATAACTCTAGTTTTATTCTATATGTGTTGGAGATGATTTTTTTTGTTGACCACTTTAATTTTATCCCAAGCGTGTTGGAAATTAAAATTATTTTTCATTTTTTAGTTCGGTTTTCTAATAAGGCGTGTTGTTTTAGTTTTTTAAAACTATTATCTATTCATTTTTATTTTTTAGTTTTAATATTTTACAGAATAAGATAAAACTGTAAATATGTTTAAATTCGATACTATTGTAGTATGAGCTAAAAGTAACACTCTTCTAAAAAAAATCCTCCCAACCGGATTTGAACCGGCGACCTATGGATTACCGAAATTATATACCACTAACGTTGCGTAGTGGTTAAGGCACTGAGCTACAAGCCGGAGGGTCGAGGGTTCAAGTCCCGTTGGGGTCAGGATTTTTAAACTGACCAAAACCCTCTGGCGGCACTATGGCCCTGGGGTCGACTCAGCCTCTAACTGAAATGAGTACCAGACGCTTGTTCTGGGGGTAAAGGCGGCCGTCACGCAGGGCTTACAACCCGGCTGACAATAAGTGCCGATTTTCTAGAAAAAGTGGGAGCCTTAACCTCCTACTACCCCAAGGGCCTCCGGGCCTGTTGTGGGATCACTTTACTTTTGAAGCCTTGGCGCAGAGCTACGGGACTTGCGCTGGTTCGAGTCTCCATGGGGGAAGAAATTTTCTCATGGTATTTCGGCCAGTATGGGACCGGTGCCCACCCAGCATCGTGAGGCAATTGGGTAGCTACAATAAGTAGCGGCTCCAGGTTGAGAAAACCAGCTATAACGGCTGGGGGACTCGACATGCTGACCACATGTCACCCCTACACTGGCTGATGATCATCTACCTCTGTGATTGACACATGTGGATGTGAGGACAGCAGCCGGCTGGTAGGCTAAGGGCCTTGTAGGCCTGTCGCGCCAGGAGTTTTAGAGTTCACCGCTCTACCAACTGAGCTCTTACAACTATTGACTAAAAAGTCGACAAGTCCGCAACCTATTATACCAGTTTTCATTTTTTTTATTTCCTGATGATTCTGGCCAGGATTTTAGAAAGAAAATATGAAATTATTGTATTGTCACGGGCCCTTTACAAGTATACAAAGTTTCAAGTCGATCCAATGTTCCTAAGTGAGTGAAATTCGTGTTCAAACATTCCGTTACATAGTTACAAAGACACTTTTAGATTTTCTGATGATTCTGGCCAGGATTTTAGAAAAAAATGAAATTATTGTATTGTTACGGTCCTTTACAAGTATACAAAGTTTCAAGTCGATCCAATGATTTTAAGTGGGTGAAAATCGCGTTGAAAGATTCCGTTACATAGATAGATAGATAGATAGATAGATATATACAGGTCAAGCTAATATAAAGCATGTAAAAATAACTTAAACAAAGGAAAATATCTAACGTGTACTGTTTAAAAACTGTCTGTTAACACTATATTTGTTTTTAATGTAACACTGATTAAATAATGTCTCTCCATCTATCTTAGTTTAAACTCTCCTCCCTTGTATATACTTCTACGTGCTTCATGTTACCCGGGTCTTAACAGTGACTCGACCTGTCGGGAGAGTATTTGAAACTATCTATCATACGCATGCTTTTTGACCACACATGGACAAGGAGGGCCTCCCTGGATAAGTGATCAGTTCAATTCCAGCGCCATCTCCGAGATAACACTAACAATTGAGACAAGATACACCATTCACTCATATAGTCATAATTAACAAGACGAATTTGATAGGGATGATTGTGATGACCAGATGATATTCGAAAACAATTTGGGGCTTATGTTTCCTGTCATTTGTGTTACAGGTGAGGAAAAGCTCCAAAAAATCTCACCCAGTAAACTTGTACCGATCGGGAATCTAACTTGGGCCCGATGCTTAAGAGGTATAAAAGCTAGCCCGAGACCAAAGTGATAAAACATGTTAAAATAATGAAATATGAAATGTAGAATTTATATTTATAATTAAACAATTAATTGGCTATTTCACCAGAAAAATAGCAGGACAACAAACTATTTTGCGATTTCTTTTTACTAGCCACTTGGCACCTCTTGTTTGAAAGCATTTTTGGAAAACTCGGAGTAAAAGATTCCGATGATACGACTTTCATTATGAAACACATCTATGGGCTGTTTTGTTAGCTTTCGACTGAAGTTTTTGCGGTAAAATACAAAATTAAATTATTGTGGTTATTTTATTTTTCAATGGAGGCTGACTCTCCCCCCCCCCAAAATACAAAGGCCACTTACGGTCCGTGAGCCCTCAGTTTGACACACCTGATATATAGCAATGGAAACACCAACCGGTGCCTACTTCAACCGAAACAAAGACGTTATCCTCAGACAACAGCGGAGAAATCAACATGAACTGTCCTGTGTAAATCGATTGTTGTTACTGAACATGATATGGCATTGTAGTCTATGGTAGGTTGAGGCAGTCGTGAACCTTTCTTCAGAGTTTCTTAACCGGAGTTTAGTACTTATTATTATTATTATTATTATTTATTATTATTATTATTATTATTATTATTATTATTATTATTATTATTATTATTATCACTATTATTATTATGGATTAAATTGAACACAGAAGGCTAAAATGTTATGGACAGGATGAAGAATGTAGGATGGAAGACTACCAAAGGCTGTCTATGCATGGAAAATTGAGAGGTGGAGAAAAAAAAGGAAGAACAAGAACAACCTGGAATATTAACATTCAAAATTCAATGAGGAAATTTGGTATAACAGATGAATACATAGAGGACAAAGAACGATGGAGAACTTTAATTAAGGAAAATTTGTGAATGTCTGTTACAAACTGATAGTCTATAAGTCGGCAGTCATTTATGTATATTTTTAATTCATGTTAATTACTAAGATTGGTTGCAAAGAATCCTCAATGATGAGGATAATTCTCAAAATTAATGAATTATTATTATTATTATTATTATTATTATTATTATTATTATTACATAATTGAAAAGTAGCTGATATGTTTCCAAAGTAATACTTAGCATGAATACTCTACACACAATTTTGATCTATTGGAATAAAGTACACACGATTTTTGAGAAATAAGTTAATATAACAAATTTGTTTGACGAATGAGATACCCTTATAATAGAGGAGGTCCACAATAAAAATATAATAATTATGATAAGGATAACTCACTCATCGGCACTATTGAACCCAGAGGTTGATTAATAGTAGGCCTAAATATTATTTTTTTGTTATGGTTGTGATTATTATTATCTTTATCATTATTTCTATTATTATTATTATTATTATTATTATTATTATTATTATTATTATTATTATTATTATTATTATTATTATTATTTTAGAGCATAGCATCGAGTGGTTGTTGAGCACATGAGCGCCATCATGTGGCTTGTTAATGAATTGAATTCATATTTGCTAAGCACTCCAAGTAGCAAAATGAGTTTTTAAAAATGCCTGTGGGATGATGCAGTAGTTAATAATGTGTCGGCATGGTAACCAAGACAACCTGACACATAAAACGTGGTAAATTTTAATCCACTTAAATCAAATATCTGTCTCAATAATAACTTCTTGACCTCGTCTAATTAAGCGTTTTACTTCCTGTCTCACTTCCCACCCTGTTTAACTTCATTATACAATAATCTTCACAACTGGAGCAAGATTCAATATTGTACAATATCAGCAGGAATCAAGGAGACAAAATATTTAAAAAGTTGAGCTCTAACAAAAAACTTTTTTTTTTGTTTCAGAAAGAAAAATATGTGATTCTGATAGTATTTTTTCTCCTGAATTCAAATATGATATCGGTTTTTCTCCATCACGCAAGGTTTCCGAGAAACAGGAATTTATAGTTTCAAACACTTTAATATTTTCTACATTCGTAACTACACAATATTCGAACATTCGGACTCACCTAGAAAGTAAGAAATTACGATTTTCTGCTATATTTCGCCTGTGGAGTATCACTCTTGATGGTCCAACAATAATCGGCCAGAATATTAGGATTCCGTCCCGCGCCGTAGCCGAGCGGTTAAGGTAGGAAGCCTTGGCGCAGAGCTACGGGACTTGCGCTGGTTCGAGTCTCCATGGGGGAAGAAATTTTCTCATGGTATTTCGGCCAGTATGGGACCGGTGCCCACCCAGCATCGTGAGGCAATTGGGTAGCTACAATAAGTAGCGGCTCCAGGTTGAGGAAACCAGCTATAACGGCTGGGGGACTCGACATGCTAACCACATGTCACCCCTACACTGGCTGTTGATCATCTACCTCTGTGATTGACACATGTGGATGTGAGGCCAGCAGCCGGCTGGTGGGCTAAGGGCCTTGTAGGCCTGTCGCGCCAGGAGTTGTTTATATTAGGATTCCATTTGCCTTGATATCTCTTTTCCATAGCTGAAATCTCCTGATGAAAGTGTTCACCGTTTTATTTTGCATGGACAAATGGACGAAACAACGTTTATTAAAACAATAATTATTTAAATCCATTAATTGAAATTGAAATAAAAAAACTGTGGGTGATGGAGAAATTCGGAATACACATTTGAAAACACGATAAAAAACTGCATTAAGTACAACTATTGGTACTCATGAGACAAAAATCATGTTGGCCAGTGTTATAAGTCCTTTCACACATTATAGTACACTAGCATGCGCTGTTACGCCTAAATAAATTAAATGTGTGTTTTTATCTTTACTTGAATAAGTAAACATTATAAATTTATAATCGTAATTCTTTTTAGATGCTCTGTACGCCTGAAAATGAAACAGACCAAACATGGCAGTTCCTAGAATCAATTTTCAATTTCGTATTTCAGGTAAACACCTACTTCTAATGTTCGGATTTCACTGATTTTTGAACAATAACTACCTCATTTTATTTTAATAGTACACACAATGCGTGCTATTACGCATTGCAGAGACTTTTCATGTCCCAACTCCTTTCAAAAAACGTTAAACTGAAAATATATAAAACTATTATTCTACCAGTTATATTATATGGGTGCGAAACATAGACTCTTACTTTAAGGGAGGAAAAGAGATTACGAGTATTTGAGAATAAAGTACTTAGGAAAATTTTTGGACCAAAGAGAGATGAACAAACAAGTGAATGGAGAAGACTACATAACAATGAACTACATGGTCTTTATAGGAAGCCAGATATAATAAGAACAGTTAAGTCTCGTAGACTGCGATGGGCAGGACATGTTGCACGTATGGGGAACGAAAGATGCGCATGGAAGCTTCTTGTAGGAAAGCCAGAGGGAAAACCCCCAGTTGGTAGACCAAGAATGAGGTTGGAGAAAAACATTAACTATGATTTGAGGGAAGGAGATTACACAGGGAATGATTGGAAAGCATTAGGTCAGGATAGGGATGTATGGAGAGCTTATGTCCGCGCGGCCATGAACCTATGGGTTCGACAGTGCCAGTGAGTAAGTAAGTAAGTAACACTGAGTTTTGTTGTGAAACATCGACGATTGTGGTGGCCACAGCGATTTTTAAATTTTAGTTTCAGGTGAACTCCTACATCTAATGGTTTCAGAGAATAATAGATAGTGGCTAAACACTCACCGTATCTGAAAATCTGCATATAGAACATTTAAAGTCTTCTTCTTCTTCTACTACAAGGTTTAGGCTATGCAGCCTGTTCCGGCGAAGTTAAAAGTGGAGTCCAAAATTTAAAGTCAATAGACCAAAAACTTTTCGAGTTTTGCGAGCACAAATATATGCAGCTGAATTTGTATATAAATAATGGTTCGTCCGTTTAGTTCTTAACAGTTTTTCTCTAGTATTTAATGTGAGATTGAAATAAAAATCGATTAATTTTAAAGTAATATAATTAAAAACCATGTACAATAAAACTAAGATTACCTACCATACTGCATAAAAATATGAAGAAAAATTATCCACCATATACTATTTTTTACTGTTGCGGTGGTGTTTCTTTAATTGACCTTCACACCGTTTACATAAAAATGACCAGTCTTCTTTATTTCATTCACAATAATTCGCTGAACAAGCATAGGTCTATATGATTTTTTTGCTTTGAGTCTTTCACAAAAATGATATTAATTAATCAAATTCGCAGAAGCACTAATTAGTAATACTATGTTCATTCTTCGCTCTTGAGATACATTTCGAGTCGGCTTCTATATCACTAATTTTTGTAATGTCTTATGGCAGGGACTTCTAAGGCTATCAGTGGATAAAGTATAGGAATTAGAAAGTGGCAGTGGAAAGTTCTGTGATATTGGGATTAAAATAGTAGATTCTGGTGCGATCTTGCACTTAAATTGTGATTGGAGAATAGGAGATGGCATGAGGTACAGTATGTATAATTTAGAATAACATATTTAAGAGAACATGTATCACAGAGGTGGCATAGTTAACAGCAGTTATTAATAAATATGTTCTTATTTAATTCTATTCTAGGACATTCGATAAGTGGTAACAACACTGCTGTAAATCAGCGATCCTAGTTGTGACCAACGCAATCTTGTACTTTGTTGTTGAACAGTCCTTTTTTGTATCCATCCATAGTAATCCTGCCAGAGGGCAGGTCTTTCACTGCAATCATAGCATTTTCATGCTATGCTTTGCAGGTTTTAGAGAATTATAGGTGCGGTAGCTTCCCGTTTCTTTCCACACCGATGAAGGATGATGATGATAATGATAAGGATGATGATGATGGCCGTATGATTTTCGGGGACCGTTAGGTCCTAAGTTTCCTGATATGTGTCTTACAGGTGAGGAAAAACCTCACCCAGGAGCCTGTCCCGACCGGGATTCGAACCCGGGCCCGCTGCGTGACAAGGCAGCACGCTACCTCGAGACCACAGCGGTGGACCATTTTTTGTATAAATACGTAATGTTGAAAGTCTCAAAATAACACTATTTTGTGAATACATTCACTGTTTCTCACATAGTAGTAAGTAATACCGCCCTAAAAAGATTTTCAGTAGAATTTGTCTAGAAGGTGGAATTGGGAATTGCTAGAACATCCACCAAATTCACCAGACAGGCCCTTGTGACAATAACTTATTCTCAAAGATCAAAGAACCTCTTCGAAGCATTCGATTTCAATCAAGAGTTGATATCCTTATCAAGAAGTTTGCAACCAGCCACACTTCTCAGAAATCTCATTTCAGCTGCTTTTATGATCTTCTCTTCTCTTTTAGTTAAAACCCAAAATTCACTACCATACAATAGTAAGGGGGCTGCCACTACTTTATAAAATTTTAGTTTTGTTTCTTTTCTTGTGCTTTTAAATATCCTTTTGATTGTTCCACATATATAATTAAATGTATAAAGTTTGTTAAATAGATCTTCATTTTTAAAATAGGAGATTTCATAACCCAGGTACTTAAAATGGTTCACTTGTTCAATGGGTTTCCCCTCCAGAATTATTTTAGCTCTTAGGTCCAACTTTTGAATGAGAATCTATGAGACCGGAACAAGCCACATGGGTTTAATCCGTGATTGTTGTTGTTGATGATGATGATGAGTTGATATGCAGAAAGTTCTAGATCGATCAGTGAAACACATATCCAGAAATAGTGCTGCAGATGG
Source organism: Diploptera punctata (assembly GCA_030220185.1). Taxonomy (NCBI): domain Eukaryota; kingdom Metazoa; phylum Arthropoda; class Insecta; order Blattodea; family Blaberidae; genus Diploptera; species Diploptera punctata. The sequence continues at coordinate 729,534 of JASPKZ010000434.1, forward strand.
AGTGCGCCGTATTCCAAGGATTTGGAAACGTACCGGTATAGTTGACTGGACAGGAGACTATAAATGAGGTTCATAATGTATTGTATTGTATTGTATTGTATTGTAAGCCTATGTTTTACCTTTACAGAGATTTAGGCGCTCTCCCCCTACAGGGAAGAATTTGAACCATACTAATTTAGTTACACTTGTTTTCGTATAGATGCCAGCGTTCCGCCTCATACTGACGTCTAGGAAACCAAGGTAGTACTAGGACGGGGAAAATTCGGTAAATTTTGCATAGAGGATTTTTTACGAGCCTGAAAATCTTCAGACTCGGGACCCACGGCTTAAAGTCCCTTCCGGAGGACGGAGGACTTGCTCCTTGGATTTTTCCGTCCTAAAAAATCCATCGACCCCGGCCGGGTTTGAACCCGCGACCCTTGGGACCAGAGGCAAGGAGCATAACCACTAGTCCACCGCGGCCGACGGTTCATAATGTCAAAAGTAAACTAAATTATTTTTTATGATGTTATAGCAGTGTTGTCGTTTCTTATCGAATGCCCTGATTGAACAGATATCTGATAATTATGAATATTAATATGATGCAGATTATGTGTTAGTCCATCGCTAATATGTGCCAATAAGATGCCACAATAATTAAAGTGCGGCATTAGAAGAGTTTTCGCTAGAATTCCTATGATATCACAGGTTTCTCTAGCTACACCCTATTTATAAGAACCTATTGATGTTGGCAGTAACTTCATTAAAGTCTTGTTGTCGAGAGTTTAATGCCCCAATGCTACAGAAAGATCATACCATAACTTGTTGTAATTGAGGGTAATGAAGTAGTGTTTTGTTTATAAAGGAGGCGAAATAGAGTTTACAGGCGCTAATTAACCCGGTACAGTCAGGTTTTCCACATAACTTCCGTACCTTCGAATAGTTTTACTGAATTTAAAACTATTTTTAGAACCTGAAACTATAAATAACGTAAATCTACCTTTAATATGGATTATATTATATCTTAATTTGCCACAAGTTTCAAAAAATATGCTGGTCTATTCTTAGTAAAATGCATTATTATGTCTTTGATTGCACTATACCTAACTTCTTTATAATATGTGACCTACAGCACTCTTGGTGTCAAAGTTCCTAATTTTGTTCTTCATTAAAGTCATTATGCATGAGCTACCATGCGTTAAGCAAGCGACATGTGACATTATTATTATTATTATTATTATTATTATTATTATTATTATTATTATTATTATTATTAAACACTAATATATGCAAATGATAATGCAATTTAGGATACTAGCAAAAAAATTAATAAAAAAATCAAAATGGGATGATGCCTTTAAAGAATAAGGATTAAAAATAAATCAACAAAATATAGTAGTAATGAAAGTAAAAGAAGAAACAGCAAATAAAATTCTGAGGGCACATTATTTAGGAAATAATATCAATGAAAGCAAAATTAAAAAAATAAATAAATAGAAGGATGAGGAATGTGCCGATATTGTAAAGAAAAGAAAACTAGCAAAAATGAAATTGTTACACGAGCCAAATGAGGTAAATTTAGAGCAATTGGATAGTATTAGACGGGAAACCACAAGGTTACTAAAGAGTAAAAAGAGGGAATATCTGAGAGAGAAGATTAATGATCTTGAAATGAATGTAAAAAATAGGAACATTAGAGAATTATATCAGGGAATTAGGATAGAGAAGAAAGGGTTTCAGGCTAGGACAAATATAATTCGGAATGAAAATGGGGATATGATTGCAGATTGCAGGAAAACCAGAGGGAAAATCCCTAGTTGGTAGACAAGGAATAAGGTGGGAGAACATTAACTATGATTTGAGGGAAGTAGATTATACAGGGAATGATTGGAAATCATTGACTCAGGATAGGGATGTATGGAGAGCTCATGTCCGCGCGGCCATGAACCTACGGGTCCGATAGTGCCAGTGAGTAAGTAAGTACATGAGTAAGTATTATTATATCATCCAGTAAATCGAGAATAGAAAGAATAAATAATATAGATATAAGAAGAATAATGGAAGTGGAAGAAGATACTCGTATAGGCCTAACTCGTACAATTGTGGGAGAAAAAAAGAAGACTACCATGGCGTGAACAAGTATGAAGAATGAGAGTGAAATAATATCTAATTTAACATATGATTTGGAACTGAATGGAAGCAGGCAAAATAATACAGTGAAGAATACAATGTAGAAATAGGCTATTGGGAGGCTAATATAAAATATCCAATATAAGGCATATAATATATAACAAATTGTTTCGTTAAAGAGAAACTTATTTTTTAATATAATTTTTAAAAATCATCATCGATCCTACTTGGTAGACTCCAAAAAGTGACTGTGGCAAAATATACGTGTATGTGTGTATTTTTGTACATGCGTGAATATTAACGCTAGCGGGGGGGGGGCGGAATCAACTATGCACAAGCAATCAGTTTAAGAAAATTAATATCAAGTTGGTTAAAAAAACACAAAACTAAAATTATAGTTACAGAGACGGATTACTTAAGGCCCTGGGCAAGAATTTCCAGAAAAGATAAAATTAGAAATAACGTAATACCAGAGACAAAATGGAGATTACACAAGGTATTGTTACGTGGATACGAGAAAAGTAGTTAAAAAGTAAAAGCTTGTAATACGAAGAAAGGGTAAATTAAATGAAGAAGCTTTACTAAAGAAACCATCAGGGAAAAAGAAGGGAGGAAATTACGTAGAACTTACAAAAGAGGCCTGAGAAATGAAGATTGGTTTGATAGTAAAAGCTGAAAGAAGACAATATCTTTTCCTTGACAGAACCTATGTTATCATAGAAATTTGCTTAATAAAATGTTAGTAACTACAATAACAACACTAACAACAATAATTATTAATCAATACTTACTTACTCACTGGCACTATCGAACCCGTAGGTTCATGGCCGCGCGGACATAAGCTCTCCATACATCCCTATCCTGAGCTAATGCTTTCCAATCATTCCCTGCATAATATACTTCCCTCAAATCATAGTTAATGTTATTCTCCCACCTCATTCTTGGTCTACCAACTGGGCGTTTTCCCTCTGGCTTTCCTACAAGAAGCTTCCATGCAAGTCTTTCATTCCCCATACGTGCAACATGTCCTGCCCATCGCAGTCTACGAGACTTAACTGTTCTTATTATATCTGGCTTCCTATAAAGACCATGAAGTTCATTGTTATGTAGTCGTCTCCATTCACCTGTCTGTTCATCTCTCTTTGGTCCAAAATTTTTCCTAAGTACTTTATTCTCAAATACTTGTAATCTCCTTTCCTCCCTTAAAGTAAGAGTCCATGTTTCACACCCATACAATATGACTGGTACAATAACAGTTTTATACATTTTCAGTTTAACGCTCTTAATTATTACTCAATAATAATAATAATAATAATAATAATAATAAATAATAATAATAATAATATAATAATAATAATAATAATAATAATAATAATAATAATAATAATAATAATAATAATAATAATAATAATAATAATAATAATAATAATAATAATAATAATAATAATAATAATAATAATAATAATAATAATAATAATAATAATAATAATAATAATAATGATAATAATAATAATAATGATAATAATAATAGTAATAATAATAATAAAAGTAATAATAATTTAATAATAATGATCCATCCATCGTAATTCTGCCCGAAGGCAGGTCCTTCACTGCAATCATAGCATTTTCATGCTATGCTTGCAGCTTTACTAGGGAATTGTGTAGGTGTGGTAGCTTCCCGTTGCTTTCCACACCGGTGAAGGATGATGATGATAATGGTAAGGATGATGGCCATATGATTTCGGGGACCGTTTGGGTCTTAAAGTTTTCCTGACATTTGTCTTACAGGTGAGGAAAAACCCCGATAAAAACCTCACCCAGAAAAACTGCCCCGACCGGGGATCGAGCCCGGGCCCGCTGCGTGACAAGGCAGCACGCTACCTCGAGACCACAGCGGTGGACAATAATAATGATAATAGTTATTATTAGAACGAGGAATTATATGAAGAAAATTATACGAAAATATGAAATCGTAAAGACAAAATTTGAAAAATATGAAAATTATGACGCGAAAATATTATGAAGCTACTATTTTCTAAACTTTTTGCATATATTTATGCATATAAGCCCACTATAACTTAAGTGTACATACCAGTACACAAATGAGGTAAACATAACTTATTTATAGCTCAAGAAATCAAGATATTCACTGTATTTAGATTTTAAGTAGCTTTTTCATTAATTCTGACCCAATATAAAATATATTCATAGTCTGAAACAATTTTAATGGATCACGCCATAGTGTAGTTGTATAAGGAAATGTGGTGCAAACAGGAAAGTCGTGGGTTCGAGTCTCGATATTAAGATTTTTAGCTGGACCAGACCTTCTGGTGGCATTGTGGACCTGGGGTCTCAGATCCTAATGGAAGTGATTACTAGATGCATGTTCTGGGCACAATTGCGGACATAAGGCAGACCCGACAACCCGACAGACATCTCGTGCCTCCCAAGACTGTAGTGGAATCACTTTACCTCCATAAATAAAAACTGAGAGGTTATATATAATACAATTAATTAATGTATTGTATTGTATTGTATTGTAAGCCCACGTTTCCCTTTACAGAGATTTAGGCGGTCTCCCCCTACATGAAAGAATTTGAACCATACTAATTTAGTTATACTTGTTTTCGTATAGATGTCATTTTGAGTGGTCCGTGATCAGCGTTAATTAATGTACTGAATGATATTTAATTAAGAAATCCAAACATATACAAGAAACAAAACACTGTAACCAAATCAAACAGGTTTCCATGAAATATAGCACTAACAAAGTTTAGAACAGGCATAGTTTGGATTATTGCTGTTTTTACAATGCATAAAGATATTAAATTCCTGGAGATGCAAGTGTAACAATAACATTAAATTGGACGATTTCAAATACAAGTAAACCATTCCAGATGTCATATTTGGAGAAACAAGATATTAAAAATTATTAGTCCATAATTGATTCCAGGGATTGTTTCAGAACTCTCTTTGCAATTAAAGTTACATTTAATATTGAACTTCGAACATGGTGAAATGTAGTTAAGAATTATTTTAACATTTTTTTTTCATGAAATGGGTCTAACATAGTGTCCATAATCTTGGACTAATTGTGTTTTGAACAATCCAATTGTCAATTCTGTTTGTAATACACAGAAGTTTTTTTTTTATTTTTATATATTTTTCTGATAGTAAACTATAAGGCCTGTCGGTCAGAATTGTTTTGCACTATGAAAATTATGCTCAACATCACACAATGTTATGGCAGCATACTTGTATCATGCTATATTCGATAGTTTGATTCCCTTACCTACATGAACTTTACTAATTTTACAAAGCACTTAAACGGAAATGAGTACCAGACGCTTGTTCTGGGGGTAAAGGCGGCCATCACGCTGGGCTGACATCAAATGCCGATTGTCCAGAAAAAGTGGTAGCCTTATCCTCTTACTACCCCAAGGACCTCTTGAGGCCTGTAGTGGGATTACTTTACTGCTTCAAGTTTACCAGCAGCCTCTCCTATATTTAAATGCTGTAATCTGTTCACAAAGTAAGGACTGCTCTCAGGTAGCAATAACGAGTTGACAGCTATTATACCTGACTATAGAATATTCCAACATTGTTTTTCTACTTATTCATCTAGGCTCATGTTCTTGTCTGGAGATCGAGTTAAGGACAAAAACCTCCATCTAACACTGTCACTCTGTGACTCCTCATCTAATTATTTGCTTTTATAAAATCTATCTATCTTGTTCAGAAGGGATACTGAAGAATTTTCACTTGTCTACCACATTACACTGTCAAAAATTACATAAATACGTTTATTTCAAGAAATATTTTAATGAATTCCTAGAACTTTCATTGAAAAAAAAAATACTGGAATTTGAAAGTTGAAAAATATGAAAGAGTATGAAATTTTCACTAAAATATGAACTTTTTGCTAAAATATTATGAAATATGAAGTTTTTTGTTGGTCTTATTTGATTCTACATATCATGAAATGTAAAGATACTTAGTCTCAGCGCTCTCTGACAAATAGTTTAAAACATGAAGTTTCATAAAAAATTCCTCGCTCTAGTTATTATTATTATTATTATTATTATTATTATTATTATTATTATTATTATTATTATTATTATTATTATTATTTCAATTCCTTCTGGATTTCTTCGTGTTGAGACCTGCAAGTAAAGTTGAAGTTCCTTAGGACGGGTTACTGGCCAGGCGCTAAGTAGTCCAGTGGTAGGGCTGCTACCTTTCAGTCTCTGGACAGACATTAGGATATCGCATTTACTCAGTACCCGATGGAATGGTTATACCACCGTGACTCGGTCCTCAGAGCCTCGTTTGTGAAAAGGGTTGTACCACGAGAAGGTGGTACCCTATTGTTTGCAGATGACAAAATAATAATTGCAAATTCAGAACATAATCTGCAGAAAGGTCTGCATGAACTTAACAAAATTACAGAAGAATATGGATTGAAGATATCTACAGAGAAAACAAAAATTATGGCATTTCAAGGTGTAGATCCTGTCAGAAGTAAAATTGTACTTGACAACAAAATGTTGGAGCAGGTGAATAATTTTATATTTCTAGGATGCAATATCTCTTATGAAGAAGAAAAGGATATAAATGCAAAAAATATACATTTTTTAAAGAATTTTACGGTTAATAAATTCTATCTTCAAGCCACAGTTAGTCAAAAAACATTCAAGACTAAAATTGTATAAAACCCTGGCTCTTCCAACTCTTTTGTATGGTAGCGAAGTATGGACGTTAAAACAGAAGGATATACCAGAGACTTAGATCTGCTAAAATGAGATACCTTCGGAGGACTGCAGGATACACACTACTAGATCACAAAAAAAAAAAAAAAAAAAGAAGTCATCTTAGAAGAATTACACATGGAATCTTTAGAAAACAAAGTTTTTAAATAGCGTCATGAAATAAATTACAAACATACAATTATTATTATTATTATTATTATTTATTATTATTATTATTATTATTATTATTATTATTATTATTATTATTATTATTATTATTATTAGTCCACCGCTGTGGTCTCGAGGCAGCGTGCTGCCTTGTCACGCAGCGGGCCCGGTTCGATCCCCGGTCGGGGCAGTTTTTCTAGGTGAGGTTTTTATCGGGGTTTTTCCTCACCTGTAAGACAAATGTCAGAAAAACTTTAAGGCCCAAACGGTCCCCGAAATCATATGGCCATCATCCTTATCATTATCATCCTTACCATTATCATTATCATCATCATCCTTCACCGGTGTGGAAAGCAACGGGAAGCTACCACACCTACACAATTCCCTAGTAAAGCTGCAAGCATAGCATGAAAATGCTATGATTGCAGTGAAGGACCTGCCTTCGGGCAGAATTACTATGTATGGATTATTATTATTATTATTATTATTATTATTAAACAAATTCAATAAAAAACTTAGAACAAAAACTTATGTCGATGGAAATGGATTTTTTGAGGAGAACAACAAGATGTTCAAAATTGGAAAAATAAGAAATACTGTCGTACGAGAAAAAATGAATATTAGAATTCAATAGTAGATTATATAAGATACAAGCAATTAAATTGGTATGGACATGTATGACGAATGCAGAAAAACAATGGAATGGTGTTCACCTGGAAGAAGAAGGAAAGGAAGACCTCGAAACACTCGTGGATGCAAGAAATAAGAACTGGAATGAGAACAAGAGGACTGGAGGAAATTGAGTGGATGGATAGAGAGGAGTGGAGAAGGAAAATAAAACTTTAGGCACAGAAAGATGTGTAAATATTAAAAATCTATATATAAAAATATTGTTATTATTATTATTATTATTATTATTATTATTATTATATTATTTTATTATTATTATTATTATCCCACATTCTGTATAATATGTGGGTACAGCCGTCAGCGTTTGTTAGCAATTTCCACTGCAGGTGTCACTAACTGATTTTCAATCAATTTTGCTCTGACATCTCTTTTGTTCGGGAACAAATAATCCAATAGCATTTCCTAAAAGCTAGCGCTGTTATACGCTTCACCCACAAAAAAACAACTGACTGATACTTCATTTACATAATCAAAACAAACACATGACACTAAATCAAAATGAAAATGCCTTAGTCAAATTTGTCCTGAATGTCTTAGTATCTTAAACTGCACATATAATTTTTAGGTAGATGCCCACGGCATGATTTTAAATTGGAAAATTCTAATTGATATTTCAAGATTGCAAATATAGGATTATAAAGCGTCTGTAAGAAAATTTAGGGGGAAAATAAATAGTATTTAAATAACTTTCTCTTCTACTGAGTGAGTTTGCTCGAACAGTAGTGTTTCAGCTTCGTTTTCGGGACGTACCGTGTGCCGACTAAACAGACTGAGGGGTTTCCTCAGTCTTTGAGGCAAATGCAGTGTTGGATATTTAGTACCAGAATTAATTGCATAATATCCACTACTTCTTACTACCATTAAAAAGTGTAGAATCAATTTGACTTTAGATTTTAAAGTGTCTATAAATAACAATGAAATAAAACTAATTATATTATTCAATACTATTTAAGTGGAGTTAGGCTAGTCGATTATACCAAACCCAACAATGATTTTAAAGCAAGATAAAATTATTATTATTAATATTGTTAAACTCTTTAAACTCCATGGCGCGATAGGCCTAGAAGGCCCTTGGCCTACCAGCCGGCTGCTGTTCCCGCATCGACATGTGTTAATCACAGAGGTAGACGATCATCCTGCCTGTAAAGGGGTGACTTGTGGTTAGCATATCGGCCGTTGTAGCTGGTTTTCTCTACCTCGAGCCGCTATTTATTGTTTTTTTTTTTTTGTATTGTAAGCCCATATTTCCCTTAACAAAGATTTAGGCGCTCTCCCCCTACAGGGAAGAATTTGAACCATACTAATTTAGTTACACTTGTTTTCGTACAGATGTCATTAGAGTGGTCCGTGGTCAGCGTTCCGCCTCATACTGACATATAGGAAATCAAGGTAGTACTAGGACGGGAAAATTCGGTAAATTTTGCTTAGAGGCCTTTTCATTCAGGCTTAAGGATCTTTTACGAGCCTAAAAATCTTCAGACTCGGGACCCACGGCTTAAAGTCCCTCCCGGAGGACTTGCTCCTTGGATTTTTCCATCCTAAAAAATCCCATCGACCGCGGCCGGGTTTGAACCCTCGACCCTCGGTACCAGAGGCAAGGAGCATAACCACTAGTCCAGCGCGGCCGACGCTACTTATTGTACGTAGATACCCAAATTCTTTACGATGCTGGGTGAACACCGCTCCCTACTGGCCGAAATTCCATGAGAAAATATTATTGTTATTATTATTAATTTATCTGATCAGATTGGGCTTTGTCCAAGAGCACAGAATGACAAATATATATATATATATATTACAGAATTGAACATATTAACGTACTGATGATGGTAATGATGATCAGGAGAGACCTTAATCCTAAACTTACTCAATATAATAATAATAATAATAATAATAATAATAATAATAATAATAATAATAATAATAATAATAATAATAGCTTTATTTTACCTGGCAGAGTTAAGGCCTTAAGGCCTTGTCTACCACTAAACCAGGTTTAAAAAAAAAATACAAAAGAAAAGTCTTAAATCTAAATTACAATATATATATATAGGTATATAAACGATTACAAGTTATGAATACAATACAATTAATATTTATAATGTATTTTGATTTACTCTAAATTTAACGAATTAAATATATAATATGTACAAGATATATAAAAAAAACGAGGAAAAGATTAATGACATAGTATAAAATTAAATAAATAGAGAAAAATTAATTATTAGACAACAGGTAACTGTATAAGCGTGACTTAAAGGTGCCAAGTGTGCGGCAACCCCTGATATCTTGAGGAAGGAGATTCCAGGAGCGGGCGGAGGCTACTGTGAAGGAAGTAGAATAGGAGGAAGTGCTATGAAGAGGAATTGTTAGCAGACTGCTATCTTGTGACCTAGTGTCAATATTGTGGTAGGAGGATAACTTCTCAAATCTGGACGCCAGGTAAGTAGGAATGTAGGAATTCAGAAGCTTGAAAAGTAGCGAAAGAGAGTGCAATTTACGTCTGTCAGTAAGACGGAGCCAAGAGAGGTTATTAAAGTGTTCGGAAATATGGTCATAACGGCGGATATTGAAAATGAATCGAATGCAAGCATTATGAACACGCTGCAGTCTCTGCGACAAGGCATAGTTTAGATCATTATATATAATGTCACAATAATCGAAGTGTGGTAACACAAGATTCTGCACTAGGATTGTTTTAACGAAACTGGGAGAAAATTCTTTAAACGTCTAAGATAATGTAAGATGGAGAAAGTCTTTTTACATATGTGTTTCACTTGTGTTTGCCAGGTTAAATTTGCGTCTAGATGTAGTCCAAGATCTATTACTGAAGAAGATAAGGGATAATTATATTATTTATAGTAATGTTTGGAAGTGTAGATATGTCAAAGGTTGTAAGCAGTCTTTGTTGTCCCATTAGAATTACTTGTGACTTGTTAGGATTTAGATTTAGACCGATACTTGAAGACCAGTTAAAGATGGATATGAGATCGTCATTCATTTTCATCAAGCTGTTATAGAGAGAATGAGGAGGTGAATGTAGGTAAATTTGGAGATCATCAGCATAGAGGTGATAACGGCAGTGCTTTAGTACAGTTGGCAAATCATTTATGTAGATTGAGAAAAGAAGAGGTCCGAGAACACTGCCCTGGGGGACTCCAGCCGGCACGTTACGCCAAGTCGAAGATCTAGAGTTTAATGAAACGTATTGTTGACGACCGTGCAGGTATGAGTCGAACCAGGATACAGCGCTGTCAGACAAATGTAGGTGCTTGAGCTTTATAATAAGTAAGTCGTGGTCTACTGTGTCAAAAGCTTTGCTGAAGTCAAGTAAGTAAGGTTAAAGGAGTCAATTGACGTCTGTCCACGGCTTCACGAATATCTTCGGTAATTTTTAGCAAAGCTGTGGTTGTGCTATGACCAGATCTAAAGCCGGATTGATAAGGATCAAGGAGGTGATTTTCTTGGAGATAATCAGTCATTTGCTTATGTACAATATATTCCAGGGCTTTAGATAATGTCGGAAGGATGCTAATCGGTCGGAAGTCATTACAGTTAGTAGGTGTACTTATTTTTGGTATAGGCCGAACTCTAGACTGTTTCCATACAATAGGGAAGATAGAAGTTATAAGGGAAGCATTGAAAATATGAGTCACTGTGGGTAGAATAATGTCAATGATTTTATTTAGCATTAAAATGCTGATGTTATCTGTTCCTTGCGCATTGGATTTAATCCGCTTGAGTGCTTTTTTTAACGTCTATAGGCGAAATGTCGTAAAAGTAAAATTTATCTCTTCCTATATGTGGGGATGGGGATAAGTCTTTAAGAATGTCTATTTTAGTCTTGTTGTCTGGAGGTGTCTTGGGTATTGAGGTAAAATGTTCATTTAAGTCATCTACAGAAATGTCTATAGAGTCAGTTGAGGGATTCAACTGTCTAAGTCCCATTGCACGGAGCTTTCGCCAAGTGTCCCGTGCACTTATTTCAGGTCCGATTATACTGTGGGCGTGTCGTAGTTTGGCATTACGTATAGTTTGTGTAGTTGTGTTTCTAAGTTCTTTGTACAGTTTGCCAGTTCTCGTCATTTTTATGTCGTCTGTATGTTCGGTATGCTTTGTCTCGTTTTGACATAAGTTCACGTATTGAATCATTCATCCAGGGAGGCAGGGGAGCGGGAAAATCGTCGGGTTTTTACTGGTGCATGTCTGTCGTATAGTTGTAGTATCAGTGTATTAAATGTGTCTACTTTTTCATCAACTGATCTAAGATTCCATATTGAATACCAAGGTAGTTCTAAAGCGTCTGATTTTAGTTTAGTATCGTCTATGTTTTGTAAATTTCTGTACGTAATTAATTTAGAGCGTCTTTTAGGACATTGGAGTGAGTATTCTACGAATACAATGTCATGAGCAGATATGCCAGGAGCAGGAATTTGTCCATATGACAGTACTTTCTGTGGATGTGTAGTCACAATTAAGTCCAGTAGAGTGTCGGAAGTAGCAGTGTGGTGTGTGGCAGAGAGGGGAACAATGGTCATATTAAAGCTTTGGAACATATTTTTAAGTTGTATGGCTGGTGAGTCAGTCTGAAGAAGATTTGTATTAAAATCACCTGCGACAATAACGTGTTCATAATGAGGCAATGAATCGTTCAGAGCGTTTTCTAGATCCGAAAGGTGCCCAATTTTTGGAGGTTTGTATACAATGCATAAGAGACATTTTTTTAGACTGGCTTGAATTTCTACGAATAAGAACTCGGGGCGAGCGGAATATACAGAAGGGGACTTGTGGACAATTCTTGGATTAAGCTCATTTGATATAAAGGCACAAACTCCTCCACCTCTTTTATCTATTCTGTCATTTCTGAGCAGTGTATATCCGTCTAGGTGAACAAGGGACGAAGGTATGGATGGGGTGAGCCAGGTTTCCGAAATTAAAATGGCGCTCAGTCCAAGAGATGAAAATATGGTTTTCAAACTCATCAAAGTGGGACAGAATGCTTTGTGAATTTACGTGAGCGATTTTAAGTGATGATTTATCAATAGAAAATGCATTCCTAAGTAGACTGGTAGTTGTTTTTGGAGGGGATGGTAGGGATTGAGGAATGTTGCTACCTGTGTTAAAAGCTGTCTGCACAATAAGAGGGTGATTGTAGAAGGTGAGTGAGTCAAGGGTTGCAAATAATTCATCATTTGTCAGCTCAATGTTGCCAATAGCAGAAAGTAAAAATAAACTATGTACTGTAATAACTCTAATAAAATTAAAATAATTTAGCTAAACAAATAACTTAAAAAAATGAAAATAAAACAAGTAAGTTGTCCTAAATAAAAAATAATAAACTTAAAACTTACCTAAATTAGAAATAAATTAACAATATAATTGTTAGCAAAGAAAAGACAAATAAAGTAAACATATTTTACACTCAGGTCCTATCTAGTTGATATCCGTAGAAGATCTAATTTTGCGTTTTTCGCCATTTACTTTGGCTATGACGGCACCGTCCATTGTCCATACATTTTGAATACCGTATTTTTGTATACTGTCTTGTAGCAGGCGATAGCGACACTTCGTTAGGTCCTCGCGAACAGTGACCCCACTTCCTTTCAACTTTTTCTTGCTTAGAAAAACTTCACTGCAATGATGGTCAGATGATATTCGGGGACTCCTTGGGCCTTAAAGTTTCCTGACATAGTATCTGACAGGTGAGGAAAAAAACTCGAAAAACCTCACCCAGGAAACTTGTCTCGACCGAGGATCGCACTCTAGGCAGCACGCTATCTCGAGACCACAGCGGTGGACACCTATCTTATATTATTGGATTTGTTTATATATTCTTATGTTTACTTTTTATTCATGGAAAAATAATGCAGATACGGCCTAGCAGGCCCGTGCACATGTAAATGAAAACGTATTTCCTTTCTTTTGAAAAAAAAAGGCAATACATTCCATTACTACTTTTATTGTGGCAGCGTAACTCCGTCTTCCGGGCTCCCCAACCTCAGAAGTGGGTTACAATAACGCCGATGTCAGGAGAGAATACCATTAGTGTAATAACCTGGTGGCATTGAATAAAAATACATTTTAACGTAAAGTTTACAATATCTAATATATGAAAATGTTTATTTGTTTGTTCGTACTTTATGCGCGCCATACCGTTCATCCGATTGTAATGGGGCTTTTTGTTAAATGTTCAGGAGATTTCCGGGATGAATATAGGCTATAAGAGAGTTGTGATACTTAACTCCTATACCCTTAAAAATTGCCCTTTGTAATGGAAAACGAGAAAAAGTAGCTCTTTGGACGCTTAAATGACTTACGCTGCCTAAACCATAACAAATACACAAAATTAATGTACACAGAATTGGATATCTCAAGAAGCTCTACAAAAAAAATCCGCAACAGCATATGTTTATCTTTTACGGATAACCCAAAATAACCATTTTTGTCTTTCATTGATACCAAGAAGATCGAGACAAGTACGTAGATTCCTGTGGAAGCATAGCAGCACATGGCGGACATTCTTTTACGGATAACTCACAATAACTAATTTTGTCTTTTAGCTCATTTATGCCAAGAAGATCGAGATAAGTAGATTCCCAGGCAACACCGGGTAATCAGCACGGGGAATCTTAAAATAATTACAATATACATTTGTAATTGTTTTTCATTTTACTTATTCAACTAAACATAAGAAATACATTAATTTTTGTCTTTCAGCTCATTTATGCCAACAAGATCGGGATGAGTAGATTCCCGGACAACGCCGGTTAAACAGCAGGGGATATCTAAAAATAGTTACGATATACATTTTTCTTTTACTTATCTAACTAAACATAAAACACATTAATTTTCCCATTTCAAGAATATCGGGATAAGTAGATTCCCGGGCAACGCCGGGTAATCAGCACAGGGTATCTAAAAATATAAATTTATAATTATTTTTCCTTCTACTTATTCAACTGTACATAAAAGAACATTATTTTTCATTTAATTAGGCGTAGCAGCGCACGCCGGGTATTAGCTAGTGTTTACTAAAAATTTAATTACTTGGCTGGAAAGTTAAATACGGTACTATATTGTCCACATACATGATTCTATAAAAGACAAGTGAACATTTTATTAAAATAACCAAAACACTGATACCCAGAGTTTCATGTCCGCACGGATATAAGCTCTCCATACATCTCTATCCTGAGCCAAATGTATTTCAATCATTCCCTGTACTTATTTTCCCACCTCATTCTTGGCCTACCTACTGGGCCTTTCCCTCTGGTTTTCCTACAAGTTTCAAGATTCCCCATTCGTGCCACATGTCCTCCCAACGAAGTCTACGAGACTTATCTGTTCATGTTACATATGCCCTATATAACTAGAAACTTTGAAGCCCTTCCCTGTGGACTTATCCCTTGTATTTTTCCATCCTAAAAATGCATCAATCTTCCCGGACTTGAACCCGCGACCCTAGAGACCAGAGACATAGAATACAAACCCTAGACAACTGAGGCCAACATTATATCTACCCAAATCCCTCATGATGGCGGTGTTGGGTGGGCACCAATCCCATACTGTCGAAAATTACTTGAGACATTTTTTTTCCTCTCTATGGAGACTCGAACCATCGTAAGTCCCGTAGCGATACACCAAGGCATATGTCTTGTTAAATCATTGAGAATTAGTTCGTTTGGCCTTGTTGAGAGGATGGAAATTGACAACGTTCCAAAAATCTCCCATTTTAAAAAATCATAGGAACAAGAAGGGTGGAAAGACCGAAGAAGAGATATCTGTAATACTAAAGTAGAAAAGACTTAATCCTTAAATTGGCAGAACATGACATGACATGACATGACATTGTTATGGAAGTAGTAAAACTTCCCAGATATTGACTCTCCTTCAGATCTCGTCGAGGAAACTTCCAGTTCTCTGGAAGCGTCCTCGACAGCTGGGAAGGAATATCAAATCTGTCCATTTTACTATCTTCCAGCTACTTTAGGGCTTTTTTTCCCTCTTTAGCTCTTTAGCTCTTTTGATATATGGTATTTCGTCGTTGATGATGATGAGTGATTTTTCCTATCTCCATCGCAGGCCGGACGCAGATCTGGAGACAAAGATCCATTGGTCGGACATTACCAAGCCTTTGAGACGCCATCATCGCCGTTGATCCAGTTGATGTTCAAGCTGCCACTCCAAGCATCCGCCAACAGGAAGACTGCCACCTCCACAGAAGCTGCCAACCCTCAAAAGGGCAAGAGCGGGAAGCCAAGTCGACATTCCAATCAGAAACGGCTCTTTTCGGATTTAGCTGATCTGTTTTTAAAAATTTAGAATTTTGAAAAAAAAAATGGACATTTGTAATTTACTGGTGGGCTCTAAGGGACCACTCCGACATTTGTCTTAACACCAAGGGAAACCACCGAAAACCTTGGTAGAGTGGCTTGAATTTAATAATAAATTAAAGCCAATTTGATCAGCGTAGTCTTCAATTAAGAATTTATTTAGGGTGTATCAGGACACTTCCTATTTTCTTACACATTTGTCGTACACTCTACAGTGAAAGTGCGCGTTTTGTGATCTAGTTCGATAGATATAAATACCGAATCTGGATCACTTTCTAGTTCCTTAATTAGTTTGTCTATTACTGCATTCGCAAGTAGACAGTTCGATAGGCTGGTTTGAACCGACCTATTTTTTTTTGGCGAAGCCATGACATTTTGAGTGCCAATGGTCTCCGTTTTTGGTTTAAGTGAGATTTTGGACTCACTTAAGTCCTTGAGTTTCAAGGTATTTTCTTCCCGCGCCTTGGAGGTCCCGGTACTTTTTTTCTTTTTTGTCTTAACACTAGCAGCGTTAAGGTTGGTGTTCTGGACGGTCTCAGGCCGAAGAACAGCTGGTATAAATTTCTTGTGCCTGTTATTTAAATGTGGCGGACCGCAATGAAAACAGAATATTGTATAACTGTTATTATTAGGTATATTGTATAATTAGACACACATTTAAGTGGTTTATTTTTGTTTATTTTCTTTTGATTTATTTATTTATTTTTATTATTCCGGCTTTTACAATGAATATACATTTTTCCGGTACCCATGTTCGCAGTTAACTACACATTTGTTTCAACACATTTTTCCATTCTTGTCTGTTCATCCATATAGCATATGTTCTATTTCCCATTCCCTCTTAGTTTCATCGATTTCCTGAATCCATGTAATATTTGGTCTACCCTTCTTTTTCCTTCCCTGTGGTTCCCAATTCATGATTATCTTAGGTAGTCTTCCTTCTTCCATCCTTCTAATGTGTCCGTACCAATTTAATTGTTTCTTCTTTATAAAATATAATATTGAATATTGTACCTGCATTATTCTTTTATATATGAATTTATGATTTTATCCTTCCTGAATATTCTTGCAGAACGTCTCCAGTAGTCCATTTCAGTGGCGAGCAATTTTTTTTTTTAATTTGTGCATTTAAAGCCCACACATCAGCTCCATAGGTAATAATGCTTCTGATTATTGTATTAAAAATAGGTTTTTTTGTTTCTTTGAAGATATGTTTGTCCCATACTATTCCATTTAGTTCAGATATAGCATACTTTCCTATATTGATCCTGTTTCTTATCTCTGTTTCTTGTTTTCCATTTTTAGTAATTTTAATTCCCAAATACTTATATTCTTCTTCTTCTTCTTCTTCTTCTTCTTCGCCAGGCTCTACGACTTCCAGTGGAATGTCTTGGCCTTCTCAACCAGGTTTACGCCACTTCTTCCTATCTTGTGCAGTAGATTTCAAATCAAAAATCCCCATCTCTCTCAAATCTTCAATTACGTCATCTTCCCATCGATCCTTGGGTCTTCCCCTTGGTCTTGTTCCCTGTGCTTCCAATTTAAAATATCATTCGGCAATCTTCCCTTTGGCATTCTTAGTGTATGTCCAAACCATTGTAATCTTTTGGATTTGATGAAAATACTTATATTCTTCAGTGTATTTAATTGTCCCTAAATTTTCTTCTAGTATTAAATATTGAGGAAGATCCCCTATTGTCATATATATCTATATTTATCCATATTGATTTATTTATAATATTAAATTAATTAAACCAAGTGATGTATCCTATAGGATCCATTAAGAATTTAAGGGTTAAATAGAATGTGAGTTATAATTTAGAATTGAACAGCTGAACAGGGTAACGACAGCAGATTGTGAAGAAAGCCAAAGCCCACCAAAGAGTGTAAATCCATGGAGGAACGAATATATGACAGGTATGATTATGCATTAATGAAAATAGGGGGAATTAAATATAATCTCGGCTAAACTAGTGTAATTATGTGAAAGAAGGAAGTTTCTTTTATAGAACTTCCTCGTTTTAGCGAATTCTGAAGGAATGAAGGCATTGGTTGTTCTCATAAAAATATTTTTGAAAATTGTTTTACCAGTCTTCATCGATCCTGTCAATCGCGGGGGTCTAGAGGATATGTTCTTTGCCTCTAGTCACGAGGTTTGCGAGGTCGATGTATTTTTAGGATGGAAAAATACAAGGAACAAATCCTTCGGGTCCACCGCTGTGGTCTCGAGGTAGCGTGCTGCTTTGTCATGCAGCAGGTCCGGGTAGGATTCCTGGTCGGGACAGATTCTTAGGTGAGGTTTTTTTCAGTTTTTTTTCCCTCACCTGTAAGACAAATGTCAGGAAGGTAAGGGCCCAAAGTCCCGGAAAATCATCCGGCCATCATCATCCTTCGCCGATGTGGAAAGCAACTTGAAGCTACCACACCTATAATTCCGTAGTAAAGCTGCAAAACATAGCATGAAAATGCTACGATTGCAGTGAAAGACCTGCCCTCAGGCAGAATAACTATAGAATAATCCTCCGGGAGGGACTTCAATCCGTAGGTCCCGAATCCGAAGATTTTCTGGTTCGTAAAAGAACCTCAAGTCTAAATAAAAATAAATCTGAGCAAAATTTAACCGACCTTCATCCATCCGAGTAATACCTTAGTCTTCTACTAGATGTCGCCTCGAAGCCATGTAATGAACATATCGCACCCCGACAAGAATCAATAAGCCCCATTTTCCAGGACAGCAAAAAAGAAAGTTCACTTGCATCACAGTTCAAATAGTTCAGAAGTAGCTATATGTGCAAATTGTACCTTGATTAGTGAGGACATCAGTTACTGACTTATTTTATACAGTTTAAACAAATTGTGTTGTTTTGAATTGGGATTAACTCAAATTCGTCCATTTTTTAGTTGTTACGTTATTCTTGCGATATGTCCTTCGATGACATCTGTAGTCTGTAGTGAAATAAGCGTAATTAAAGTATTCTGGTTAAGAAACTTCGCACTAGGGAAGCACCCATGTCCCACAGCGCGACTAACAGGATCAATAAACCATCAGCGATCCTACCTAGTACAGATTTAAAATTGACCATGAAAAAAAAATGTCAACGCTCTAGCAGCAGCAATTTTTATTTTTTTCGGAACCAAACTTCGCATATAACAGTAAATTAAAAAAGTAAGATCGAGTTCGTTATCTAGGAAAATCGGATCATTAGGGATATGATTTTAACCGAAAAGATAATTTAAAAATCGCTATAGCGGCTGCAATTTTAGATTTTTTTCGAATAATATATTAGATATTTAAATAAAACGAGGAAGGTATTCATCAAAGATCAGCGAAATTTATCCATCACAAGTGGGTGTATACCTGAAACACGAGATTAAAAAATCGCTCCAGCAGCCGCCATGTTTTGCAGCAATTTAACTATATACCAAATAATTTAATTAACAAAATAAATATATGTTCCGTAATCCAGGAAAAACAGGCCATAAATTCGAATTACTGAGACATTCGCTTAATTTACGCAGTTCCTGCGTGACGCATTTTCATTGTTAACTGTAGACACTTTATTATCTATGGTCACATCGCGTGCGGAATCTTATCTATTTTTATGAAATCAATTATACATCCAACTGCTTTTTTGCAACACAATATTAATAATATTTCACATTAACATTTATCGAACTACAGGTTGCTAACCAGTGGTGTAATATAGGGAAAGGAGGAATTAAGGCGAATGTCAGAGATAATCCTTGCAACAAAGAGAATAGTGAATTAATATTGATGATCCCAAGAGAAGTTTAACAGTTGTTAGCTGAAAGCTTGAGGACACAAAATGGCGCTGATAAGAAATGACTGTCTACAGACTAACCACAGGGGTGCAATGTCTGAACATCTAGCAACTCGAGATTTAAATGAAATTACAAACAACTACATCACCAGCATAAACTAACACTTTATTAACACCAATGAGGCGTGGGCTTCTTCATCTTTTAAATAATTTATGGGATGCTCTAGTACAAAATTGAGTAGTATACGATACAGTGCATCTCTTTGTTTTAACCCATTGCGAATTTCAAAATATCTGAGAACTTCCTACACGCACTCTCTTTGTGCCATTCAGACACATTGGAATAAGTGTAACTAGATTTTTTAGGATTTCCGAACACCAGCAGGATATTATATAACTTCTCCATCTTAACTGAATCGTATTCATTTTTGAAATCTACATATAGTTAATGCACGGCGCCATTATATTCCTTTCTATTCAAAATATATCTCATATTAAAAAATCTGATCTAATGTAGACCTATTTCTTCTAAATCCATACTGATGCTCACCTATTATATCGTCAATAAAGGGAGTAAGTCAGAATACTAATATATTTGTTAAACGATTGTACGAAGTTGAAAGAAATGAGATGATCCTGTAGTTGTTGCAATCAGTTTTATCTCCTTTCTTATAAATTGATACGATTATCAATTCTTTCCTCATTTGGAGTAACTTCTTTCTCCCAAATCATAATAAGCAACCGACGTATACTGTCGACCAATTTTTCTCTCCTTGATTTTAATAGTTCAGTTGGGATCCCATCTGAACCTAATGCCTTATACATTTTTAATTTTTCTTCGGTGGGTAAAAATAATATTACATTACTGAATATTCCATAACAAAAAATAGAAAAATCTTTAAATTATTATATTGTCACCATTGACAAAATTTTCTCTATAAATACGGATATATAGTTTTATGGGAAATTATTTTAATTAAAAAGTTTTCTTTAAAAATATTATCCAATAAAATAAACTAATTAATTTACAATATTCTGGAAATGCATGCTATTATGCATTGCAGAGACTTTTGATGTCCCAACTCCTTTCAAAAAACGTTAAGCTGAAAATATATTAAAACTATTATTCTACCAGTTATATTATATGGGTGCGAAACATGGACTCTTACTTTAAGGGAGGAAAGGAGATTACGAGTATTTGAGAATAAAGTTCTTAGGACAATTTTTGGACCAAAGAGAGATGAACAGACAGGAGAATGGAGAAGACTACATAACAATGAACTACATGGTCTTTATAGGAAGCCAGATATAATAAGAACAGTTAAGTCTCGTAGACTGCGATGGGCAGGACATGTTGCGCGTATGGGGAATGAAAGACGTGCATGGAAACTTCTTGTAGGAAAGCCAGAAGGAAAACGCCCAGTTGGTAGACCAAGAATGAGGTGGGAGAACAACATTAACTATGATTTGAGGGAAGTAGATTATACAGGGAATGATTGGAAAGCATTGGCTCTGGATAGGGATATATGGAGAGCTTATGTCCGCGCGGCCATGAACCTACGGGTTCGATAGTGCCAGTGAGTAAGTAAGTAAGTAAGTAATTAATTTACAATAAAATAAATTGTCAAAACATGTGTAACTACTTGAATATTATTACCCATAAGAAAAAAAGTTTCATCCAACCATTCTATTCAATAATCTTATATCCCATAACAAATTAATTGAAGAAGGAACAGTCGCATATCCTGTGAACCCGGATTTGAGATTACATATTAATGAAACGCGAGTTGGACATAAATATTCAGAATGACAATACTCCGGAACAAAGTATACCGTCACAGTATTGCTTCATTAAGCAGAGGTCAGGTGAGCGTGGCGGTCCGAGACAAATACAAGTATGGTTCACTGTTTATTCATAGCACCCAGCCAATAACATTTAAGACTTTTATTCAAACTCCAGTGTCTATCAATCTAACGTAGGCCTGTGTTTTTCTTGTATTTTCTCTTTCATCAAGACAAATACCAGGTTCAAATATTATTATCAGGATGAATTCATCACGTCATTAAATAAGTGATCTTCTACACCATAGGTCGGCAACTGGCGGACCGCGGTCCAAGTCCGGACCACGGAAGATCAAAAAACTGGTCGTTAAAATGACAACTCACAAAAATATATAAAATGAATGAACTAAATTTGTGAAGACGGAAGAGGCAATTAATGCCTATACCAGGAAGTGAAGAAGAAGAAGAAGAAGAAGAACTAAAATATAAAAGAAAATTTCCAATTAGGTTAATACAAACAATATTTATTTAAGTAGTTATATTCTTTCAACATTTCAAAATATGGGAACAATTTTTGTTACACATTGTAGTTACGAGGGCGGATCGGAAAGTAACGCACAATAATTTTTTTTTAAAAGTTTAATAGTAAAAAAAAAAAGGAAAAAATCACAAATGAACTTACATCTTTTACCTACTTTTCGACATAGTCACCAACTTTCTCAACACATTTTTCCCATCGTGTTACCGGTTTCAATATGCCCTGTTCGTAGAAGTCCGTTTGGTTGGAGCGTAGCCATCTGCGCACTGCTGATTTCACTTCCACATCTGTCTCAAAGCGTTTGCCGGCCAGGAATTTCTTCATGGGACCAAACAGATGAAAGTCCGATGGTGCAAGATCCGGACTGTATGGTGGATGCTGGAGCACCTCCCAGCCAAATTCGGCGATTTTCTGACGAACGACAGCAGCAACATGGGGGCGAGCATTGTCATGAAGAAGTTTAACGTTAATGTTGTGACGTTTGTCACGAATGGCACGACGCAACTTCACCAAAGTTTTAATGTAGGCCGCAGCATTCACAGTGGTCCCGTGTTCAGCAAAGTCCACCAATAAAACACCATGCATATCCCAGAACACTGTCACAAGCACTTTCCTGGCAGATTGAGTCACTTTGAATTTTTTCTTTACTGGGGAACCAGCATGTTTCCACTCCATTGATGCCTGCTTTGTTTCGGGCGTGTAGTGGTACGCCCACGACTCATCATCTGTGACGATTCCTTCCAGAAAGTCATGTCCTTGTGCGGTGTACCGCATTAAGTGGTCCAAGCTTGCCATCATTCGCTGGCCCTTGTGGTCGTCTGTCAGGTTCTTAGGCACCCAGCGAGCACTAACTTTACGGAATT
Source organism: Diploptera punctata (assembly GCA_030220185.1). Taxonomy (NCBI): domain Eukaryota; kingdom Metazoa; phylum Arthropoda; class Insecta; order Blattodea; family Blaberidae; genus Diploptera; species Diploptera punctata. Next base: position 752,547 of record JASPKZ010000434.1, read on the forward strand.
TCAAATTTTCATGAACAATATCGTACACCGCACCATAGGAAATGTTGAACTTCTGCGATAAGGCTCGCAGTTGAACACGCCGGTCGTTCAGAATTGCCGCCTCAATACCTCTGACATTCTGCGGGATTGCTGCTGTTGTCGGCCGGCCGGAGCGTGGCGAATCACTAAGGTTCACGCGTCCCTCTTGGAAGAATGTGCACCACCTGGAGACATTGCTACGGTCCATACAATCATCCCCATACACGCCACGCATGTCCCTGTGAATTTCACTGGGTTTATGCCCTTTGGCCCACAAAAATCGAACAACACTTCTCTGTTCCTCACAGGTGGACGACTGTAGCTTGCGCGCCATCTTTGTTGCATAGTTCAAGCTTCTCTCGCAAGAGGTGCACCTGAGAAAAAAAATACCATCTGTAGTGAAAACTTCAAACTATATCTCTGTGAAATTTCAACATTCTAGCTGCAATACCAAGGCAGAAAAAAATTATTGTGCGTTACTTTCCGATCCGCCCTCGTATTAAGCTGTGCAGCGCAGGAGAGTGCGCTGGAGAGCGGTTGCGGAAGGGAGAAGCTAACCGGCCAGCACAGCATATTACGTTACTTCCATCCACATAAAAGCTCTGTTCACCCGAATGCAACACAATTTAATGAAATAAGACATTTTATAAATCTATCTCTGACTTTGGCAACACCTGAAACATTATCGGAGCAGCCATATTATTTTAAACACAATATTTGTGTTCGTAACTCGAAAGAAAGCTTAACGCCAGCGACCTCTGACATGGAAGCTTCTCCTTTGTGGTACGGCTCCTTTGGTGCGTGCCAACATACATTTTGATACGTAAGCGGCTCCTTTGCGGTGCGTCGGCAGAAATATCTCTCAACGGACGCCCATCTTGAAGACACTCTTCGCATAAGTTGCTCCCCGCGTGAACCTAACTTTAAAAAACTGACTCAAGACCGCAAATGTAATTTCTCCCATTGATTTTTTAAAACAAATGTGCCTATCTATTGTATTTCATATAATTTTGTGAGTGAAAATGAAAACCCGAATTTAGGATCTCGACAAAATTTTCCTAACGCATCCGGACCCCACCTAAAATTACTTGCCGACCCCGGTTCTACACGAACGCATAACAAACACAAACTGCCTGCTGGATGGAAACAGAAATTCTAGATGAGAAGTTAAAACATCTTTAACTCTTAAAAGCTATGATATTGTCGTTATATTCTGTTGCTAGGATGGGTGAATTTTCACCTGTATATTATTTTTAATATTCATTAATTACTGGTAACTTTTAATTTTCTGTACCAAAAACAAATCAGAATAACTAGATAGTAGTATTCATTCCAATTTTTTTTGGTAACCTTCAATTTTTTGTACTAAAAACAAATCAGATTGTAGTATTCATTCCATTTTTTTGGAAATGCCCCAGGTTGTCTTTCGACATTCCTGGTGTTCTCTCCTGGCATGGCGTACTTGTACCCACTTCTGAGGTTGGGGCGCCTGGAAGGCGGGGTTACATTGCCCCGATGATATGATGGGTGATGATGATGATGACAGTGGTGCGCCAGAAGTGTCCTTAATCATAAGCTTAATCTAAGATGAATATGAATGATGATGATTGCGATGGCCATATGATTTCGGGGACCGTTTGGGCCTTAACGTTTTCCTGACATTTGTCTTATAGATGAGGAAAAACCCCTAATAAAAACCTCACCCAGAAAAACTGTCCCGACCGGGGATCGAACCCGGGCCAGCTGCGTGAAAAGGCAGCACGCTACCTCGAGACCACAGCGGTGGACTGCATTCCAAATTTTAAGAGTCATATTTTACATTATCTACATTTACAACAGCACAATGTTGAGCCTTAGCCTCTCCTTTGTTAGGAGTTACCACACCAAGTTAATTTAGTGACGCTTACTTTTCTAGAGATGTCATGAACGATATGCGGTCAACATACCGACCCAATGAGACATCTAGTAGGCAACTAAGATGTTATTAGGGAGAAAAGGTCGGTAAATTTTGCTTAGAGGCCTTTTTATTCAGGCTTGCGATTCTTTTACGAGCGTGAAAATCTTCAGACTCGGGACCCACGGCTTAAAGTCCATCAGGGAGAACTTGCTCCTTGAATTTTTCTGCCCTAAAAAATCCATCGACCCCGGCACTCGTGACCAGAGGCAAAGAACATACTCACTAGTCCACCGCGGCCGACATATTTTACATTAAATATATTAAAGTAATAGATATTTTAAAAATTATTATACCCGAATGAAAACTATATATATATTTTTTAATTTATAACTAGATAAGGGTAAAGAGTTTAAGAAATTAACGTAACAAATATATTTTTAGAAAGGAACAAAAATTTATACACGACAAAATAGTTTCTAAGTACCGGTATATATTTAACAGTTTTATCTCTAAATACGCCAAATTTTCGGAATGAAATACTTTGTATAATTATAAACCAAAAGGGAGAAGAATGTTTGGAAGGCCATTGAAGAGATGTAAGGACGAATTCGACCTATAATGAAATCGGAACAGGCCACTGGGCTTAACCCTTGTTGTTGTTGATGAAATACTGTTTATCGCCAAAATAAATTTGGTGACTACAAATGGAAAATGTTTTTGGGTGAAAATTTACCGTTCTATAATTTAAGGGATAATATGATCAACTCGTATCCAACTCAGGGTTGGATCGAGGAATGAGAGAAGTTGGAGCCCCTATATTTATAGAGATCTGTGAACGACAAGGGCGCCTGTCGACCATCCCTGACGCACCGTCACAGAGGCGGGTGAATGGAATGAAACGAAATGGAAGACATGAGTATGAAGAAATGGTGGAATTAAATTTGTGGCAGGGGAAAACGGGAGAAACCGCGAGAAACACCTGTCCAAGCTCCGTTTCGTCCACCACGAAATCCACATGGAGTGACCGGGACTCCATCTCGAGACTCCAGCGGTGAGAGGCGAGTGGGTAACCACTTGCGCCACGGAGCCGACTTAAGGGGTTAAATAAGGATTAAATTTAAAATGACCGGTCTAACGTGAGAAATAATCAAGTATACATTTAAATGAAAAATATCCAAACCATTAATCAAACTTCACTGAATCAATCCTTAACATTATGGAACATTACATAAATACTTTAATGTTAGTAACAATTATCTTTTTATGAATTAAATGTTCTTGAATGTATAGTGAAGAGTAACCAATGACACTTTGGGGTGAAATAAATGTGATTAATGACATTTTAATACACACAACTTATGGAAACACGTTATAATGCATTACTTAGCACGACTTATCCTATCTCGTATATCATGAATAGAGTTGGAACAATTCCTTCGGAAAACACATCAGCGTATTGTTGATGCGGCCATTGTAAATGACGCCAGAGGAAAGAGTTTAGAATAGTTTTCTGTATCGTCAGGTTACAGCCACAATTTAGAATAATCACTTTACATTAGTTATATTTCACTATAAATGTTCCGAACAGTCAGTGCGCAACTTTTATATTCCACCCAAGTATACTTTGTAAGTGTGAATCCTGCTCTTATTTACCTCTGGCCATTGTTCAGAGTTCAGAGGGACCTCTACTGTATGGTTGAAGCTTAGTCAACATCGCGTTATCGAAAGGAGAGGTTTCATCTCTAATCATGAATTGGAATATAACAATGAAGCAGACAGTTGAGTTCACAAAGAGCACGCAAAATCTTCTGAATATATCTACCGCACTAGTATACGAAATGTCGAGTTTCAAGAAAAGGGACGACGGCAGTTTAACCCGGAAGACGAACCAAACAGGCATCAAGAACACCGGCCGTGAAAGCTTACAATTTTACATAAATATTGTAGTCGTTTCACATTGAATTCTGAATTCCGCTTTGAGCAAGTTTTACTGTATATATTCTCTAGAATTCATCACTCGCACTACAAAATTTATCAAAATTAGGATAATAATAATAATAATAATAATAATAATAATAATAACACTATTATAGTAGTGTGTTACAATGCATAATTATATATTAGTATTTTTCAGTTCTGAAGATAGCGGGATGCATACTCGCATCTGGATCCGAGGTTCCCGGCTTCAATCCCTTCCGGGGTCGATGAATTTTTCATGGTATACACATCCTTTGTCTGGCTTTCTTTGAAGGTGTAGTAAACCCGAGTCGTAAATTTTTGTTACATAAAATAACCTCAAGCCGAAATAAGAGGTCTCTGAGAAAAAAAATGTCGGCTCTTTTCACGTTCAGTTTTGAAATTCGACGCAAATTATCCGAATTATTAAACAGTGTTCTTAAATAATAATAATAATAATAATAATAATAATAATAATAATAATAATAATAATAATAATAATAATAATAATAATAATAATAATAATAATAATAATAATAATAATAATAATAATAATAATAATAATAATAATATAATCATCATCATCGTCCTTTCAAGTATTAGGCCCAGTGGCCCGTTACGGTCTCCCGCCATCTCCGAAAAGGTCGACCCACAGATCTTCTGCCTCGAGGAATGTAGTGAAGAATTTGTTTTGGTATTCTGTGACGATCAAAGCGCTGAATATGGGCTAGCCAATTGTTTCTATATTCTTGGAGGTATTTAGATATAATATAATATAATAATAATAATAAAAATAATAATAATACTAATGATAGTAATAATAATAATAATAATAATAATAATAATAATAATAATAATAATAATAATAATAATAATAATAATAATAATAACAATAATAATAATAACAATAATAAAAGATTTAGACTCAGAAGTAAAAAGGAAATAAAAATATATACAGACATTCATAGTGATATTAGAAAACGAAGGTTAACATTTTATGGCCATATTAAACGAATGAATTCAAATAGGCTTACAAAACAGATAATGGAATTCTACGAAAGCAGAAGTAAAGGTCCAGTGGATACTATGAAGTGGCAGGAATTACTAAAGAAGATATCCCAAACAGAGATATATTTAGAATTAAGGTGAATAAGTGGCAAGTTAACCAAGATGACAGACCGAAGAAAAAAACTGGAACAATTTGGACAGACGATAGAAAACAAGCTCATAGCAATAGAATGAAAGAAATTTGGGCTCAAAGGAAACGCCTCTAAGTACTTTGCGTAATCCTACAAGGGCTCATTCGCAATAAAAAATATAATAATGTTGATGATGATGATGATGATAATAATAATAATAATAATAATAATAATAATAATAATAATAATAATAAATAATAACAACAATAATTCGACATTGAAACCATGGGTTCAAAGAACTGTAATACTAATAGTTACTGCTGTACTACTGCTTTTAAGAAAAAATAATAAAGCTATTGCATTAGAACGTATAAAATAAGGTCACACGCGCCAATTTATTTATGATCTACTTTGATATAAAAATTTGCGATTTTATGATTGACATGTTACTTTCACTGGAGCGTTATGTCAAGGTTACAAATGTCACGGTGGATGGGCGCCCGATATGGGGCACCTGGTACTCAGTTTATAAATGACACCCAGAGCAATAATGTTCATTTGTTTGTCACAATGTGCAGTGGTTTGTTGTGAAACAAATTGTATCCATCATGCGTGTTCTAGTGTTGGTCATCCTGCTCAGTTATAGCGCTCTAGCCGCTATGCCACAGAACTGTTCCCAAACTTATTGCAGGTAAGTTAACATCATTAATATATACTTTTAATTATAATTTAATCATGCTAATTTAAATATTTTCTACAGAATTATGGTAAGGGAGATACAGTTTAAATACCTTTAACAACGCTCTTAAAAAACTGAGTTGATTATAAGGCGATTCAAAGTTTGATAATGAATGCGGCTAGGATTTTTATGACCTAAGAACCACCGAAATATGCAAAAAATGCAGTTATGACCTAAAATTTACAAAAATATGCACTGTAACTAAAAAATATGACCTAATAATATTATAATTATGTAATAATTTCAGTTTTTTAATGCTCCCAGTTTTTGTCATTAGATATTTCTGGAGTTCTCTCCTGGCAATGGCGTAATTGTAACCCACTTCTGAGGTTGGGGCGCCTGGAAGGCGAGGTTACGTTGTCCCGATGATATGATGGGTGATGATGATGATAGTGGTGCGCCAGGAGAGTCCCTAATCCTAAGTTTAATCTAAGATCAATATGAATGATGATGATTGCGATGGCCATATGATTTCGGGGACCGTTTGGGCCTTAAATTTTTCCTGACATTTGACTTACAGGTGAGGAAAAACCCCGATAAAAACTTCACCTAGAAAAACTGTCCCGACCGGGGTCGAACCCGGATCCTCTGCGTGACAAGGCAGCACGCTATCTCAAGACCATAGCGGTGGACATATTTTCAGTTGTAAAATCAATTAGTAAGTCAGTTTAAGAAAATTAACTATTTATTTGAGAATTAAATGTAAATAAGGTGATGTATGAAATTTTGTATTGTAGCATGCTTTTATTTTATTAATAACCAACTTCTCGCGAGACAATACATACAAAATATGCTCAGGTATATAAGTAAGGGAAAAGTCGATACTGAAAATTGAAACGTAATAGAGAGAAAGATAAATTTTACAAGAAACAAAATACTGAGAAATTTAATAACTGAAATAAACACGGAAGAGAGGAATTGTACCGGCACGATAAAAGTTTTTTTTCATTCTTAAAATAGTGAAAAAATGACGAATATGACAAATAAATTGCCGTATTATGCTATGTCGCATATAAATGGGCAAATATATATAAATAGGACAAAGTATTTTAATTCAATTAGTTTTTGTATAAAATCATTTATGTATATTTAAGAAACATATCACTCTTACCAAAAAATATATGCTATATCATAAAAATCATAGCCCCAAAAATAGGTAATTACGGATTAATTGCGATAATTTTGTTTAAAAACTTAAAAAAATCCTCAATAACTGGAAATTGTATTGTATTGTAAGCCCATGTTTCCCTTTACAGAGATTTAGGCGCTCTCCCGCTACAGGGAAGAATTTGAACCATACTAATTTAGTTACACTTGTTTTTTGTATAGATGTCATTTTGAGTGGTCCGTGGTCAGCGTTCCGCCTCATACTGACATCTAGGAAACCAAGGTATTACTAGGACGGGAAAATCCGGTAAATTTTGCTTAGAGGCCTTTTCATTCAGGCTTAAGGATTTTTTACGAGCCTGAAAATCTTCAGACTCGGGACCCACGGCTTAAAGTCCCTCCCGGAGGACTTGCTCCTTGGATTTTTCCGTCCTGAAAAATCCATCGACCCCGGCCGGGTTTGAACCCGCGATCCTCGGGACCAGAGGCAAGGAGCATAACCACTAGTCCACCGCGGCCGATATAACTGGAAATAAATTATATATATATATATATAATGTCGACCGCTGTGGTCTCAAGGTAGAGTGCTGCCGAGTCACGCAACGGGCCCGGGTTCGATTCCCGGTCGGGACAGGCTCTCCTGGGTGAGGTTTTTCCGGAGTTTTCATCACCTGTAAGACAAATGTCAGGAAGCTTAGGGTCCAACGGTCCCCGAAAATCATCCGGCCATCATCATCCTTATCATTATCATCATCACCTGTTACCGGTGTGGAAAACAACGGGAAGCCTACCACACCTACAATTCCCTAGTAAAGCTGCAAAGCATAGCATGAACATGCTATGATTGCAGTAAAAGACCTGTCCTCAGTCAGAATTACTATGGATGGATGGATATATAAATATATATAAAATTATATAAATTATCAGTATTTAATTAAATGCTTAATACAAACATGACTTTCCTTATTCTGGGATCTACCGTCCTTTGGGCTGGTCTTGGTTGAAGGGCATATTTATGTGACTTCAAACGCTAGCATTTAAGCTCTAAGCCCTTGAACTAAATTATCCAAATAACAAGAAGCTAAAGTTATGTCTCTGATCATGTTCAAAACATTTTTATAGAGACTGTTTACATACCTATGTAGGATTTTGTTATTTCATTTAAGAGTTGTTTCAATTAGGCTATGTATGTCCAGACACAGCAGTTTTTAAAAGAACAAAAAAGAGCTATATGTATTTTCCAACGTGATATATAAATAATAATAATAATAATAATAATAATAATAATAATAATAATAATAATAATAATAATAATACTAATAATAATAATAATAAACAACACAAGCTACGGTATCAAAGTTCATACTGCAGAATTGGCAATATTAGATCACTTAGAACTATTGTTGATTTCCAATTGTGTTTATAATATTCAACTCTTTAAAACCATTAATTTGTACAAGTATCTTAATCTGATGTTCATGTTGGTAGTTTTCATGACGAGTTTTTTAATATAGCTTTTATTCTTATTAATTCAAGGTCCTTTTACAACATTCTCGTTACTACGAATTCTTCTTGTTTTAATTATGACAATATTGGATTCCTTATCTCTCTACATACGCATATTCGTATATATATATATATATATATATATATATATATATATATATATATATACACACATACACACATACATACATATGAATGTGTGTTTGTCCTTTTTCTGATTACTTACTTACTTACTTACTCACTGGCACTATCGAACCCGTAGGTTCATGGCCGCACGGACATAAGCTCTCCATACATCCCTATCCTGAGCTAATGCTTTCCAATCATTCCCTGTATAATCTACTTCCCTCAAGTCATGGTTAATGTTATTTTCCCACCTAATTCTTGGTCTACCAACTAGGCGTTTTCCCTCTGGCTTTCCTACAAGAAGCTTCCATGCAAGTATTTCATTCCCCATACGTGCAACATGTCCTGCCCATCGCAGTCTACGAGACTTAACTGTTCTTATTATATCTGGCTTCCTATAAAGACCATGTAGTTCATTGTTATGCAGTCTTCTCCATTCACCTGTCTGTTTTTCTCTCTTTGGTCCAAAAATTTTCCTAAGTACTTTATTCTCAAATACTTGTAATCTCCTTTCGTCCCTTAAAGTAAGAGTCCATGTTTCGCACCCATATAATATAAACTGGTAGAATAATAGTTTTATATATTTTTCAGTTTAACATTTTTTGAAAAGAGTTGGGGCATCAAGAGTCTCTGCAATGCATAATAGCACGCATTTCCAGAATTGAGCCTATGTTTAATTTCTTTGTGCATCTCATTCCTATTTGTGATTATTGTTCCTAGGTATTTGAATTCAGCCACTTCCTCAAAATTTCCCTCATTTGTCATTAGCTGTCCATTTCCATTATTTAATGAATTTCTACGTGTGACCATATATTTAGTTTTATTGATATTTAATTCCAGTCCTAATTTCTTAGTGTTACTCAATAGTGTGTGCGTGTTGTCCTTTAGTATCTCCTCGCTATCGGCCAACCATACTACATCATCAGCATAAACTAACAGCTTATTAATACCATTGAGTTGTAAGCCTTCCTCATTCTCTAAAGATTTGATGGCATGCTTTAGTACAAAATTAAATAGTAGAGGAGATAGTGCATCTCCTTGCTTCAACCCATTCTGGATTTCAAAAGTAGGCGAAATCTGTTTGCCTACACGCACCCTACTCTTTGTGCCATTTAGACACATTCGTATAAGTCTAACTAACTTTTTAGGAATTCCGAACTCCAGCAGGATACTATATAACTTCTCCCTCTTAATTGAATCATACGCTTTTTTGAAGTCTACATATACTTGATGTACAGTACCATTATATTCCCATTTCTTTTCTAAATTCTGTCTTATACTAAAACTTGATCTGTTGTAGACCTGTTCCTTCTAAATGCACATTGATAATCTCCTAGAATGTCATCAATATAGGGAGTAAGTCTGCTTACTAATATATTTGTAAGAATTTTGTACGAAGTTGAAATTAATGAGATGCGCCTGTAGTTGTTGCAATCAGTTTTATCTCCTTTCTTATAAATTGGTACGATAATTGATTCCTTCCATTCATCTGGAACAGCTTCGTTTTCCCAAATCATACTAAGCAATCGCAGTATCTTGTCCATCAATTTTTCTCCCCCTGATTTTATCAGTTCTGCTGGGATCTCATCTGAACCTGAAGCTTTATACATCTTCAATTTTTCTATCGCCATTTCAACCTCTAATGCATTTGGTTCTGCGACTAGCATTTCTGCTGTTTGTAAATTCTACTCCTCATTATCCTGTTCTGTATGTACATTTAATAGCTGATTAAAGTAACTTTTCCATCTATTTAATATACTCCTGGAATCTGCAAACATATCCCCATTTTCATTCCGAATTATGTTTGTTCTAGCCTGAAACCCTTTCTTCTGTATACTAATTCCCTGATATAATTCTCTAATGTTCCTATTTTTTGCGTTCATTTCAAGATCATTAATCTTCTCTCTCAAATATTCCCTCTTTTTACACTTTAGTGACTTTGTGGTTTCCCGTCTAATACTACCCAATTGCTCTATATTTACCTCATTTGGCTCGTGTAACCATTTCGCTTAACCGATTTCCATGAAAATTTGAACATACCGATTTTCAGATGCGGCGAGTGTTCACCATTAGAAGTAAGGATTCACCTGAAACGAACTTTTAAAAATCGGTTTAGCGATTCCAATTTTCGATGTTTCAAAATGAAACTTTGTATATCATGTTAAAATAAATCTAGGTAGGTATTATAAAAAAATCAGAGAAATCCGACCATTAGAAGCGGAGATTTTCCAGAGATCCGAAATTAAAAACTGACTCTAGCAACCGCCATGTATGGTTCGTCGCAATATATACCATACGATTTAATTAACTCCTAATTCTCTATCTACTTATTCAACTAAAACAAAAACACATATTTCATTTGTTTGAGCGTAGCAACGCACGCCGGATATTAGCTAGTATATTATAAATATTTTGATAACCGAGTGATTTGGAGCTTTTGAGACTTATATTCGGCCGGTTCTGGTTTCAAACACCGGTGCCGACCAACCTGTTCGAGGTTTTACCAGAGTTTTCCAGTCATCGAGGTAAATGCTGAGCTGTAATTTCACTTCCAGGGCCTATTTAAACATTTTATTATAAAATTTACATACCTTTTTTATATTTTTATACTCCGTCTTCCCCAACTTTAATATTTCATGTATTAGGCCTATATCTTCGTTAAGTTTTTCGAAGTTTTACTTCATCTTCATGACTCTTGTCATTATTGAATTTATTTCTTTTTTTGTATATTTTATATAGGGAGCTTTGGAATAACCTAAACGCTGTGATATAAAATAAAAAATAAAATAAATACATAAGTATAGATTATTTTAACATTTTATCATATTCATAATTCCATAGTGACATTCAAATGTAGTAGTAGTAGTAGTAGTAGTAGGACTTTATTAGACAAAAAGTAAGATATTTACAATATTATTTACAAATATGGGTCGCACGGGCAGTAAGCCGTACGTGCTGCTGATAGTCCGTTACAATAAAGTAATAATTGGTAATAGTATAAAAAAACAATAACATTACAATTACATAAAGAAAACACAATAATATTACAATTACATAATAATACAATAGCATTATACATTAATTAAGTTATGTATAATTATTAAGAATTAATGGTATTGCATTTTGATAACATATATTTATTGATGAATGAGTGTTGTTCTTATTTTCCGCGTTTTGTCCAGAAATTTACCCAAGTTTATCCAATTTTCTGGATTTACCAATAACTCGTAGCATGCCAATCTTTCCCGATTTGAATTTAGAAATCATTCCGGTAATAACTGACGTCTCCAATATTCTAAATCATCACATTTTCCTAATATATGTATCTCATCTTCAAAGTTCCCGCACATTGGACATATTCGCATATGGTGATCGTCGCTAATTTTTAGAAATTTCCATGCCCCTAGTCTAAACCAAGCAAGCCCTGATCTCTCTTTAAATCCTAGGTTGAGTATATAGGATTCTTTTCCCCAAACGTGTACATTCGGCGAAAATATCTTGTTGGTTTATATCTAAGTACCACCTCCTTATTTTTCTCCACACGTTCTTGCGATTTTCAGTCCCTTTTTCCCATATCCAACCCATCCCAATCTTTTGGAGTTCTATCCTAACCTCGTCTGCCCAAAATTTAACATCTATGTTTCTAATTTGGTGGTCATAACAAATTGCTCTAAGCATTGTTTGTTCTCCTTGGATTACCTGCAACCAGTATTTGAGTACAAGAATTTTGCAGTTTATGTCGTCCTGGAATGACCCAAATTCATATAAAATTTCACAGTTAGAAACGGCCTTACTAAGTCCTGTAATATATTTTAGAAAATGCGTATATATCTTATTTAGTATTTCCGTTCTTTGGAAACCCCAAATATCACTACCATAGTGCATTACTGGCCTGATCATCGCTCCATACATTTTTTCTAATGTGCTGACTGAAATATCAGGCACTCGACCCAGAATACCGAGTACACTGTTAAGTTGTCCTCTCCCTTTAAAATAATGCTATATCAATATGTTTTTTGCACTTTCCGTTCATTTTCAACGTCGTACCAAGATATTAAAAATGTTTCATGTTTTGAAGTACTTGATCTCTGTATTTCCATTCCTCTGCTCAAATGTAGTAAATAAATAGGTACAATATAACCTTAGATGTTAAATCATGTATATAGAAAATAAGAGAAAAAACTTCATTCAAAAGCCTTACTTGAGAAATTTGGAAATTACGAGTACTTTCATCATATCTCGTTAAGAAACCATGTGTTAAAAATATTATATATTCTATTTCATTATATATAGTTTATTATTTTTTCATTTAGCAGCATTCACAATGTTTCCCACCTTCCTGTGCCCAATTAATCTACTGTCATTCTCCTGCACATCTCTGTCATTCCAATCTTCATCGTACAATCCGTTTTCGCTTCATGCTGCTCAATCTACAATAGTTTTGACCGTCCTCTTCTTCTCCTTTTTCTTCAACCAAGTGGCACCCATTCTAGTTTTCTTCTTGGGAATCTGTCTTCTATCATGTTTTATCCATAACCATACATTTTTAATTGTTTTCTTTTATGAAATCCACAATTGAAGTTCGGAAATTCATTTTTTGTTTAATTACACTGTTTATTATTTTATCTCTTCTAGAAATTTCAGCTGAACGCCTCCAAAAATACAATTCTGCAGAATTTAATTTACTTACTGTTCTAGATTTTAATTCTTATATTTCTGCATCGTATGTCACTGCATTCATTATCATTGTATTAAAAGTGTTTTTGTTTTATAACGTATATTCTGCTCCATAAAACACCATTTTGATACTGCAGATTTGTTCTTATTTATCCTATATATATATATATATATATATATATATATAGACAATTAATTGATAATAAAGATAAAATAAATGCTTTATTATTCGCTGACGATGTTGTACTTTTAGCAGAATCTGAAAATGAGCTCCAAATGTTAGCATATAAATTTAAATTAATAGCCAATAGATATAATTGTAAAATATCAATAAATAAGTCAAAAGTAATGGCATTTATTGGTAAATATGGAATTAGATCAAAAATTGTACTGGATAACAAAATAATAGAACAAATATCACATTTCCAATATTTAGGATGTGATATAACTTATAGAGAAAATAAAGATATAGAAAATAAAGTAAATAAATTCCAGGCTATTTGTAGAACCATAAAAAGAACCTTAGGTCGGAAAACAAGGAAAGATACGAAACTTAAATTATATAAAACAATGGCTGTTCCTTTGTTGTTGTATGGATGTGAAAATTGGATAATGAAATCAAGGGGTAAACGCATGATACAGACTGCGGAAATGCTGTTTTTACGTAATGTGAAAGGATGCACAAGAGCGGATAGAATAAGGAATGAAACTATACGAGAAGAATTAAATATATATGAAATTGAAGATAAAATCAGAAAAAATAATAAGAAATGGACAGAACACTTAATGAGAATGAACAACGAAAGAATACCAAAAAGAACCTTCCTGTATAATCCCAGAGGAACAAGAGATGTTGGCCGACCACGTAAAAGATGGACTCCATTTTTAACTTCGCCGGAACAGGCCGCATAGCCTAAACCTTGTTGTAGAAGAAGAGGAGATATATAGACACACACACTCACATACGAGGGCGGATCGGAAAGTAACGCACAATAATTTTTTTTAAACGTTTAATAGTAAAAAAAAAGGAAAAAAAATCACAAATGAACTTACATCTTTTACATACTTTTCGACATAGTCACCAACTTTCTCAACACATTTTTCCCATCGTGTTACCAGTTTCAATATGCCCTGTTCGTAGAAGTCCGTTTGGTTGGAGTGTAGCCATCTGCGCACTGCTGATTTCACTTCCACATCTGTCTCAAAGCGTTTGCCGGCCAGGAATTTCTTCATGGGACCAAACAGATGAAAGTCCGATGGTGCAAGATCCGGACTGTATGGTGGATGCTGGAGCACCTCCCAACCAAATTCGGCGATTTTCTGACGAACGACAGCAGCAACATGGGGGTGAGCATTGTCATGAAGAAGTTTAACGTTAATGTTGTGACGTTTGTCACGAATGGCACGACGCAACTTCACCAAAGTTTTAATGTAGGCCGCAGCATTCACAGTGGTCCCGTGTTCAGCAAAGTCCACCAATAAAACACCATGCATATCCCAGAACACTGTCACAAGCACTTTCCTGGCAGATTGAGTCACTTTGAATTTTTTCTTTACTGGGGAACCAGCATGTTTCCACTCCATTGATGCCTGCTTTGTTTCGGGCGTGTAGTGGTACGCCCACGACTCATCACCTGTGACGATTCCTTCCAGAAAGTCATGTCCTTGTGCGGTGTACCGCGTTAAGTGGTCCAAGCTTGCCATCATTCGCTGGCCCTTGTGGTCGTCTGTCAGGTTCTTAGGCAACCAGCGAGCACTAACTTTACGGAATTTCAAATTTTCATGAACAATATCGTACACCGCACCATAGGAAATGTTGAACGTCTGCGATAAGGCTCGCAGTTGCACACGCCGGTCGTTCAGAATTGCCGCCTCAATGCCTCTGACATTCTGCGGGATTGCTGCTGTTGTCGGCCGGCCGGAGCGTGGCGAATCACTAAGGTTCACGCGTCCCTCTTGGAAGAATGTGCACCACCTGGAGACATTGCTACGGTCCATACAATCATCCCCATACACGCCACGCATGTCCCTGTGAATTTCACTGGGTTTATGCCCTTTGGCCCACAAAAATCGAACAACACTTCTCTGTTCCTCACAGGTGGACGACTGTAGCATGCGCGCCATCTTTGTTGCATAGTTCAAGCTTCTCTCGCAAGAGGTGCACCTGAGACAAAAATACCATCTGTAGTGAAAACTTCAAACTATATCTCTGTGAAATGTCAACATTCTAGCTGCAATACCAAGGCAGAAAAAAATTATTGTGCGTTACTTTCCGATCCGCCCTCGTATATAGGGTATATCATAAATTAAGTACAAACGGAAACAGTACAAAGTATATTATAATATAAACAAAAAGTAACCAGTAAATAATATGGTTCAACAAAGTAACTGCTTTCGACTAATTGGTGAATATATGGTTCCTGATATACTGAATGTACCAAAAAATAATAGTTTAGAACACTCAAACCCCCAGGTGATGTTAAACATTTTGTCCTTGCATCTGGATGCAAGACCGTACTAGTCTTCCCATTTACCTTCGAATTCTTTCTAACATCCCTTGATATTGTTAGGAATTATTGGCGTGCATCTACAATTCTCTTCTCCAATTCTTCAACGGCATCAACAGGAGTGGTGTACACTACATTTTGAGATACCCCAGATACAAAAATACAAAATATTTAAATCGGGTGAACTTGGAGGCCAAGGTACAGGCCCGCCTCTATTTATCCATCTTTGGCCATATCTGCACGCCAGAAGTCGTCTCACAATAGCAGCAATATGTGCCGGTGCACCATCATGCATGTACCACATATGCTGACGTTGCTTTAGAGGACATCCTCAAAGAATCCGAAAGATGATGCCGCAGTGAAGCAGCACTGTCTCATTATCACTTCAGGTTCGCAACTATCTTAATAGGCCAGAACTTCGGATACATTGTACGGACCTCTTAATAATTCTCTTATAAAATGCTGTAACGATCTCCAGATTTACTCCCATGTGATTTCTTTTCTGTGGGGTCATATAAAGGACAGTGCTTTCGTCATTCTCTACAACACGACCTACGTGAACTTCAAACGAGGTTTGAAGAAGTCGCAGAGGCAGTCACACAAGGGCACATTGCACAGTCGGCAAGAGTTGGCCTACCGCATCGATATTAGTCGCATTACACACGGCGTCCACATCGAGGCAATATAATGCTATACTTCACAAAAACCTTAATGTGCTCATATCAGCCATCAGTTATCAACTTAGATATGATAGTGTTTGAATAATAAATTAATCGAAATGTGACCGTTTTATATATATATAAGCTTATATATATATATATATATATATATATATATATATATATATATATATGATATGAAAAGAAAAAAGAATGCTTGAGTCGGGATTTGAACTCGAGTCTCTAAGTAGCTCAGTTGGTTAGAGCGCTAAAGGTACAGACTTTAGAGACTCGAGTTCAAATCCCGACTCAAGCATTCTTTTTTCTTTTCATATCATATTTGCCTTCATTGCCAAATGTCAAAAATATATTTATAATATCTATATATATATATAAGCGTTACTGCTATAAAGTAAATATTCTCTTTAATAATTTGCTTAACTGTTATGTTAGCCGCTAGATGGCAGTTGAAAGAAATTTCCGCTACCTCTTGTGTGAATTGAGAATACTACATGTATAAGAAAATTGTATGTTTGTCTTGGAATTCTTGGGTAGCTCAGTTGGTTAGAGCGCTAAAGGTACAGACTTTAGAGACTCGAGTTCAAATCCCGACTCAAGCATTCTTTTTTCTTTTCATATCATATTTGCCATATCCATCCATCCATAGTAATTCTACACGAAGGCAGGTCCTTCACTGCATTTTCATGCTAAGCTTGCAGCTTTAGTAGGGTATTGTAGGTGTGGTAGCTTCCCGTTGCTTTCCACACCGGTGAAGGATGATGACGATGATGATGATAATGATAAGGATGATGATGATAATGATAAGGATTATGATGATGATGAAGGCCATATGATTTCGGGGACCGTTTGGGCCTTACAGTTTTCCTGACATTTGTCTTACAGGTGAGAAAAAAACCGATAAAAACCTCATCCAGAAAAACTGCCCCAACCGGGGATCGAACCTGGGCCCGCTGCGTGATAAGGCAGCACGCTACCTCGAGACTACAGCGGTGGATATATATATATATATATATATATATATATGAAGGGTACAGGGAAAATACTAGGCAAGTCACATTTTTGTCGAAATGGAATTTGAGGTGTCATTAAATTCTTCATGGAAAGCACTATCTTTTGAAGTATCAAATAGTAAAAGATACAGTGTAGTCATTTGTTTATTTATCTCCAAAGTTCGGCATACATATAATATGGAAGTTGTAGAACTAAAAGTACGTTTTCTACTTTTTAAGAAAAACTGATTTACCTGTTTCTTTTTTTCCCCTGAAACCTTCATATATAAAAATACGTATATGTGTGTGTGTGTGTTTTCCTGATATCCATTTTGTCTTTAATATATCAACTATTTTAAATCAGAGTAACTTTTTTTTTGTGTTCGCATACAAGACTATAGATGTATTAATGAGTCATATTAATTATAGGTTAATGATACTACAGTACATAATATCTAGTTAAGGTCAAAACATATCATGAAATTATTGTGACTATTTAACTCATGCCCCAAATGGGAGTCAATGATCAATCACATTTCAATGAATTTTGAATTACAACCAATCACATTCTTTTTCACCTCGACTTTATCAGTTTAATTTTATCACATTAAAATCAAGCTCATCCCTTTCAACATTCTGAATAGGCCAGAGCATTATTTTGCAGTGACTCTGTAAGAAATACGTTGAATATAGCAATTCATATATTAAGAAATAGTGCACGAATGTAAGCAGATACTGCTTGCGGATTATAATAGAGAAAAATATTAGCAATTCATTAGACCACAATAAAAAGAAACCACTCATTGCACTTTCTTATACGTATTATTTCCCAGGAATTAACGTTCCAGAAAAATATAATTAACATAGTTATATCATAGTACATCAGAAATTAATTAATAAACAGTTTGATGTGTTTAATTTTTTCTCCACTTGGGTGCATTCTTACAATATTGCGATCATTTGGCAATAAATAATATGATCTGGTTGCAGTGATGAACAAATGAAACAACATACGTTTCTCACTTGTTTTCGGTCATCGCGTTTACATTAAATATATACATATTTTAAAATAACTATATTTAAATAATGATTTGTGAGTAAACAGCTTAATTTTATTCGTTAAATAGTCCTAACAAATGCCACTCTTGATTTCCGAATTCTCTAAATAAATTGATTCCTCGTTTCGTAAGTCGTGAATAAAATTTATCGATAATTTATAAATCACTCGTGGCATTACTTGTGATAAAACTGTCATCAGTTTTATAAAGGACAAAGAGCTAATGTAGTTTTAAAATATATATTAAATATGACTAAAAATATTATTCCATTAAAGATAGAAGCAAACATAGAAATTCGTTTAAAATACATATATACATAACTCGAAATAAAAAAGAATATAGTTTTAACCAGAAACTTTGTTTTACTTATAAAAATGTAGTTTTAATCAGAAACTTTGTTTTGCTTAACTGACTTTGAACTTAAAATCATGATTTCAGAATCTTTACTGACTTGTTATAGCAGAATTTTCCTTAATTAATAAATAAAACTAGTATATATCACATGTACAACTGTTGAGATGTTTACAGGACTTGGGGAGAGTTTGTGAAGTTGGTACGTTATATTCTGGAGGAATGTGAACTCAAGTCCGAGGCAGTGAGTGAAGATTTCGTCATCAGCATGCAGTTGTGCCTTAAGAACAAGACAATTATGTCGCTAGATCGCCTGCTACAGTCAAATGTCATTCCTCTGGCGGGTGGTTTCGAGCTGGTGCGATATTCTCCTCTTGCTCCAAATAATAATAGGTAATAATTAGTTTTAAAACATAGATATATAGATGTGGACTATCTCCACTCTTATTTAATATATATATTAACAGAATAGTGCAAGAATGGAAACAAACAGTAAATAGTGACATTTCAATAACTAGGAATAAAATAATTCAAACAATATTATATGCTGATGATCAAATAATATTATCAGATTCCGAAGATAGCTTACAAATAGCAGCGTATCAATTATTCAAAATTGCCAGCAAATATAATATGAAAATTTCAACTTCAAAATCCAAAACAATGACAATGTGTAGAAAAAACATACAACGGGTGAAAATTGAAAATTGAGATTGATGAAAAAATTATAGAACAAGTGTCAGATTTCTCTTACTTAGGAAGTGTATTTGCAGAGTATAAGAGTGACATTGATTCAAAATTACAAAAAATATAATAAAATGAATGGGGTAATACGAAGACATTTTGGTAAACAGATGAGGACAGAGACAAAACTAAGATTACATAACATCACATCAAAAGCTGCTCTAAAATACGGAAGTGAAATTTGGATTTTAAATAAAAGAAACTCTCATAAACTTCAAATAAGCCAAATGCGCTTCTTACGATCATTGTTAGGAGTTAATAGACTAGATCACCAAAGGAACACATACTATCAGAGGAAAACTTGGAGTAACAAGTTTAAATGAAGATATACAAAGATACCAACAAGAATGGAAAAATCATCTGAGGAGAATGGCAAGAAATAGACTTCCAAAATTGGCATTCCAATATACCCCAACTGGGCATAGGGACCAAGGAAGACCAAAACATCGGTGGAAAGATCAAGACCATCTTCGCTAGGTTTACCGTACAGGCCACATGGCCTAAAACGAATTTGTTCATGATGATGATGACATAGATATATTAAGATTAGGAGACTGATACGGACTAGTCATGTTGTTCGAATGGATGTCAGTAGAAATGCTTTCAAATTTTTAAATAGTAAACAACTGGAGAAAGTACATATCAAGTGCTAGGCATAGAAGGAAGAATAATATTCTGATGGATCTTAGGGATGATTTCCGAATTTTTAACATGCTCTTTAATAGACTATTTAACTCATGTCGCAAATGGTAGTCAATGACCAATCACGTTTCAATGAATTCTGTTTTACACCAATGACAGTCGTGTTTCACCTCGCTCTTTATCGATTTCTATTTATCAGCTCTTGATTTTGTGATAAAGAAAGCTCCTTCTTTTTTAATATTCTGAACAGGTTAGACCATTATTTTTCTCCAACAAATACATCGAATATAGCAAATAATGAATAGATTCAGTTATTTTACTGAGTTGTTTATTCGAAATATAAATGATTAACGTATAATGTTGATTATAATAGTTTGATGTGTTTCATTATTTCTCCACTAGAGTGCATTCTTACAATATTGCGATCTTATTTGGTAATAAATAATATGATCGAGTTGCAGTGAATGTACATAATCTCACATTACTAATTTGTTTTCAAACATCGCCGTTTTACATTAACTATATAAATATTTTAAAACACCGGTAACTATATTCAAATAATTATTTTTTAGTAAAGAGCTTAATTTTATTCGTTATAAATAGTCCTAACAAATGCCACTCTTGATTTCCAAATTCTCTAGATAAATTGGAAATCACTCGTGACATTAATTATTATCAAACCTTAAGTATTAACATTCAAATGTCGGTATAAAAGAACCAACAAATTTTGCCCACAAGTCTCTTTTTTCAGATTTTTAGTTATTTTATGTGCCATAAATCTAGGGCACAGGATCCACGGATTTAGTTCCTGTCCTAAGGAACCTACTCAAGCTTATTACAACTTTAAAAATCCATAGACCTCGGCTAGATTTGTACTCGCGAACGTTGGAACCAGAGGTGAGTGTGGTAGGGATAGGGACCAGAGTTAGTTAATAAAACTAAACTAAACTAAACTCCATGGCGCAACAGGCCTAGAAGGCCCTTGGCCTACCAGTCGGCTGCTGGCCTCACATTCACATGTGTTAATCACAGATGTAGACGATCATCTAGCCAGCGTAGGGATGACATGTGATCAGCATGAAGCGTCCCCCAGCCGTTATAAGCTGGTTTCTCGACCTGGAGCCGCTACTTGTTGTAGCTACCCAAATGCCTCTCGATGCTGGGTGGGTACCAGTCCCATACTGGCCGAAATTACATGAGAAAATTTCTTTCCCATGGAGACCCGAGCCATCGCAAGTCCCGTAGCTCTGCGCCAAGGCTTCTTCCCCTTAACCACACGGCTACGGTGCGAGACAGAGTTAGTTAACCCATTCACCTCAAAAGACGGGGTACACTCGCCGGCAGTTAAATGACCTTCAACTCAGAAGACGAGGTACACTTGCTTAACTCTGCTCTTATATATTTTACAATATTTTGTACATCCATTGGTATGGTAATATTGTGTTAACATTTGTAAATAGTAGAGGAATCTGTTTTGGCCTTCATCCTTATTGTGATACCACCAAGTAACATTAAATTTTGTTCGTTTTGAATGTCTGAAAAGAGAAAATATGATTTACTATAACTTAAATTCGGTTTCTGGGGAAATCCATTGAGCATTTAGCCTATACCAGAAGCGAATGGGTTAATAGCTTCATTACATTTAAGGGGGGCACGCCGTAGCGTACCGGTAGTGGTTAAGGCACTGAGCTACAAGCCGGAGGGTCGAGTGTTCAAGTCCCGTTGGGGTCAGGATTTTTAAACTGACCCAAACCCTCTGGCGGCACTATGGCCCTGGGGTCGACTCAGCCTCTAACGGAAATGAGTACCAGACGCTTGTTCTGAGGGTAAAGGCGGCCGTCACGTAGGGCTGACAACCCGGCTGACATAAAGTACCGATTGTCTAGAAAAAGTGGGAGCCTTAACCTCCTACTACCCCAAGGGCCTCCGGGTCTGTTGTGGGATCACTTTACTTACTTTTTACATTTAAATTACAAATATTGAGGAATGTTTTTTGCACTTTGTGGTGACGATGATGATATCATGCAGTGTGCTGCGTACTAGAGCCTATTTAGGCTTATTGGCAGCTAGTTCCTTTGAGGCATCGAGATGGGGTTGTAGTAACTAACCCTAGACATTTGGCGGCAATATGTATTCTGCCTGACAAGTCAATGGTTGAGGTGAAATGTGGATGTTACCGCACTAGAACAGGGCGTCAGAAACTGAACTACCGGCGAGCAGAGAGTCGGAATGTCAAACAACACAGAATGAGCCTCGCTGTTCTAGGTGAGGAAACGTCGCACAATTCACATGGTAGTCCATTCAGATGAGCTTAACTTATGTAAAGTATTTGGTTAATAAGTCTGTTCATGAAGAGGAAACGCTCTGTGGGATTTTGTAATCCAGCAAATGTGATTTGGCTATCCCGGAGCATTGTCTCCGCATGACCACTGACATTAACCGGCCCTGGATCTGAACAGTTGTTCTCATTAAGGTTTCGAGAAGAAGTGCCAGATTTTTTAGGAATGTTAATTAAGTGTGAGTACAGGTAAGTATTAAAGGCTCGCCAATCATATTGATGGGCGGCTTTCTTTTTTCTCTGTTAATATTGTTTGTGATATTGTTAAAAGTTCATCTAAAAAAGAAACCGCTATTTAAATTCATGGAATTAGATGTTGTAAATTCTCTCATTGTCATTGGAACCGAAACTTAAACACCTGCGTCAATGAATCTTCCTGCTTTTTATTTTCAACACTATGCAGTGTGGCAACTATGCCAAGCGATTAGGTCGGGCGGCGACTTCTTTAATTCAGACCGTCAATCGGGTGGCGACTTCTTTTATTTTGACACCGTCAACGCGATTATCGAGGCAATAATAACCATGAAAACTGTGCTGACTGGAAAAGCAGATAATTTCGTTTTATGAAAACAGGAGAATAGCACAAATAGATGCTGTAAAATAGATTAATAAAAACGCTGAAATACATTTGAAATCAGGATCATAATTATCTAAGTTGACCAAAAAGTGAAAACCAAGAAAAAACGGACGCAGTTGAATCTCTTTTTGTAATCATTGCCCTATTGTGCAACACGCCTTAGAGTGTAGAAAGGTCTTGGTGATCTAGAGGCTAAGTTCCTAGCCTTCTGCTCCCGAGGGTCGCGGGTCCAAATCCAGTTTTGATCGATGGATTTTTTTAGGATGGAAAAATCCAAGGGAGAGTCCTCTGGGGAGGACTTTAAGTCATGGGTACGAAATCTGAAGATTATCGTGCTCCTAATAAAACCTCAATCCTAAATTAGAGACTCTGAACAAAATTTAATTGGTCTTTTCCATTCAAATAACATTAGTTGTCTACTAAATGTTTCTTTGAGGCGATATGCTAACCACATGTCATTCGCTGACATCTGTAGAGAAATTATCAAGGAAACTATCAAGAAAAATTATCAAGGAAACCACAAAGAAACACCTGGTGAAGATGAAATTTAAGCTCTCGAAAGCCCTCCTACAAAACTACACAGTTGATTTTTGAGGACGACTGAGGTTTCAGGTACTGTTTTATATTTCTTACAATTTTTAGGGAAATGCGCATAACTAAATTAGCTTAATTAAATAATTCCCGATACCGTTGTTCCTGATGAGGATGTATGGTAAAGGTCGGACTTACAGTGTAGTCTGTCAAAGTGATTATTATTCGTATTCCATGAATCTCACCAAATTTATTTTACGAAAGCCTAGAAGACACTACCTTGCCAGCTGGCTGCTAGTTTCACATTCATATGTATCAGTTAGAGATGTGGATGATGTTTCATCCAGAATTTGGTAAGTATGTTGGGTCTTTCATACGTTATAGTTTTTTAAAATGAGATCCGCTACTTACCGTGTCAAATTCCTCATGATGCTGGGTGGGCACCGGTTCCTTATACCGCACTAGCCGAAAAAATCACAGGGACTCAAACCAGCACGCGTCCAGTAGTTCTGCCTAAGGCAAGATCGCCTTAAACCTCTTGGCCCAGGTAACCTTTAAAAATAACAAAACAACAGTTTTTGAAAGATTAACATAAAAAAATTAAACATTTTACTTAACATATAGTCCTTTCTTGCCAATTTCGTTCGGTTAAAAACAATTTAATTACTTTTTCAGGGCTTTAAAATTTCCAAACTTTTGCTCCTTGAAGAGTCATTTCTCCATTTATGGACTTTTTAAAATATTTCGCTATTAATTCTTCCTCACCATCAATTTTAAGTTTTTGTATAATTTTCAGACGAAATTGATTTACAGTAGTATCCGGAAAAGGATATTTACAACCGGAATAAAGTTTTTTTTAAAATTTAATTTGAACTGTTTCAGTTTTTAACACTCTTTTATTTTTATTCAATATTTTTTGTTTACTGTTTATTTACTTTTTGTTCAGGATATTTGTTTTATTTTTTCTTTACTTTATGCAAACACAGGACACATACACAGATACAAGGTAGGAATTTATAATCCCTAGCCCGTCAGAAATTGAACTCAGGTCACTGAAGTTGAAGATATGGACTCCACCTACTACGCCACGGCGATCGACACAATTCAAACACTTCATGACGTGTTATTGAAATCGTATATGATAAGCTGGCTATAAAATGTATATAATGTATAACAGTGGTTTATTGTTATAGGATTGCAAGAGAGTTCACAGAACCAAAGAAGTGGAAATGGCAAGTACTAGACCGACTGGAGGAACTGTTCCGGACTCACGTGATCCGATTGCGAACGGATGAGATCGTGGAAAGTAGGAGTAAGAGACTATTTTGTTTAAAATACTATCATTACATAAATATCATGCTTTTTTTTCCATTTTATACTGTTTTCCTTCTTGTTTTACCTTTTTCTTTTTTGTTTTACCTGTTTGTTAACTTTATTTAGTTCACACATAGACACAAGGACAAGACACACACATTCAGACCCAAGATGGAGATTTAAAATCCCCGACCCCGCCAGGAATCGAACCCGGGTCGCCGGAGTGGAAGGTAGGGACTCTATCGATTACGCCACAGCGACGGACATACTGGGAGTGTGCTTCTTTCAATCTACATGATTGAAAATTAAACACAAGTTCTTTAGGTTCATACGATATTCATAGATCTTAGACTATTTGCATACTAAATTAGTTTCTCTTGTACTCAGAATAAAATTAAGATATTCATGAAAATTTCAGACGTAAGCGCGAGTAAAATTGTACAGTGTCATTAATTTTGGTATGTGCCGAAACGTGTGGCCCACGGGGCTTATGGAAGGAAGTTGTCGACCTTAAATTCTACAACAGTGTACATAATCCATGAAATAGAGCACTTGGATTTTTCAACCGCAATAACATTAAAACTACTCAACTATTTATATCGTAAAATATGTTAAAAATTATTATCTTGCACAGCCAAATATTTCTGACAATTTTAAGAAAGTTTGAATTCACGCCCATTTATTCTTCTAGTGAAATTTTGAATTGCAATGTTTCATAACATATGTCACAAATCTGTAGCGGTCACATCTTCAGAGACAAAGATAGGCCATTACTCTATCTGTGATAGAAGTTGAGAAATATCTTCGCTTGAAATGACGGCTACATACATGAGTCTTTACTGGTCGACGACTTGGTTCCATTCCACCGTGTATTCTCGATTCATCGCATAAGTAATTACTAATTAGGCTACATTGCCTTAAGCTAAGAATGTAAATATGTGAAAATGTAAACATGTTTAGAATTAAAAACAGCAGGCCTAGTGCTAATGTAAAATATAGCATAATGAAAATAATGACAATAATTGTAATAATAATAATAATAATAATAATAATAATAATAAGAATAATAATAATAATAATAATAATAATAATTTTTGTTTAAACTAGAAGAGTTACTTTTCATCAAATGGGCCTAAAAGTAATTCCCGACCTCCTTTGTCTTTTTTGTAATTTAATTCTTATTTATAGACGTTTTAATATCTAGGGTATTATTGTGTCTAAGATCTTTAGGTGTAACCAAAAAAAAATTCCGTTTCAATTGTTGTGCTTCCTAATAAAGACACTCTAACCCAGAATTTGTCTTGAAGACTAAGGAAAATTAGGAAAAAAAAATCTCAGACAGGTTTGTCAGTGCAAGTGTTTGAACCCGGGGATCTCCGTATTACGAGTCTCAAACATTACCGTCTGAGAGAACCCGCTCTGTCCTTTTGGTCTTGTAATCTGCATTATTCCGGAACAGAGAAAGATGAATTGGGTATACGTTTTGTTCCCTCAAGGGGATTGATCTCATTCCTTCAGGCTATGACTGCGTATGATTTTAATTTCGTTTACTGTTTTGTCAAAATCGCAATACACAGAAATTTATTTTTTAAGAAGATCTGCATGATGCTCTAAATTAGACAGTAACATAAACAGTAATATCATAAGTAATGCCACGAGTGATTTCCAAATTATCGATAAATTCACGAACTCACGAAGTGAGGAGTGAATTTATCTAGAGAATTTGGAAATCAAGAGTACGTATACTTAGGACAGCTACTCTCCTTCCATCAGAAAGTAGAGAAAGAAATAAGCAGAAGAATACTCTCGCCTGGAAGGCGTTCTAGTCACTGAAATTCATACTGCTGGACAAGTCACTCAACCGGAAACTCAAAATGGAAACACTACAAACCTGTATTCTTCCAACACAGTTATATAGCTGCCAAACTTGGAATCTTACTGCCAAACTGAAGTACACACTCCAAGTATGCCAAAGGAAAATGGAGAGGAAAATCTTAGGCATAACTCTGAAGGACAGAATCTCGAATACAACACTTCAAGCGATGTCCTTAACAACTAATCCTGCACAACAAGCCATCAGGAAAAAATGGAAGTGGGGAGGCCACGTCGCAAGAATACAGGACGACAGGTGGACAATAAAAACAACCCTATGGGACACGTACACAGGCAAGAGACAACGCGGAAGACCAAGACGACGATGAGCTGACCTCTTTAAAGAACGAGCAGGGGCGCAATGGTCCAGAGTCGCCAGATGCAGGAAAAGCTGGAGAACGATAGAGAGACAACTTTGCATTAACTAATCACAGAACAGACAGTATATACAAACCAAGTGCTACATCCAAGTCAACTTCTCACCACGGAGTAGCTCACCGGGTGACATTCACAATAGAGCTTAACTCCTGTACAGGGACGCCTTTGCCCTAAAGGGACATATCAGGCTTTATTTATTTATTCATTTGTTAGGACTATTTAACGAATAAAATTAAGCTGTTTACTCACAAATCATTATTTAAATATAATTATTTTAAAATATTTGTATATTTGATGAAGGACGGGAGACTACAGGATGACGACTGGAATGATAGAGATGAATGGAGGAATAGAATCAAAACTTAATATTGGGCACAAGTAGATGTTGTATACATTTAAAACCTATTGAATAAATACTGTTTTATATTTAAGAAAAGACAAAAATACATAAAATGTAAGTAGGCCTAAATATAAAATGGCAATGGTGACGGTTCCTCAATTAAAAAAAAAGTCATGTAGCTGTCATGGAATTAGATTACTTATTGACCTGTTATGGTCTCAGTGGAGGTTCACGTCCTTCATGAACTATCCCTTAGTCTTTTTCCTCATTGATTTATTATATAAAAATTATTATACATTTTTCGGCTAACATACTATTCTTATAATTTTTAAAAACAATTCAAATGACAGGATATCAAGGGTGAATTTATTTCCGGACAACGCCGCGTGGGTACTAATTAAATTCTTCCCCTTTCAGTCCCCCCCCCCTTACAATCCCACATAAGAAACAATGATAGTGACCTCCAGAAAATACAAAGGAGAAAGGCAATGTCATATCTCGCAGTATTGAATTTAGTAAATGAGGAAACAGAGTCAGAAGTTTGCTCCTGCCGTCATATTGTGAGTGTGTATTCAGTAAGACCATATGTTAAGTAGGAGATAGAATTTTATCAATTTAAAATTAATATCAAAACCATGTATCATAATTGAAATATTTATTTTAAATATATGTTATTTTCGTTACGAGTATTTTTTGCTACTTCAATTAAGTAAATTGGGCCTGGGGTTGGACGATACCGAAAACTACCGGGAAATGAATCACATTGGAAAATTTATACTCGTAATTGTGGCAACGACTTCCTTCATCTGAGATAGACGGCCTATTGTCAATACCCATGTTTTTATTGTTAGTTATTATTTTAAAATAATAATAATAATAATAATAATAATAATAATAATAATAATAATAATAATAATAATAATAATAATAACTTATTAGCAGGTTTCATAACGTGTCACATCTTCTTTCGCACAATTAATCTACTGTCATTCTCCTCCATAACCGTCTGTTTTTCCAATCTCCATCGTGCAATTCTTTTTCCTCATACAGCTTAAAGCCCCATCAATCGTCGCTATTTTGCCGTCCTCTTCTTCTTCTATCAAGCTCCTTATTTTATCTCTTCTAAAAATTCCAGCTGAATGCCTCCAAAATTTCATTTCTGCAGAATTTAATTTATTTATTGTTTTTGATTTCAATTACCATATTTCACCACCGCATAATAATAATAATAATAATAATAATAATAATAATAATAATAATAATAATAATAATAATTACTTCCACTTCACCGGGGTTAATTTTATTCCATACTATGGCCATTAGAGTCCACAGCTGTGGTCTCGAGGTAGCGTGCTGCCTTCTCACGCAGCGGGCCCGGGTTCGATCCCCGGTCGGGGGAGATTTTCTGGGTGAGGTTTTTATCGGGGTTTTTCCTCACCTGTAAGACAAATGTCAGGAAAACTTTAAGGCCCAAGCGGTCCCCGAAATCATATGACCATCATCATCATCATTATCATTATCACATCATCATCCTTCACGGCGTGGAAAGCAACGGGAAGCTACCACACCTACAATTCCCTAGTAAAGCTGCAAGCATAGCATGGAAATGCTATGATTGCAGTGAAGGACCTGCCTTCGGGCAGAATTACTATGGATGGATGGCCATTAGAAGCATGGCGTAAAGAATTTCTCACTTTGTAATAACATGAGGGGATTTAGAAGTAAAAACTAGCCTATGTAAAATGGCAAATAAATCATTATATTTAGTAAAAGTAAATGGAAATAAAATTAATTACAATTATAATAAACGGATAATTTAGTGCATCGCCCATATTGTGTGGTATTAAAACGACCATATATTGAGAATTAATTACACATATGTATAGTCTCTGACGTCACGACGAATGATTTGTTCCCTTGAAACTTTTTTTTTTTAATTTGACAAGTATCTGGGCTGCGTATCGCACTCCTTTGGAATGCCTAATTGGTGATCATCGTTATTATCTGCGTAGGGCCTGTAGTCTACTGAAATACATTTTCCGACAATACATTATTTATAGATTATTATAACCTATTTTAATTACTAATGTTAACATCGTTTTATGTATGTATATTTTTTGTGGAATTTGGCTATTTTCTTCAAATCGAAATCATTTGCGTCACAATTAAAATCTGGGAGGAAATAGCCGGAATTTAGCATAGAGGCCTCTTATATCAGGCTCGAGATTCTTTCATATGCCACAAATCTACACATGGGATCCATGGTTTTATTTTCCTTCTAAACGAAACCATGATCTGGATTTTTAAACATTTATCGACTACAGCAGGGTTTGAACCCACGAATCTCGGAACCAGAAACGAGCATGTAAGCCACTAGTTGACCGCGACCTACTGTAGATTCCAGTTGGGGACTTTCTTATTGTTCATTAATTCAAATAAATTAGGACTGATATATTTTCTCCTTTCTGGCCAGTCAATGATGAATGTATTCCTCTTATGTTTCTTTATGCATGTAATAATTGTATAGCTGGAAGGGGCTGCTATCTTTTCTCCTTTCTGGTCTGTCAATGATGAGTGCATTTCTCTATGTTTTTTTATTCATGTACTAATTGTTTAGATGGAAGATATGGTGATTTTATGTTTGTGGCCAGGTAGGAGGCGACATTACCGGCAGCTGTTCCCGCTAATGATGTTCGCCTTCATGAAGATGCTGGTGATTTTGGTGCCTCTGGGATTCCAGTTCATGGCGGTGCTCTCCGGAAAAGCGCTACTGCTCAGCAAGATGGCACTCTTGCTGGCGTCTGCGCAAGCCATGAAGAAGGTGTCGAGCGCCTGGTTTGACGTGTACCACACACCATATTATCCTCACATTCACCGGAGTTACGAGGTGGATCAACATCAGCACCATCACCAGCAGCAGGTGTGAATTATAAACAGGTACTCTAGCACTCAGCACTTGTACAAAATCCCCTCAATTACATTTCACCGTAGGGAAGGTATCCTTAATTACTATGTTACCGAATGGAATATGCTACTTTACTAAATGGAAAGAAGATATTCACAAATACACATGGTCAGCACGAGGTTTTCGTTCACTGATAGATTATGTGTTAATCAATAAGAAAGCATCATCATTATTAACAGATACGAGAGTATTTAGAGGAAGTGACATCTATTCAGATCACTATTTAGTAATCTCAAAAATAAATATATTAGCGAGATGGAAGAAAACTAAAAACAAATATAGAAATAAAGAGACCACATTCAAAGTACATTTATTACAAGATAAAAGTATACAAAATCTGTATCAGAATAGGCTAAATGAACAATTAATATTAAAACCTACTTCCGAAGAAATAAACCGAGAATGGGATAATATAAAAGAAAGCATTGATAAAGCAGCATATGAGGCATTAGGAACAAAATATAAAATATATAACAAGAAGGGTTTAAGAATATGGAATGAAGAATTAGAGAGGATAATAAAAGATAAAAAAGAGGCTTATCACAAATATTTACAGAATAGAACACCAGAATTAAGAGCTGATTACAAACATAAATGTGCAATAGCCAAAAGAGAAATTAAAAAAGCACACAAAGTCAGTTGGGATAGATATATAAGCAGACTAGAATACGATATACATGGGCAGCAAAAAATAGCCTATAAAGTAATGAAACATCTAAATAAACAAGAAAAAGATACAATACAGATCAATGCAATTGAGGAGAAACAATGGGAAGAACATTATAAAAAACTGTGGTATAATGAAAATAAAATAACTAAAGATAACATATATGAGTGTGAGATAGGAATAGATATGATAACAATGGAAGAATTAGAAGAAGTACTGAAAACAACAAAGAACAGAAAGGCAGCTGGAATAGACGGAATTAATATGGAATTAATAAAATATGGAGGAATTTTTTTAAACTGAGATTATTACATTTTTTAAATTTATGTTGGAAACAAGCAACAATACCAGAAACCTGGACAACAGCAATAGTACAATCTATTTTTAAGAAAGGAGAACGTAAAGACTGCAACAACTACAGAGGAATAAGCATTTTAACTGCAGGCTATAAAATATACTCAAGAATCTTAACATTTAGGTTAAAACAAATAACAGAGGTAATGTTAACAGAAGAACAAAGTGGATTCAGGCCAGGGCGTTCATGTATGGATAATATATTTACGATAAAAGAATTTATAAAAAAAGAAGAGAATATAACATGGAAACACACATAGCTTTTATTGATTTTGTCAAGGCATTTGATAAAGTAGACAGAGGAAAACTCTGGACAATTTTAAAAGAAAAAGGAATTCCGAAACACTTAATAGCAGCTATAAAGAGTTTGTACTGGAACACAAATTTTGTTATAAAAACTAGAAATGAAGTAAGTAAAAATAAAATTCATACTAATCAAGGAGTTAAACAAGGATGCAGTATCTCTCCAGTTTTATTTAACCTATACATCAATGATATAATAAAAAAATGGAACGAAGAAACAAATAAAGGAATAAAATTAGATAAAACACACTACTTGAAAACATTATTATACGCTGATGACCAGGTAATAATAGCAAATACAGAAGACGAACTTCAGAGGAATATTTTTAAGCTACATAATATATGTGAACAATATAATCTCAAAATATCCATAGAAAAAACTAAGGTAATGGCATTCCAAGGGAAAAATCAAATCAGATCGAAAATAGTAATAGGAAACAAAATCATAGAACAGGTGAACCATCTCAATTATCTAGGATGTGACATTTCATTTAATTATGATAATGATATAAATAATAAAATAGCAAAATTCCAGGGAATATGTGGTACGATAAAACGAACACTAAATAACAAAACAACAAGAGAGACCCAACTGAAATTTTATAAAATGTTGGCAGTACCGGTACTGCTCTATGGTTCAGAAGCCTGGATACATAAAAAACAAGACCTAAGTAGGATAACGGCAGCAGAAATGAAATTTTTGAGATCTGTTAAAGGGTGCACTAAGGAAGACAGAATCAAGAACACAGAAATAAGACAGGAACTTGAAATATTTGCAATAACTGATAAAATGGATACATATAGACAAAAATGGAAGCAACACATAGACAGAATGAATGAAGATAGATATCCAAAACAAATAACAAAATACAAACCTAAAGGCACCCGAGATGTGGGCAGACCTAGAAAGAGATGGGCTGAAGTCGGAACGGGTCAACAGACCTAATCCATGAATGAAGATGATGATGATGATGACTAAATGGAAAGTACCACACATTATTTTACCAAATGAAAAGTTCCCTAAAATTATCCTTTTGCTTAAATAAACATATCCTGGATTATCTTGTCGAGTAGAAAGTATCTCGAATCATCCTTTTACCTAATGTACATTATCATACATTTTTATTTTATCCAAAGGAAACTATTTTGATGTACTATTTCACTGACAAGAAATATTCTATAATTACTAAATTATTATGTTGCGGAATGGAAAGTTCCTAATATATTCTTTTACCAAATTAAAAATATCCTAAGAGGGCGATTTCAAAAGTTCTGCACACTGAACATGAAATTGAACAAAATTAAAATCTAATATATAAAAATGTATGTTTGTTTGTTTGTTCGTACTTTATGCGCGGCCATACCGTTGATCCGATTGTGATGGGGTTTTTTTGCCAAATTTCCGGGATGAACATAGACTATAAGAGAGTTGAGATACTCAACTCCTACACCCTTAAAAACACCCTTTTTAGTGAAAATCGTGAAAAAGTCCCTTTTTTACCCTTAAATGGCTTACGCTGCCTTAACCATAACACATACACAAAATTAATGTACATAGAATTGAATATCTCAAAAAACTCTATAAAAAGTCTGCTACAGTATATGTTTATCTTTTATATATAACACACAATAGCCATTTTTTTGTCTTTCATTGATGCCAAGAAGATCGGGATAAGTAGATTGCCGGACAAACATAGCAGCGCACGGCGGGTATTTTATGGATAACTCAAAATAACGAATTTTATCTTTCAGCTCATTTATGCCAAATATATCGGGATGCGTAGATTTCCGGACAACGCCGGGTAATCAACACGAGATATCTAAAAATAATAAACATATACATTTATATTTATTTTTCCTTTTACTTATTCAACTAAATGCAAAAACACATTATCATTTATTTAGGTGTAGCAGCGCACGGCGGGTATTAGCTAGTATTTAATAAAATACCTCTACAGGCCTTCGATATAATCTTCATTGTTCCTTATGGCAGCTTCCCAACGTTTTGGCAAATCCCATATTCTGGATAGGACACCTTCATTGTTGAGCTGTCTCATTGAATGTTTCCATTGAGATGACTGAGACTTCAGTTCTGGCTCAAAATCTCGTATCCAGGTTTCATCTAGTGCAACAATCCTTTTCAGAAACTGTTCTCCTTCTGTTCGGTAACGTTGACGCAATTCTTCTGCGATTCTTTTGCGACCTGCCTTCTGCTCTTCACTCACATGATGAGGAACCCATCTGTCAGAAACTTTTCTCATGTTTAAATTTTCAGTAATTATTCTGTACACTGAAGTGACAGACATTCTGGCCTCATGTGCAATTTCCTCATATGTTTTTCGTCGAACCTCTCTCAAAATGTCATTAACAATAACCTCAGAAGTGTAATCTGTTGCAGCTGATGGCCTTCCACTTCTTGGGTTGTCCTCAGTATTTATCCGACCTTCACAGAAACGAGCAGCCCATTCGTGATACTGTGCTACGATCCACTACATTGTTTTCACACACCTCCCTCAAAGCATTCTGAATTTCAATTGGATATTTCCATGCAAAGATTCAATTTTGATGTAGGATCGCTGGTCACTACGTGTAATCCGACTTGACTCGGTTTCCTCTTCCATTTTAAAACTGAATTATTCACGACACAGCCAAGCTAACCAGGGCACACATATACAGCCGTCAAAATAGATGGCATGCAGAAGAGTTTAGATTTACTATCGACATACTGTACGACCTGGAGACTTACTGTTAACGTTAGCAAAACTAAAGCCATGTCTTTTAAAAACGGGTCGGTATACAGCGGGAGGGAAAGGTGGACATACCGTGGTGAGAATTTAGAAAATGTTAAAAAATTTTTGTCTACTTGGGGATGACTTTGACAATGAATGGAAAATGGACGAGACACATCGAGAATGCAACAATGAGAGCTAGGTGCCGGACAAGCGAAATGCTTACTAATATGTCAAAATTGCGAAACATACCGATGCGTACACTAGAACAGGTTTATTCTTCGACTGTGAGAGCGACCATGCTGTATGGCTCAGAATTATGGGGTTGGGAACGAACGGGGACACTAGATAAAATTCAACCTATGTTTCTTAAGAATGAGATTAGCAACGGGGACTTCAAATTGTGGCATACTGAAAGAATTCGGTACATTTTCGGACACAATAAGGGGCAAAATTATGGCTATTAAGTATTGGTTGGACATAATAAACGGGAATCAGGACTCGCTTAGAGCAGAGTGTTACAATGAACAGAAAAGGCATTGTGTTTCGGGAGATTGGGCAATCGGTGTCGAAAGGGGATTGAAGGGCATAGTGATGGGTTGGGTATGGGAGAGGAGTACGCGGAATAATAGAAATGTTTGGAGGACAGTTAAGAAGAGACTAATCGATATAGACAGGCAGTATATAGAAGCAGAGTGTAGCCAGAAAATATCGCTCACCCTGCAGACGGAACTGAAACTTTCGTGGGGAAGGGAGAAATATATTGACTCTTTGGATGGAGATGATAAAAGTGCTATTGCATGGTTTCATTTGGGGGGATGGATGGCCCATAATTTAACAAATGATGAAGGCATTAAACTATGCCCACTATGCGATGACCATGAAAACTGGCAGCATATTATAGCATTCTGTAGACAGACAGACAGAACAACTTAGATTACAGATGCTGCCGGAGAGATTTCTCAGGTCGGATCGAGGGAGAGTGGCGTGTTGGCATCTTTTAGGACGGATCGAGAGTGAATCAAAAACATGCAAATTTTTGGGTACAGTAAGAAAATTGAGATATAACAAAATTGTAGATTAAGGATATATGTATTAACAATAAGAAGAATCTCAATATGGTCTTTGTTTTCGATCTTTAATTATGTTATATAATAAGTAGGTCTGCTAAGTTGAATAGTCTAATAGTGTATTTGATGTCTGCAGGGCCGGAGGGAGGGGGGTATGAGCGTGCGGTGTGCATATGTGTGGGGGTGTGTGGGTGTATGTGTGTGTGTTTTTTTCTAATTTGTTTTCGAGCATTTTTTTAAATATTAATGTACGGAATATGGATGAATGTAGATATGTATTGTTGTGATGTAGTGCAGACATAGATTTTACTTATATGTAGCCTGTTATTGTTTTTTGATACAGGTGTATTTGTAGGTATTTGTTTATATTATGATTAGTTTTATTTTTTATTCATGGAAAAATAATGCACGTACGGCCAAGCAGGCCCGTGCGCAATGTAAATGCATATGTATTTTCTTTATTCTGAAAAAAAGGCAATAAATTCCATTATCTATCTATACAGCCGTCAAGCCTAAAGTGTGATTACAGCTGACGCAAATTTCAACTCGATCAGGCCATCGTAATGGCTGCGCATGTGTCTTGTGCAGAACTTTTGAAATTGCCTCGTACATTATTTTAATAAATGAAAAGTTTTCATAAGTTATCCTTTCACTAAACGAAAAATGTCCTGGATTATCATCTTATCGAATGTAAAGTATCCTGAATTATCCTTTTACCTAATGTACATTGTCCTAAATTTTAATTTTATCGAAAGGAAACAATTTTTATTTACCATTTCACTGATAAGAAAGATTCTATAATTATCCTTTCAACGAATAAATTGTCGTATTAGTCATATCCTTTTACCGAATATAAATTAATTATCCTTTTGCCACACGGAAAGTATCCTGAATTACCTTTTTAACGAATGCATATTATCTTAAATTACCATTTTACCAAGTGCAAAGTATCCAGAATAATTATTCAGCCAAATAGAAACTATATGAAATTATCTTTTAATAAATGTACAGCCTTTGAAATAATTGTTGGCGCACATATAATTAATATAAAATTATAGAATATTCACCTGAAAGGTCCGTCTCCTCAACTTAATTATCATTTAACTGTAGCGCTTTCGGGACTTGTCCCATCATCGGCAGGATTCAAAACTGGTGTTTCACTGAAGATCTGGTAGAGGGGGTTGCATGTATTTGGTTCGTTTTCGTTTATCAGGCTGTCGTTGTGAGCTGCTTTCATGATTTCCATCTCTTCGAGTACGTTTATCTTCGCTGGATTATTTTCTCTGTGCATTACTGTTAGGGTGTTTTCAATATTTAACATGCGATGTCCTTCATGGATAACGTGTTTTGCATAGCTTGATTTACCTTCTGCGTGAATGAAGTCTCGAAAATGTTCTTTGAATCTGATGTTAAAACTCCTGTTTGTCCTTCCTATATAAAATTTGTTGCAGTCCTTACATGTCAGTTTATAAACTCCTTTGCTGTTGAAAATGTTATTTTCTTCAATGTTATTGTTTATTATGTTGTTTAATTTGTTATTGGTTCTGTATGCTATTTTTACGTTTTTATCGGCTTTCTTTAGTGCATTGGCTAATTTTGTTGTTTCTTTTCCTGTGTATGTAAGTGTTATCCATGTTTTCTTGTTGTTGTCAGATTCTTTTTCTAGTTTAGTTATGTTGGTTATGTTGTTCTTCCTTTTTTGTTTTTTTACGAGCTTATCTATGAATTCTTCATTATAGCCATTGGTTTTTGCCATATACTTAATGTAGTTGAGTTCTTGGATATAATTGTCTTTGCTTAATGGGAGTTTCAACATTCTACTGACTAAGCTATTAAATGTACTAATTTTCTGTTGAAAAGGGTGTGTAGAATTTTTGTTTATGGCCATAAACAAAAATTCTACACACCCTTTTCAACAGAAAATTAGTACATTTAATAGCTTAGTCAGTAGAATGTTGAAACTCCCATTAAGCAAAGACAATTATATCCAAGAACTCAACTACATTAAGTATATGGCAAAAACCAATGGCTATAATGAAGAATTCATAGATAAGCTCGTAAAAAAACAAAAAAGAAAGAACAACATAACCAACATAACTAAACTAGAAAAAGAATCTGACAACAACAAGAAAACATGGATAACACTTACATACACAGGAAAAGAAACAACAAAATTAGCCAATGCACTAAAGAAAGCCGATAAAAACGTTAAAAATAGCATACAGAACCAATAACAAATTAAACAACATAATAAACAATAACATTGAAGAAAATAACATTTTCAACAGCAAAGGAGTTTATAAACTGACATGTAAGGACTGCAACAAATTTTATATAGGAAGGACAAACAGGGAGTTTTAACATCAGATTCAAAGAACATTTTCGAGACTTCATTCACGCAGAAGGTAAATCAAGCTATGCAAAACACGTTATCCATGAAGGACATCGCATGTTAAATATTGAAAACACCCTAACAGTAATGCACAGAGAAAATAATCCAGCGAAGATAAACGTACTCGAAGAGATGGAAATCATGAAAGCAGCTCACAACGACAGCCTGATAAACGAAAACGAACCAAATACATGCAACCCCCTCTACCAGATCTTCAGTGAAACACCAGTTTTGAATCCTGCCGATGATGGGACAAGTCCCGAAAGCGCTACAGTTAAATGATAATTAAGTTGAGGAGACGGACCTTTCAGGTGAATATTCTATAATTTTATATTAATTTTGAATAAACCTCAACGGAACACATCATGAATCTTATAAAAGTTGCACATATAATTTTCAAGTCCCAGAGCGAAGTCACTGCGCATGACCAGAGGTCAGTTGTTTGGTTCACAAGTATACAACTATTTGAGAAACTAAAATACGTTATATTGTCGTGCAATGGAAAAAATTTCGCATATATAAGTAATGAGGTAAATGATGTAAATAGAACAAAGCAAAAAATGAAATAAAACAAAAAAAGAAATTGAGATAAGGACGAGAGAGAGAGAAAAAAGCATGACAGCGGGATCGAACACGCGACCTCCTGCTTGGGAAACAGAAGCTCCCTCCACTAGACCACAACCGTTCCCTGCTAGAAACTGTCTGTATGAAGCCATGCAATACTCCAGGACTTACTTGTATAATGAAATTATATATTAACTTGTCTTAATTTAAATTAATCAGACGCATTTTACATTAGCAGTGGAAATAAACTATCTTGTTATGCCTTGTGTTTTTTAAACAACTAACGAGATTTTACAATCATTATTCATTATATAGGGCATATATACATGAGCTGTTTCCTTTAATTAATCAATTTCCCTATATATACAATTTGTCCACCGCTGTGGTGTCGAGGTAGCGTGCTGCCTTGTCACTCAGCGGGCCCGGGTTCGGGGCAGTTTTTCTGGGTGAGGTTTTTATCGGGTTTTTTCCTTACCTGTAAGAAAAATGTCAGGAAAACTTTATTTGTTGAAATTCTTTCAATAACGATGGTATAAATCTAAGATTTGTCCCTTATGTCGCCGGATTTGATCTCAAAGGAGACAGCACATGTAACAACGTACTAGTGTGAATCGCTCTTCAAAACTTTTAACTTTTTCAGTCTCTGTGGATATTTTAAGAGAATTCAATACCGATTTAATTGTTTTTTTAAAATTTGAAATAGTGGCATTCTTTATTCTTTCTGGAAGAAAATTAAGGGGGTGATAGGTAATATTTCTATTTTCTCCATTTTTTGAATTAGAGACTTGATTTTTGTACAAACATTCACTGCATGATACATAATAATGTATTAAAGTTTCATTCTTGTGAGACATTTATTTTATGAGTTATGAAATATTATATTTAAAAAAATTGCATATATTATAATTAAATAGGTTCCACAATTTTTTAGTAAAATCTCATTTTTTTACAAGACCCCTAAAATACTTAGGAAAGCATCATAGATTAGAATTTTTATAATGTGAATACAAAGGGAGAAAAATAAGTTGTACCTCATGCGTGGAATTACAGCAAAAAAATAATTGTATACATTTTATGTTTTATTTCTTAAAATAATACTTCAATCATGAAACCCATACACTACTTTCTTACACATTGGTTTTAGAACACGCAGTAAAAATGTTAACCTCCTAGGACAAAATTTCTGAATTCCATTCAATTTTGAACGTACAAAATGCAGTGAAAATAAAAGAGTGGAAAAACAAGTTTAAGGATTTGCATGCAGGTGGTTTTTAACTGGCGCAGCCTTTTAACTCTGACTTAATTTAGGACATTTATAAGCGCCATAGGCCTCTGAAACTTTGCCAACTTACATTAGAGTACAGTATATTTTTTTAGTACCAAAAACAAAACAAAAAATGCCAATTTTGATCTCAAATGGTCAATTTTTCACCCATCACCTCCCTTAAATGTATCCTACAATATACTTATCAATTACGAGTTTTACTAAGTTTCCAATTACTTAACCCTTAAATTGGCAAAACACAAATTTCTTCTGTTAGTTATTTGA
Source organism: Diploptera punctata (assembly GCA_030220185.1). NCBI lineage: Eukaryota > Metazoa > Arthropoda > Insecta > Blattodea > Blaberidae > Diploptera > Diploptera punctata. The sequence goes on from JASPKZ010000434.1 coordinate 792,626, forward strand.
ATGTTGTGGACCGCAGTGAAAACGGAATATTGTGTAACTGTTATTATTAGGTATATTGCATAATTAGACACACATTTAAGTGGTTTCTTTTTGTTCGTTTTCTTCTGATTTATTTAAAATATTAAATTAATTAAATCAACTGATGTATCCAAAAGGATAAATTACGAATTTAAGGGTTAATTATATGTTATTATTTTTGTATGATAATTACGAAGATAGGCCTATATGCAGGGTTTATATTTGTATATATTTTTTACATAAAGTAAGCAAACTTACAAAGTAAGAATTCAAACTTTATGATATATAGCTTAATGAATACTGGCTACAAGATATATACGAAAATAATAAATAATAGATTGAGAAACATAACAGAAGTAATAATAAGTGAAAATCAAAGTGGATTCAGAAAGGGAAGGTCATGTATAGACAATGTCTTTTACACTGAAACAACTCATAGAAAAGAGAAGAGAACATAACTTAGAAACTCACATAGGATTTATAGATTTGGATAAGGCCTTCGATCGAGTAAACAGACAAAAATTATGGGAAATATTACGAATGAAAGGATACCCGCTGTGCCTTGTTGAAACAATAAAGAAATTATATGAAGACACAAATATAATTATAGATACCGGGTTCAAAAGAACAGATGCAATCAAAACAAATACTGGATTACCACAAGGATGTAGTTTATCACCCACTTTGTTTAATATATATATATAGACGATATTTTAAATAAATGGAAAGTTTTAGTAAATCCAGGAATAAGAATGGATAATAAAGTGTGCATAAATAACCTTCTATTTGCTGACGATGTAATCATAATACAGAAATATGAAGACGACTTACAGAAATCAATGCATGCATTAAATGAAATATGTAAATTATACGATCTAAAGATTTCTGTAAGGAAAACGAAGACCATGGCTTTTAGAGGAAGAGATCCAGTGAGATCCAAAATTATTTTAGAAAATCAAAGTATAGAACAGGTGTCTAGTTTCAAATATTTGGGCTGTGATGTTGGCTACAATGTGGAAAGAGATATTGACTCCAAAATAAATAAATTTCAGACGGTGTGTGGAACAATACAGAGAACATTCAAAAATAAAATTAGGAAAGAAACCAAGATAAAAATGTATAATGTTATGGCGGTTCCCACAATATTGTATGGATGTGAAACTTGGGCTCCAGTGAAAAGACAGAAGGATAGAATACAGACGGCGGAGATGAGGTTCCTAAGACAAGTAAAAGGATGTACAAGACTTGATAGAATAAGAAATGAGGATATAAGAGAAGAACTGAAAGTACAGCCTTTATTGGATAAAGTCACGAATTACAGACAGAAATGGATTGATCACATGGATGGAATGAGTAAGGAGAGATATCCATTGTTAGCAAGAAATTATCAAGCAAGAGGAAGGCGTGATGTTGGAAGACCTAGAAGACGTTGGGCTGATGTATTATGAAGTCGGAACGGGCAATTGCCTAATCCCTGGAGTGATGATGATGATGATATATGGTTTACTGTGAGTTGAAAAAATAGTTCCGATTTATTATTTTGCTAACAATGAAAATTACTACATTTTCCTTTTTTCTTATTTATCTACATACTCCATAATTTCCCGTCTAAGGATTAGGTGCTCCTTAGTGAGAGTGTTTTAATCAAGCTTATTTATCCATAGATGTCAGCAATTGACATGGGGTCGACATATTGTCTCAGTGAGACACCAAGTAGGCAACTAAGGTATTATTTAGTAAGGTAAAAAAGGATTTTTCATGTATTGGATATAATAAAAATAGTCTCACTTGGATGGATAATGGTCGGTAAACTTTGCACAGAAGCCTCTATATTTAGGCTTAGCGGTTCTTTTACGAGCCTGAAATTCTCCAGACTCTGGCTTAAAGTCCCTCCTGGAGGACTTATCCATGAATTTTTCCATCCTAGATATCTATCGACCCCCCCGAACGGAAATAATCCTGGATAATATTTTCACTGAAAGGAAACAAACTTAATTATCCTTTCAATGAATAGAAAATGCTCGATCAAAATAAATTTAGACAACATTTTTATCGAACGAAGCATTTCTCAATATTACTGTTTTACACTATAGTAATGTCGAATTCAATATATCGAATTTATTCTAGGGCTACTACCTTTTCTAAATAATATTCCAATGAGAGCTTAAAAGAAATAATGAGATATTAGAAGAAACGGGCTAATTTTACTTTTTTCATTAATGTTATTTAAAAATGTAGGACCCATATTGATATATAATTTCTGACATTGATGTTAACTTGTTGAAGAAAAATCTAGGTTTCAGAAAAATTATGATGGCAGTTAAATAACGATAAAATGAATTTTTGAAAATTATATTATTTTCCTGACACAATAACGTTTAGACTTAATAACTCTTACTCAAAATGTATTAATTTAACAAAAGAGATTTATTTCGTACGTATATACAATTATTTCAATTATTATAAACATATTTGTATCTTATATAACACAGTCGTCCTCAACTATAATCACTTCTGTTATAATTTTTGTTATATTATTAAAAATCCAAAGCTTTTCGAATTCATGCTTCATCTTCAGGAACCTTCTTGTTCTACAAAAGATATATATATATATATATATATATATATATATATATATATATATTATAATTTCATTATCAAGGAAGTTCCTGAAGATGAAGTATGGTTTAAAAAATTTGAAATTTTAATAATATAACGAAGATTATAACATAAATTATTATAGTTGAGACGACTGTATTATATAAGGTACAAATATCTTTATAATTGAAATAAATGTAACCTCCACGGTGTTTAAAATGAATATTAAATCTATAAAGGTATGTAATACTGAACTCAAATACTGTATCCTACTTCAGTCGCAAATATTATCCTCAAGAGGACCGACGCCTTCTTCCAGGGTTGTCTAATAATATAGGAAGAATTTATTCTATATGGGAGGAATCTCCCGCAGTTAGATATGTCATATAATTCTTTTCATGAACTATTATGTGGGGGGGGGGTTACCTCCATACATTTTAGATTATACCATGATGAAGTTTCTTCTTCGTTCTTTTCTTGCGGGCGTTAAGTCGAGTTTTAGTCAATGGAATTTCTTCATCAAGAGTGTTTTAAATAAGGTTGCGCATGACTGCTAGCGATCAAAGTAAAACATAATTTCAAATCAGTTTACCTTTGCATCTCGGTGTTACTATTTTGTTTTTGATGCACCATTCTAATTCTTTTGTACTCTTGAAATCCTTTTGTTCCATTACGTCAACCATAAATGTGTTATATTGAACCAATCCGAAGGTACGTAAATGTGAATATTCTTTCAGCGGATAAAATATTAGCAAAATCTACTTCTTTAAGCAGATATGAATGCCCTGGAACAACGAACAGTAGTCATTAAAATTTTTAAATAGTGTTAGTCTGTGCTGATGATGTAGTATTATTGGGCGATGACGAGGAGATACTAAAAGCCAACACGCATACTCTATTGAGTAACAGTAAGTAATTGGGACTGGAAGTAAACATCAATAAAAAAATATACGTTCACACATTATGTAATGGAAATTAACTGTAAATGACAATTGAGGGAAATTTTGAAGAAGTGGCTGAATTTAAACACCTAGGAACAATAATTACAAATAGGAATGAGATGCACAAAGAAATTAAACATATGCTTAATTCTGGAAATGCATGCTATTATGCATTACAGAGACTCTTGCCGCCCCAGCTCCTATCAAATGCATTAAACTGAATATGGATGCGAAATATGGACTGTTACTTTAAGGGAGGAAAGCAGATTACGAGTATTTGAGAATAAAGGTCTTAGGAAAACTTTTGGACCAAAGAGAGTTAACAAATGGGCGAATGGAGAAAAATACACTTGTCTATTTGCTTCTCTTTGCTTCAAAACATTTCCGAACAATTTTATTCTCAAATACTCGCAATTTTTCTCCTCATTTAAAGGTAAGATATGAATGTAAATGTACTAGGATCCTACAGTTGCAACTGGCATACGCCGCTGTTGCTTACAACAGAATGAAGATACCGCTCCACGTAATTTAGTTCATGTGCTACCTAAAGGATATTCGTCAAAATATAATTGAAATAAAAGAGAGAAGTTCATATGAATATGTCTATATATATATATATATATATATTGGTGAATAACGTCATCTGAAACATTATTATTTTCGTTTAGTTGATCTTCCGGGCTAAATGGTCGTGATCCAGTTTTGTTGAAACTCGACGTTTCGCATACTACTAGGGTATACATCTTCAGGAGATTGTGCTGCATTTAAGGAATTCACAGAGAGCATGCAGAATCTCCTGATGAAGTCTACCGCAGTAGTAGACGAAACGTTAAGTTTCAACAAAACCTGACCACGGTCATTTAGCCCGAAAGACCAACTAAACAAGAATGAAGATACCGGTCGTGAAAGCCTACAATTTTACATTATTATTTCTCTTATGTGAAATTGTCCTCTGTTACTTATTTAAGGCAATAAATATCTCTGATATCGTTCAGCAGTCACACAGAATTTAATTTACATGCGATTTTCCGAAAAAGAAAACACATTTACAGCATTCTAGAGAGACATTTAACTAATTTATTTTGGCTCTAAAATAATATTTTCTTTAAAATTATAATCCTCTACTTTTCATAAATAGTTCTTAACATTCTACTTTATGCATGGATATGTACGTATGCATTCCATAACTGTGTAGCGGGAGTCTTTTATTTCAAGGGCTTCCTAAAGCCTATAGTGATCACATTGCTTTATTTTAATGATGGGAAATATATTTTCTTATCTGGCCTATTGACATTAAATTACTGTGTAATAGGCCTATATCATATGGTACCAGTGACCATGGGTTATTTATACAGGCCTGGAACACACAACAATTGAGGCGATGGAAGAGAAAAATATTAAGATGTATTTATGATTCAGTTAAAAATCAATATCGATGAGAAATTCGCACTGAGCTAGAAATTGAATAGCTATCAATCGGGTCTTGTATTACAGTTAACATTTCAGTGGGTAGGTCATGTAATGAGGATGGAGGTCATATGAAATGTATAGATATGAAGAAGAGATAGAAGCCGGCTCAGTTATATGAAAAAAAAGGTTTACCGGATTTGGAAATAAAGACATGAAAAGGGGAGCTGACTGGACTTGTCATTTTGAAGGGGCAATTTTCTAAACTATAAAATTGTATTAATTTTCGGCAATAGCGTAATATGTGTTTCTTCCCTCTGATCCCGAGAATTGCAGGTTCAAACTAGGACAAGTTCGATGGGTTTTTTTTAGAATGGAAACATTCATGCGACAAATCCTCCGAGAGGGACTTTAAGTCGTGGGTATCGAACCTGAAAACTTCAGGTTCGTAAAAGAGCTTCAAGTCTAAATTAGAGCACCTGAACAAAATCTAATCGATCTTCATCATCCAAGTAATAACTTAATTGTCTACTAGGTGACTGCTTGAGGCGATGAGCTAACCACTTGTCACTCGATGATATCTGTAGGCAAATAATTGCAACTAAGTAATACTTGGTTAAGTAATTTTCGCAAGGGAATACCCCTGTCCCACGTGGGTATGCACAGTATGGACAGTCAGACAGAAAATTATTATTAGATCACAAAAGAAGTACTGATATCAGATAGGAACTGAACATAGAACTAATCACAATATTAACAGAAAATATAGAATAAATTGGAAAGACCACGTCCTACAAATGCCAAACACCGGGATGGCAACAACTGTTTTATATTATAATCCGCGGTGGACAAGAAATATAGGTCGGACTTTAAAGAGATGGCGTGAGCAATTTTGAGTCGGAACAGACCAACAGGCCTATTCCTCGAAGACGATGATGTTACGAGCCTATACTATTGTAATAATTAAGAGACCAACATTTATGAAACGAACGTAAGAGAATTTCATAATTTTCATATGGTGCATCTTAATTGCCATTATAGGCAACATGGAGATGGTTATTTTTGTTCCAACATAACTAAATAAATATGAAAGTTTAGAGTTTTTACAAATATCTTACCTTTAGTAAGATAGCCTGCTCTTTTTAATATTTGCAAGGTTATTATTTTAAGATTTTAATCTCAAAGTAACATACAATACAATACACCAATACAATACAATACAATACAATACAATACAGGAAATAAAATTAATGCATTACAATATTTTAACTATCATGATCAAAAATGGTTTTATTAAAAAAATGATAGTGCAATTTGTGAAACTTAACTAGAAGATGGCGGTGTTATTGATTCGAAATAAATAAGTTTTCATTTTCAAAATTCCCACCTGTCATTTCGATTGTTGATTTCAATGTTGGGTGTATGATATAAATAGATAGCGGATATACCTCAATTTAATATCAATACTGGATTATACGATTAACAAATACAATGGCGTAACAGCCCCTCCCTTGCTAAAAGTTACTGGACCAATTTAATTTAGTTATGCATTTTTACTCATAGATGTCAGGAATGGTATGCGGTCAACATACCGACCCAATGAGAAGTCTAGTAAGCAACTAAGTTATTACTAGGGTGATGAGGGTCGGTAAATTTTGCTTAGAGGCATTTTTATTCAGGCTTAAGGATCTTTTACGAGCCTGAAAATCTTCAGACTCGGGACCCACGGCTTAAAGTCCCTCACGGAGGAGATGTTCCTTAGATTTTTCCATCCTAAAAAATCCATCAACCCCAGTCGGGCTTTACCCGCGATCCTCGGCACCAGAGGCAAGGAGCATAATCACTAGTCCACCGCAGCCAATATCATTTGTAAATATGTTTGAATATTCGTAGTTTGATTTTATCAAATCTCTAATTAACGACTTAACGAGATAATGGGGTAATGAAAGAGGGGTACGGAAAATTATTGTAGGAAAACTAGAGAGCATGCCAACAACAAGGTAGGAGAATAGTAACCATGATTTGAGAGAGTGAATTATACAATCATTGGAAAATATTAGTTTAGGGTAGTTTAAATCTGCGCGGATATGGACCTTTGGATTAAATATCTCCAGTGAATTAGTTAGTTGGCCATCCCACTGCATCCTGTACCCCAACTTATGTAAATATTGGATTACATGATTAAAAAAATATAAACAACTTCAACAAGTGATAATTCGTATATGTTGTCGTAGACCCTGGGTTACATATATCTCGAATCGCTCGTCTGCAACAACCCTATATGCAAGTAAATTTCTACATTTTATTACTTTCCTTGTATGTTTCATGTATAATAGATAGGAGCTGTTTTTCATTTGTGTACATATCCTTTTATTAGTTTTAATTTTAATTATCATTAAGTTTATTGTACTATTAGATCTTACTTTTATTATTATTCAGTTTGGCCAAATAATCGTTTAGTATCTAATATTACTCTGGTTTTTGTATTCGATTGAAACATAAGTCTGTCCTGATGAATGGAAGAGAAGGCAATTTGACCTTAACTCCTCCAGGCTAAATAAATAAATAAAGGGATAAAAAAGGATAACAAAAGAAATGAAGATATAAGAAAGGAACTAAATATTTTTCAAACTTAAAGACCGAAAAATTAGATATAGGAACGTCTGGAAAGAACATATTTATAGAATGCCAGAAGGAAGATTTCCAAAATTATTGCTAAATTATAAACCGCACGGAAGGAGAAATGTTGAACGCCCACACAGAAGATGGTCCGAACAATTTTAACAATTAAACTTTCATGAAACCGGAACGAGCCAACATGCTTAATCCCTAGATGATGATGATAATAAAAATCGGTTAAGTTAGACCATATACATATAGATATATGAAATGACATTCATACATACAAAGAACAGGCACAACATATTCTTTTTCCCTCTCGCTCGGGCTGTCTCTTTCCTTCCGCCATTATATTATGACTGTTCTGTCACAACAATAAATAAAATATTATATTATTTATTAGTTAAATAAAAATAAAACTTAGTTTTATTTGATTTTGATATTTATTGAGATATATTCAGTGACAGTTGTTTCGGTACACTGTACCTTCTTCAGACATGTTAACAAATTATGAATTGTGTTATTATAGTACATATCAACAAAGCTGAACATTAATGTGGCATTTAAAACTAATAAAACTTTACAAAATGTAATAAAAAACAATAACACCAAAATAAAAAAGAAAAATTATCAGGTGTATATAAATTGAAGTGTGGCACATGTGGCAATATCTATACAGGACAAATAGGTAGACCTTTTATCTCTCGGATAAAGGAACACATGAGAGCGTATAACAGAAATTTAGAATATTCAAAATATGCTAACCACCTATTCCAATTTAATCATTTTTTGGATCCAAATTTTGAAATTTTACATGTTCGTGATAAGGGTAAGAAGTTGGACCTTTTAGATACTGTAGAAATAAATAAATTGAAAAAATAGTAATAAACTGTTAAATTCTCAACTTGATTTGAATGAATGGCCTTTGTTAAATTAAAAAAATTAAATAAATTATTGTTGTATTGTTGCTTAGATCAGTTGATATGTACTATAATAACACAATTCATAATTTGTTAACATGTCTGAAGAAGGTACATTGTACCGAACAACTGTCACTGAATATATCTTAATAAATATGAAAATCAAATACAACTAAGTTTTATTTTTATTTAATTAATAAATATGGATTTTCATCAAGTAAACACCAACTCAATTGATTATTTAAAAATATTATATTTAGATAGTCTTCCACTGTCGCTCTCTCTAATATAATGTAACATATGAAAACTAATAACTTTCCAGGGATGGCACCAGCAACCAGATCAACAGTATGCGTTTCCAGCTGTACCTACGGTGTACGACTATCCAGGGACTCACGAACAGCAGTTACACCACTATAACACCAAGGGATGGCATCAGTGATGTGTGCACAGTGGTCCATACAACAAGTTGTCACAATTTTACTGACCGTAACCCTGTATTTGTCCCTTATTCCAAATATAATTAGACTTATTTATATAAAACTGCAATATCTATAATTAAAAAAAACTTAACTTGGTTTATGAAGAGGGAAATTTATCTGTATTTGATCAGACAAAAAAAAAAAAAACTTTTCTAAAAATTTTAAAACGTAAAATTATAATTATAATATAAATTTATAAAATTGTTACCTAATATGTCAACTTTATACTTTTAAATTTCATGGTAGAGCACCGTCCTTAAATATATTAACTTCTGTTATGCTATTAAAATATCATGACTTTAATATAGTCCAAGATCTGGCTGCAAGATTACTACGTTCGAGTGTATGAACAATATATTTTTTTTTCATAAAATTGTGAATGACTGAATACATTTTTGCCGAGTTGCCGATTAAAATTCGGCCGCCAGTGTGTTTAATTAAGATATAATTAATTAATTTATTCGAAATAATTTGATTCACTTGTTATTAAAATAAATTTTAATCCAGTTCGCAGAAATCGATGTATAGAGCTTGAAAAGGTTTGGTTGCCATTGTAAACTTGGCCGTAAACCTCCTCGCCGCTACAGCAGGAAGTGACACCAATCAATAATAAAATGGCGGTAGTACGTACGTATTTATTGTTTTATATTGTTTCAAATAAAGTTCAGTTCATTTAAAATGCTGTGATTTGTTTCGTATAATGTATATTAACACTCTCTTTTGGATATATTTTTGTATATAGGCTACATTGTACGTAGTATACATAAAGGGCAGTGGTTTTACTTCCCGCTGCGAGGAGGTTACGGCCAAGTGTGCAATGGCAACCAAAACTTTTCAAGCTCTATACATCGATTTCTGCGAACTGGATTATAATTTAATTAATAACAAGTGAATAAAATTATTTCGGATAAATAAATAAATAATATTTTAATTAAACATACTGGCGGCCAAATTTTAATAGGCAACTCGGCAAAAATGTTTTCAGTCATTCACAATTTTGTGAAATAAAATAGATTTTGTTGATACACTCGATGAACGTAGTAATCTTGCAGCCGGATCTTAGACTAAATAGTGTGACAACGTTTTATAACAGAAGTTAATATAGTTGAGGACGACAGTTTTATCAAGCACCCATTTTAAAATTTCAACACCTCAACTTTGTAAACTACTAATTATATGTAGGCCTTTCGGGACAAGTCCCATCATCAGGACAAGGAGCAGGAGAAATGTCTATCTACTGACTCTGAAAACATGAACTATACATTTTTATAACAGTGAAATAAAATGAAGTAAATACCATTTGCTTTAATGTATATCTCATAGACTTGACTACTGGTTTATAGCACATATTACATACCAAACATACATATTCGCTTACGTATGTTACAGATTATATCCAGAAATACTAAACTTACCAACTGTTCAGATATCAAAATTTTTAAAAGTTATAAAATGTTAATAGATCGTTATGAAAACTATATTAATTAACATAAACTACAAGAGGGAAACTTTTCATCAGAGCCGAGGTTTAAAATCAAGGTCTCGTGCTTCACATGCTGGCAAAGAATAGTGTTAAAAGCATATTTATATTACAGTATTAAGGTATGAGTTTTTAATATCCTTTTATTCACACTCATAATACATGCATACATACATATATAGGTCTACATATATGAATATGTCAGATTTATTCTGGTATCACTCAAGTTCTTTAGGATACACTCGTGAGTATTTAGTATTCAATATTAATAAAATGCATTGTTAAAACCGTTGAGGTGGAGAGTCATAAAATAAAATAAGTTAAAATATACCTTCTTAGATAAAATCCGTCGTCCTCAACTTATAAAATATGTAATCTTTATGTCTGTAGGCCAGCAGCATCAAACATCATACTGGATGCTGTAGCGAAGAGTGAAGTGCTGAAGAAGGAACGGATGTTCTGAAAGGCCTACAGGCATAAAGATTACATATTTTATAAGTTGAGGACGACGGATTTTACCTAAGAAGGTATATTTTAACGTATTTAGTATTATTCTTACATTAGTGTCCTTTAAATATATTTATTACAAAGAGAAACATTAATTAATTGATTAATTAATTAATTATATACCGTTGACATATATGGTCTCGTCAATACTGTTAAAACACGTAATATTTACATAATAATATCAAAAACACATTTCTTTTACAAAGAGGGTCAATACCTTAAACTTCGATTCAACAGCTAAAATAAATAATCTACCAAGTTTTGTCTTTTAAATAACATTTTTTAAATATAGCTTTTTATTTTTTCTATAAACTCTTCCGCGCAGCACATATCCAAATCACATTTAATATGTAACATAAAAATTGAATTTTAAAGCAAAATGTATGAAAGATACAAACTAATGTTGTGAAGAATTTCCCGAGAAAAAAAATGTCAGCAGCACATTTGTTTGCCGTCTCAGATCATTTAATAAAGTGTGGACAGGAAGTGAGGTCAAGATGGGAAGTAGACCGCTACTTTGGTGACAGTCACGTTCTGGTGGTTGTCATTGAAACTGTTCATTACCATGTATCATGTAATTTATTTATTTGACTAAATGTATGTTCTACATTTTGTCCTACTTTTATTTTATGACATATCCAGTACCAAATCCTTTCAACCAACATCAAGTGTCATGCTATCAAATTAATTAGTTTTATCAAAACTTAGAAATTTGTATAGAGTGTTACAAAATTATAGTATATGTCTCGAAATGTGATAATTTACACATTTTAAATTATCCTCCTCAGTTTTTAGTCAACTCAATTTGATATCCATCCATAGTAATTCTGCCCGAAGGCAGGTCCTTCACTGCAATCATAGCATTTTCATGCTATGCTTGCAGCTTTACTATGGAATTGTAGGTGTGATAGCTTCCCGTTGCTTTCCACACCGATGAAGGATGATGATGATGGCCATATGATTTCGGGGACCATTTGGGCCTTAAAGTTTTCCTGACATTGATCTTACAGGCGAGGAAAAAACCCGATAAAAACCTCACCCAGAAAAACTGCCCTGACCGGGGATCGACCCGGGCCCGCTGAGTGACAAGGCAGCACGCTACCTCGAGACCACAGCGATGGATAGTTTGATATAACATGAAAATAATATTTTTATTCTCATGTTATGATTCCCTGCAACAAAGAGTGAGGAGAAAGCATTAAAAAAACCGATGCACATTAGAGAAAATGCAAAGAAAAGTATAATTATATTTCCTGAACTATCGACAATATTCTCATGATATAGTACAAAGTGGAACAGAACTATAAGAACAACTTGTATAGGTTGTTCGGGATATTAGTATTTTTATGTAAGGATCGCATTTTTATAAGATATTTATTTTGTAAAATGTTATGGATTTAAAATTGATTAATAATTAAGGTATGTTAAAATTTTACTTTCAGGAATATATATATCCATCCATAGTAATTCTGCCCGAAGGCAGATTCTTCACTGCAATCATAACATTTTCATGCTATGCTTGCAGCTTTACTAGGGAATTGTAGGTGTGGTAGCTTCCCGTTGCTTTCCACACCGGTGAAGGATGATGATGATGATGGCCATATGATTTCGGGGACCGTTTGGGCGTTAAAGTTTTCCTGACATTTGTCTTACAGGTGAGGAAAAACTCCGATAAAAACCTCACCCAGAAAAACTGCCCCGACCGGGGATCGAACCCGGGCCCGCTGCGTGACAAGGCATCACGCTACCTCGAGACAATATATATATATATATATATATATATATATGTTGTTTGCAGTTAGAATTGATGATGAGTATTTTATCTTTAGAATTTGGCTGCCTAGCCTCTTTTCATTTATTAGCCCATGCTGTATTTAAGGCATTATTATTCATATATGCGGGAGTCGTCAATCATTTAATGAAGGATTCTCAAGATATTCGTAAACTTTTCTCTCAAATGTCCTTAACTTCTTCTTCTCTGTCTTCGGTGATTTATTACAAATTAAAGTATTGCTGAAATACTACACAAGTAGCATTTGCTTTAGACTGTTAATGATTGGTTGATTGTTATACATCTTATTACGATACAAAGGACATGCTGCTTACACGTCTGAAGTAGGTGATGATAAATTGATTAATTTTTAATGTTTATTTATGATCTATCACAACTTATCACGGACCAATGGATGCGCTACATGCTGAGGTAGGTGTTGATTAGTTGATTATTTAAAAAAAAAACATTGGCTAAACTTCACAACCTGTGACGCGACCTTTTTAAATCCTTCATAAACTCCTATCAAATTTTATTCTTATTTTTCAAATTATTTCCCACGATTTACAATAATTTTTACTTTTTCTAAGTATTATTTCAATACTTTTTCTATGATGCTTAACTACACATGTTGCATGAAGATGTGGCAGCCATATTGATTTTAACGAATATTCTATGGAACAAAAAATAAGTGTTCCAGTGCAGCCAACATAAAGTATGTACTAATTAACTGTACACATATACTTCAGAATTTCAGAACTTACTATTAATTTTTAGGCGCGTTGCATTCCTTCACAGGTTAGAGTGCTTTTATTGCGTTAGGTTAGCTTTTAGTTTGGTCTTTCACAGGTCAGAGTACTTAAATTACGTTAGGTTAGCTTTTAGGTTCGTTAAATATTGTGTATAGGTTGGCTGCATCCTGTGATTCCATAGTGTAAATCACTTCGCGTTTGTTAGCGCATACGCATGGAGTATGATTGGAACTTAGAAAACATTTCGCGTCGCATGTACAGTATTTCTAAAAAAATATTTATAATCTTTCATAATCTATCTTATGTAGGCCTATATGGCTACACTAATACATCAACAACGCATAACTCAGTATTGAGTTACAAAACACCTACATCCCTCAACCACATGTGAAAATTTGTCGCTAGATTTCAATTCCATCCTGTACGTTATATTACAGTTATCTTGAAAAAGAGAATACAGACAGATAGAGCCCAATAAAAATATTAAGAACCAATATGAATCTAATTTTAGTCATAAGTGGACATACCACGTTCCGAAAGTTTGCTCATTTTTTTCATGCAGTAAGTCTTAAAAAAACAAAACTGTAAGATATCATGAAAAAATACATATATGACGAATAGTTTAGTTAGCTGGCCAAATGGTTCTAAACACATGTATGAAATAGGGTACTCTAACAAGCTCTTGGAAACTGTGCAACAGGATTGAAGACTTTCAATCAAAAATGTATTGTTGGTTCAGTATGAATAACTAAACATAAATTCAATAAGATTTATCCGTAACAATAGTAGTTTATCTTGATTATTTAACTCATGCCCCAAATGGGAGTCAATGACCAATCACATTTCAATGATTTTTGATTTACAACCAATCACTGTCGTGTTTCGCCTAAAATATACCAACTAAAGTTTATCATAATAAAGAAAGCACCTCCTTTTTAACATTACATTCTATTATGGATGAGATCGGGACCTCAAGAGAAATTATATTAGCTGGCGATTTTAACAGCAGAATCGGCAAAGAGATAGATAGTCAGACCATATGGAGAATTGGAGAAAAATGACAATGGTAGAAGATTGATATGATTGTGTGAACAATATTCACTTAAAATAATCCTAAATGGATTTTACCAACATAGAGATATTCATAAGTATACTTAGCACCAAGATACTCTTAATCTACAATCGATAATAGATTTTGTAATAATTAATAAACATTCAGTTTTAAAGACCCAGGATGTAAGGGCAAACAGAGGATTATCATGAGGAATTGATCATTATTTATTGAATGCAAAAATAATATTTCCATTCCAAAGTAAAAAATGACATGCTAAATAAAACTAAAAATGAAGAGGACAGTTTCCACGACTTGTCAACAACTCTATACAACATGGATAGTTTGGAGAATGAGAGCACATCATATCTATATAAGAAAAGGTTAGATGATCAGTTACTAATCTCTACGTTTGACAATGCTCAGGAAGAATACAACTATATAGTGAAAAGTATTCATCAGGCGGCAAAAGAAGCTTTAGGAGAAGCAAATAGAGAAATAAATAAATTCAAATATTTTTGGAATGAGGACTTAGCAAAAGAAATAGCAAACAAAAAGAAAAATATTTAATGTGGTTGAATACCAAAGATCTGAAAGACAAAATACAATATAAAGAAGCTCAAGCAAGAGTTAGAAAGAAAAATACGGAAGCCAAAAATCAGACTTGGGAACAAAATTGTTTAAAAATTCAAACATGTATTGGAGGAAAACGAAGTTCTGAATCTTGGAGAATTTAAAAAAAAAATTGAGAAATAAAAGAAGTGGACAAACAAATGTACAAACAATACCTATGACTGAATGGGAAAATTATTTTAAAACGTTACTATCAGAAAACAGGGTATTTAATTTAGATAACGTTCAAAATAATCCAGAAATAAATGAAGATGAACATATACAATTGGACATAGAGGATATTAAAATGAATGTTCAATCATTAAAAAATAAAAGATATAGTGGTCCAGGAGGAATTCCCGCAGAACTATTAAAACATGGATCTGACCATTTATTTGAACGACCGAGAAAATTATTTACAAAATTTATAAGTGGTGAAAAAGTTCCTGAAGAATGGAAACTAGGATACATTTCGACACTCCATAAAAAAGGAAAAAAAGACCAATGTGAAAATTATAGAGGTATAACGGTGACAAGTACTATGAGTAGACTCTATGGACGTATACTAAAATATTATTTGGAAAAAAAACTATAGTGATATGGAATTAGAAGAACAGTCAGGATTTAGAGCAGGGCGTTCCACAACCGACAATTTATTTTGCATTACTCAAGTAATAGAACAGAAAATGCAATATGGACAACCTTTGCACCTACTATTTGTAGATCTAGAAAAAGCAAACGACAATGTCCCTATAGAGAAACTATGGATTGCTTTAAGACGTATGAGAATTAAAACTATAATATTTAAAGCTATACAAAATTTATTATGACAATTGCATGTCTAAAATTAAAATTGGCAGTAAATTGTCACATGGTTTTACGATAAATAAAGGTCTTCGTCAAGGTTGTTGTCTATCACCGACTCTGTTTAAAATATATGTACATGAAATATTAAAGAATTGGAGGAGAAAATATTCAAGCATGGGAATTCGTATTTCAAACAACAAAACTTTATACAACTTACATTTTGCAGATGATCAATTGTTAATTGCACAAGATTATGAAGATTTAGAATATATGACTAGAAAAGTAATAGAAGAATATGAAAAATGGGGTTTAAATTTAAACATGAAAAAAACAAAATATTTATCAATTGGTGAACCAGAACAAAATTTAATTTTGGAGACTGGAGAAACAATAAAATGTTGGAGTGAGATCACATATTTTAGGAATTAAAATAAATAAAAATGGGAGTTATGAAGAGGAAATAAGAAATAGAAATAATAAAGGAAAATTTGCAATTGCTTGCCTCAATGGAATATTGTGGGATAAAAATATAAGTAATAAAAATAAAATGAATATATATCATACAATTGTTAAAAGCATCATTACTTATGGAGCATAACTTTGGCCATTAACAACAAAAACAAATAAGTACCTTTTGGCAACGGAAATGGATTTTATACGAAGGGCCGCAAGAATTTCAAGAAGAGAAAAAATTAGAAACTCAGTTATAAGGGAGAAAATGAAGATTGAAGACACTATTTTAGATTATATTAAAACTCAGCAATTAAGATGATACGGACATGGAAGAGGATCGACTACCAAAATCTGTTTTGGAATGGAAACCTGAGGGAAGACGAAGCAGAGGAAGACCTAAAACCTCCTGGAGTCAGGGAATATGTTTATACATGAAGGAGAAACACCTACAACCAGGAGATTGGATGGTCCGACAAAATTGGCTGTTAGGAATCGGACGATGTCAAAGACATTAATCAACCGATGATTTATCTACCTCCTTTTTAACATTCTGAATAGGTCATAGCATTATTTTGCAGTGACCAACTCTCCGAAAAATACGGCTACCAGATTGTATATATAGTGCATGAATGTCAACACGTAGCGCATACGAGAGATAATATAAAAACATTTGTAACAAAAAAAAAGAAAGAAACCACTGTTTGCACTTTCTTACACGAATTATTTTCCAGGAAATGGACGCAGAAAAATATAATTGACATATTTACATCATAGGACATCAGAAATTAATTAATACCTATAACGTTGGTTATAAATTTCTCCACTAGGGTGCATTTTTACAACATTGCGATCTTTTGGCAATAAATAATAGGATTATGATCTGTTTGCAGTGATCGAACAAAATAAGCAATTGAAGCGTACCAATCGTTTCTCATTTGTTTTCAAACATCGCCGTTTACGTTAAATATACATATATATATATATATATATATTTTTTTTTTCAAATGCCCCAGGTTTTGTTTTTCGACATTCCTGATTTCTCTCCTGGCATGGCGTACTTGTAACCCACTTCTAAGGTTGGGGCGCCTGGAAGGCGGGATTACGTTGCCCCGATGATATGATGGGTGATGATAATGGTGCGTCAGGAGATCCCCTAATCCTAAGCTTAACCTAAGATGAATATGAATGACGATGATTGCGATGGCCATATGATTTCGGGGACCGTTTGGGCCTTAAAGTTTTCCTGACATTTGCCTTACAGGTGAGGAAAATACCCGATAAAAACCTCACCCAGAAAAACTGCCCCGACCGGGCATCGAACCCGGGCCCGCTGCGTGACAAGGCAGCACGCTACCCCGAGACCACAGCGGTAGACGCACATTAAATATATAAATATGTAAAAATAATTATAGTTCAATAATGATTTGTGAGTAAACAGCTTAATTTTATTCGTTAAATAGTCCTATCAAATGCCACTCTTGATTTCCAATTTATCGATAATTTGGAAATCACTCGTGGCATTACTTATGATTATTTCTCATTTAATTCTCATCTAGAGTATTTTTTTATATACGGTATTTGATTGTACTAACTTTAAATTATTATTGTTTTTTGCCACGTGTTTTCTATAGAAGTTCTATTATGTAATTTTCAATACTATAATTAAAATAATTTATTAATGTGTACAAATAATGAAATATAACATAGGAGTTGACTTAATAGTAGAGGAAAGCTTAAAAACTCCCGAGCAAGGAAACTAGACCACGGAATTTTAATTCGGTATCTCCCGAATAGGAGTCACTTTAATCGTAATGAATCTCGGGCTGGGTTTCCTCAACCTATAAACTGCGATCTACGGTGGATGCTCATTGGGTAGTTGATGGGTCTCCAAAACTCAGTGAGAGTTCAATGGAATCGCACAAATTTATTCTCAAATGTAGAAATGCAAAATTTTACACTTCAGTATATGTATTTCTCTTTCGAAAATAGTTTTATCATTTTTATTTTGTGTATTGGTGATACAATCTATGTAATTATTTTGGCGAGCAGAGTAAGTTTCAATTAAATTCGGTAAATATTTAATTAGAATGATATTTAGTTTGTTAAAATTATTTTATTAATGGGTGCACTTTATGAATACCGTGAAATTTGACGTAATTCAAGGTGTGTCCCGGAATTCATTGGAATGAAAATCAAATTTTAGATTTTTGGGTTTATAGTAACAGAAGTATGCACTGTATATTTATTATTATTATTACCATCATCATAATCACCATCGCAATTATTATCATCTCCATATTATTATTATTATTATTATTATTATTATTATTATTATTATTATTATTATTATTATTATTATTATTATTAATTATTATTATTATTATTATTATTATTATTATTATTATCATTATTATTATTATTATTATTATCAATATTATTATTATTATTATTATTATTATTATTATCATCATCACCATCAGTATTATCATTATCATTATTATTATTATCATCATTATTATCATTAACATTATTATTATTATCATTATTATTATTATTATTATTATTATTATTATTATTATTATTATTATTATTATTATATTCTGCGATGAAAGAGCGGCATGGAAACTTCTTTAGGAAAACCAATAAGTACAAAAAACGAGATCCAAATAAGGATTAATTAATGAAAAGGATCGTGGTTATGAAATTCAAACCCAGCATTTTCTTTGACGACTGAGGAAAACTAAGAACCTCATAGAACCCATTCTTACCATGTTTAGGTGCGTATTTTTAACTAAAAGAAATTTTTCTTCACATAAATTACCAATACTAATAAAATTAATTGTTTAAAACCGTTGAGGTAGATAGTCATAAAATAAAATGAAGTTAAATGTACCTTCTTAGGTCAGAGTCGTCGTCCTCAACTTATAAAAACGATATATTATGTTTTTTTTTTGTCTGAAGGCCTTTCGAGTATTACGCTTCATTATGCTTTTAATGTACTTTTATTTTAAATAGTCTGTAAATAATAGAAAAATATTGAATTGGTAATCTCCGAAATTTCAACTCAATATACCGGAACATTCTTCCGTCTGAGCAACGAATCGGACGGAGAATAGATGAATGATTATTTAATAGTATCAACATGTTTTAACTAAAAAGTGTAGATAAACAAATACAATAATAATTTTACTAACATTTAATAAAAAAGTACAACTGAAATTATTTCCTTTAATTGCTGCTTCACTTTTTAGTTTGGACATCTTGAGTGGCAATTCAATACAAATTACCTAAATCCGACCACTGGGAATGGAGTTTACCCGAAACCCTTACATTTTTAAACAGTACATAGGGAATGAAGACATTGTTTTTGAAAGAAAATTACATCCTGCAAATGAAATAAAAAATTACATTATCAATAATTTTCATCATGCTTTTTTATTTGGAGCGTTCCCAAATGAGAACATTGGTAAGTAAATGTTCTTAGGTATGACCGTTCCTATTAATATTCGGTATGACCTTCATAAGAGCATAATATTGCCCTTTTCATATGTATACTTTTCCCAAAGATATTTTGGACTGACTTGCTTTTAAATGTTAACATCAATATACATTTTACAACAAAAAAATGAAATTTTGTAAAGTAATGGCTGTTCCTGTATTGTTGTATGGATCAGAATGTTGAACGATCACTAAAAGACAAGAACGAAGATTGGAAGCAACTGATATGAGATTTTTAAGAAATATAGCAGGATATACTCTGCTGGATAAGAAAAGAAATCAAGATATAAGAAAGGAACTAAATATTTTCAAACTTACAGACCGAATAATTAAATATAGGAACGCCTGAAAAGAACATGTTTGATAGAATGCCAGATGAAAAAGATTTCCAAAATTATTGCTAAATTATAAACCGCACGGAAGGAGAAATGTTGGACGGCCACATAGAAGATGGTCTGAACAATTTTAACAATTCTAGTTTTCATGAAACCGGAACGAGCCAACAAGCTTAATCCCTGGATGATGATGATGATGATGATGCATTTTACATTCGTGTGTTCTAACGCCACCCACTGGTCTTTTCGTGCTTCGGTTTCGCGCTGGGCGGGTAGATTAGTATTGTAGAATTTACTTTGAATTGTTAATACCTGTGATAAGGAATTTTGGCTAAACTTTACAACTTGTGACGTGACTTTTTTAATTCCTTCATAAACATCTGTCAAATTGCATTGTTAGGGTCTCATTTTTCAAATTATTTCCCACCATTTTGCAATGATTTTTACATTTTTTACACGCTTTTTAGCTTGACCTGTATCTATCTATGTAACGGAATCTTTCAACGCGATTTTCACCCACTTAAAATCATCGGATCGACTTGAAACTTTGTATACTTGTAGAGGACCCGTGACAATACAATAATTTCATATTTATTTTCTAAAATCCTGGCCATAATCATCAGAAAATAAAAAAAGTGTTTTTGTATCAATGTAACGAAATCTTTCAACGCGATTTTCACCCACTTAGAAACATTGGATCGACTTGAAACTTTGTATACGTGTAGAGGACCCGTGACAATACAATAATTTCATATTTTGTTTCTAAAATCCTGGCCAGAATCATCCGAAAATCAAAAAAATGAAAACTGGTATAATAGGTTGCGGACTTGTCGCGTTTTTAGTCAATCGTTGTAAGAGCTCAGTTGGTAGAGCAGTCAACTCTTAGTGGTATATAATTTCAGTAATCCATACGTCGCTGGTTCAAATCCGGCTGGGAGGGTTTTTTTTATAGAAGAGTATTACTTTTAGCTCATACTACAATAGTATCGAATTTAAAGATATTTACATTTTTATCTTATTTTGTAAAAAAAAAAATAAAAAAAATAATAGTTTTAAAAAACTAAAAGAACACGCTTTATTAGAAAACTAAAAAATGAAAAATAATTTTAATTTCCAATACGCTTGGGATAAAATAAAGTGGTCAACAAAAAAATCATCTCCAACACATATAGAATAAAATTATAGTTACCAACAAAAAGAAAATAATTTTACCATCAAAAGCGTGGGGTGATTTTTATGATTTTTACTTTTTCTTCTTAGAGAGTTTACTTTTACCAATAATTGTTTATTATCAAATATATTAATTGATATAGAGCACCCCACGCTTTTGATGGTAAAATTATTTTCTTTTTGTTGATAACTATAATTTTATTCTATATGTGTTGGAGATGATTTTTTTGTTGACCACTTTATTTTATCCCAAGCGTATTGGGAATTAAAATTATTTTTCATTTTTTAGTTTTCTAATAAAGCGTGTTCTTTTAGTTTTTTAAAACTATTATTTATTCTAACGATTATTTAAATACATTTTTCTATGATATTTAACTACATACGTAGCATGGAGACGTGGTTGGCAAACCGATTTTAACGAATATTATATGCAATAACAGTCTACCGCTGTGGTCTCGAGGTAGCGTGCTGCCTTGTCACGCAGCGGGCCCGGGTTCGATCCCCGGTCAGGGCAGTTTTTCTGGGTGAGGTTTTTATCGGGGGGTTTCCTCACCTGTAAGATAAATGTCAGGAAAACTTTGAGGCCCAAACCGTCCCCGAAATCATATGGCCATCATCCTTATCATTATCATCATCATCCTTCACCGGTAGAAAGCAACGGGAAGCTACCACACCTATAATTCCCTAGTAAAGCTGCAAAGCATAACATGAAAATGCTAGTTGCAGTGAAAGACCTGCCCTCTGGCAGAATTACTATGGATGGATGGATATGCAACAACAAAGACATGTTCCAGTGCAGCCAACGTAGAGTATGTACTATTAACTGTACACATATAGGCCTACTTCAGAATTTCAGAACTTACTATTTATTTTTGGGCGTTGCATTCTTTCACAGGCTGGACTGCTTAAATTATGTTAGATTAGCTTTTAGGTTGGTCTTTCACAGGTTTCGGTACTTAAATTGCGTTGGTACTTTTAAGGTTTCGTAATATAGTGTAATGGTTGGTTAAATATAGTGTATATGTTGGTTGCATCCCGTGATTCCATAATATAAACAGCTTCACGTTTGTTTGCGCATGCGCATTGTGTATGATTGGAACCTAGGACAAAATTTTCGCGTTACATGTTGTAAAGTATTTCCTGAATTTTTCTTAATTTTATTTATTCAACAAAGGGGATTATTTTCGTTTTATTTTACATAGTTTTTAATTACATCTGTTTAATTAACTGGTATTTTATTTAAATCACACATTACAAATAGTGTAAAACTGTTAAGAAATGAGGGCTCGAATATTAATGGGAGAACTGTTGTATCTCATTGTATATTCGGTAAGGTTATGGCAGTATCAGTGTGCAGTGAATAACGTTAATTTAAAAACAGTTGAGGTTCGATGGTTTTAATTATCATCGGACGACGTGTAGATTATTACGTTTTAAATTGCTAATAATGAAAACAAACACAAGCAGATTAACACAAGCCCAAGAGCGTAATTCTGATGTCACCTCGGGGCAGGAGACCGAAAAAACAAGAAGGCGCGAAATAAATGAATGCGGGGGTTAGTTAATTACACGCCTGTGGGCGGGGTGCAGGGGTATACAACTTCTTTTGTCAAAGAGCTGAAACAAAAAAATACATAATAGGACATTTCATATTTTTTATCCAATTCTCGGAAATTTCAATAAAGATGGAGGAAACGCGTCGTTGAACTAATTAATTCAGAGATCAAAGGAAGTTTAAAAGGCTAACTTACCAAAGACGGAATTTTATCGCAAAAAATGTATTTTTAATCAAGTCCGCTTCATAAAATGATAAAGGTAATTTTTATAGCTCTCGATGAGTTATTAATACGACTCTTGTTCTGAAATCAACTGCATACTCATAAAAACCGTACATTCTTTGACAGGGGAAGCAAAAATAATTCAACTCAACAATATACCCATTTATTCCCTAGGAATTTAATTTAGTATTTTCGTTTATTCATTTTTATAAGAGACCTAATATCCATCCATAGTAATTCTGCCCGAGGGTAGGTCTTTCACTGCAATCATAGCATTTTCATGCTATGCTTTGCAGTTTTACTAGGGATATATAGGTGTGGTAGCTTCCCGTTGCTTTCCACACCAGTGAAGGATGATGATGATAATGATACGGATGATGATGATGTTCGGATGATTTTCGGGGAACGTTGGGCCCTAAGCTTCCTGACACTTGTCTTATAGGTGAGGAAAACCCCGCAAAAACCTCACTCATGAGCCTGTCCCGACCGGGAATCGAACCCAGGATCGCTGCGTGACAAGGCAGCACAGTATCTCGAGACCACAACGGTGGACTAGACCTAATATATTAATATATATAAAAGCTAAAGAGTAGAATGTGCTGGACATGTGATCAGAATGGATGGTGGTAGAACGATTAAAAAGATTTTTGATGGAAATCTAGGAGGGTGAAGATACAGAGAAAGCCCAAGATTGAGTTGGTTGGACTATCTGGAGGAAGATCTGCGAAGGATGGGAGTTAGAAGATGGAGAAAGCTGCAGAAAATAGAGAAGAATGGGCTGTCTTCGTCACGGAGGCACTAGCTAAACTATAAGAGCTGCATGCCAATAGAAGAAGAAGAAGAAGAAGAAGTTTATTCATTTTTATAATTATTTGTTTTATGAGAAACATTTCATAATCGTTTCTCAAACATATCTGAATAATCTAAAACAGAAATAGCATAAGACCTTTATAAAAAGTCATTATAATAAAATATCACAAGCAGTCTCATTTTGAGTAACAGTCAAAAACCATAAACTTATCTGTGTAATCCGGAAAATTGGGTAAAACATAAAGAAATTGTATGGAGATCTAAAAAAACTGCATTCTTACAATATTGCGTTCATTTGGCAATAAATAATATGATCTGATTGCAGTGACGAACAAAAGAAGCAAATGAAGCGTACCAATCGTTTCTCATTTGTTTTCAAACATCGCCGTTGACATTAATTATATAAATATTTTAAAATAACTATATTTAAATAATGATTTGTGAGTAAACAGCTTAATTTTATTCGTTAAATAGTCCTAACAAATGCCATTCTTGATTTCCAAATTCTCTAGATAAATTGGAAATCATCGTGGCATTACTTATGAAAAATATTATGAAAGTTATATAATCATATAATTACATGACTGAAGTAACAATAATAACAAAACTAACTAACCAACTCACTGGCACTATGAAATCCATAGGTTCATAGCCGCGCGGAAATAAGCTCTCCATACATCCCTATCCTAAGCTAATAGTTTCCTATCATCCTCTGTATAATCTACTTCCCTAAATCACGGTTAATGTTATTCTCCCACCTCATTCTTGGTATACCAACTGTGCATTTTCCCTCTGGTTTCCGTACAAGAAGCTTCCATGCTCCTCTTTCATTTCCCAATTCGTGCCACATGTCCTGTACATGGCAGTATACGACACTTAAGTGTTCTTACTAAATCTGGTCTGCTCTTAAGATCATATAGACTTACAACTATATTGATGATGATGATAATAATAATAATATATAATAATAATAATAATAATAATAAATAATAATAATAATGATAATAATAATAATAATAGTAGTAATAATATACTATTAATAAAAGCAACTCTGTGTGACTAATATTTTAGAGATTTCATGTTTATTTCTGTTTATACTATAGCATTTTTTTGGGATGTCTGGTATAAGATTATGTTAGAATGAAAGGAAACTGAGTTCATAATTGAATTGTTAATTAGTGAAATTCCATTTGGAAAACTGATAACATGTTGAAAGAATAAGCCAAGTTAATCTTCCGGCACGTAAAAGGTCCTCAGGTCTAAAATAAGTAATCTTTAAATCAAATTTGTTAGCTATTTCATATCCAGCTTTGATTTTCATCGTTAATGACATCATTTGTTGAAGAACACTTCAAATAAGTGACTGTCTTTTTAAATTGTGGAATGCAGGCTTTCACGGCCGGTAATCATAATGTTAAAAGATTCCGGGCTATGTGGTCGTGGTCTATAACTGGTATTTCTTCCAGACGTTTCTCCTTCAACAGCGGAGGGCATCTTCAGTGGCGAGTGCTTCTAGGTAACATCAACTAGAAGCACTCGTCACTGAATATGCCCTCCGCAGTTGAAGGAGAAACCTCTGGAAGAAATACCAGTTATAGACCACGACCACATAGCCCGGAATATTTTAACGTTATCTCTTTTTAAATTAAACAAAATTATAACTTCTTTATAAAATTATTATTTCTAAAATTCATTGTAATCACAATTGAGGTAACGTATTAAATTTTTAAATATTAAAATAAGTATCTTCTTATATCAGTCTTCCTCAATTAAAATGGGATTATGTTAAAAAAACCTCGTTAATTGGTTAAAAACATGTAGGCCTTTCAAAACATTTTTCATCTTCGGAATGTCTAAAATGAGATGCCGAAGATGAAACTTGTTTTGAAAGGCAAACATGAATTTAACTAATTAACAAGGTTTTTTAAACAAAAGTCCACTTTAATTGTGGAATGAGATGCACAAAGGAATTAAACATAGGCTTAATTCTGGAAATGCGTGCTATTATGCATTACAGAGACTCTTGACGTCCGAACTCCTTTAAAAAAAATTAAACTGAATATATATAATACTATTATTCTATTAGTTGTATTATATGGATGCGAAACATGGACTCTTACTTTAAGGGAGGGAAGGAGATTACGAGTATTTGAGAATAAAGTTCTTAGAAAAAATTTTGGACCAAAGAGACATGAGCAGACAGGTGAATGGAGAAGATTACATTGACAGTGAACTACATGGTATTTATAGGAAGCCAGATATAATAAGAACAGTTAAGTCTCGTAGACTGCGATGGGCAGGACATGCGACACGAATGGGAAATAAAAGACGTGCATGGAAGCTTCTTGTTCGGAAACCAGAGGGGAAACGCCCAGTTGGTAGACCAAGAATGAGGTGGGAGAATAGCATTAACTATGTTTTGAGGGAAGTAGATTATACAGGGGATGATTGGAAAGCATTAGCTCAGGATAGGGATGTATAGAGAGCTTACGTACGCGCGTCCATGAACCTACGGGTTCGATAGTGGCAGTGAGTTAGTTAATTGAGGAAAACTGATATAAAAAGGTACTTATATTAATATTAAAAAAATCAATAAATAAGTCAAAAGTAATGGCATTTATTGTTAATATGGAATTAGATCAAAAATTGTACTGGATAACAAAATAATAGAACAAATATCACATTTCCAATATTTAGGATGTGATATAACTTATAGAGAAAATAAAGATGTAGAAAATAAAGTAAATAAATTCCAGGCTATTTGTGGAACCATAAAAAGAATCTTAGGTCGGAAAACAAGGAAAGATA
This sequence comes from Diploptera punctata, assembly GCA_030220185.1. NCBI lineage: Eukaryota > Metazoa > Arthropoda > Insecta > Blattodea > Blaberidae > Diploptera > Diploptera punctata. The sequence continues at coordinate 819,443 of JASPKZ010000434.1, forward strand.
CGAAACTTAAATTATTTAAAACAATGGCTGTTCCTTTGTTGTTGCATGGAAGTGAAAATTGGATAATGAAATCAATGGATAAAAGCAGGATACAGACTGTGGAAATGCTGTTTTTACGTAATGTGAAAGGATGCACAAGAGCGGATAGAATAAGGAATGAAAGTATACGAGAAGAATTAAATATATATAAAATTGAAGATAAAATCAGCGAAAATAATAAGAAATGGACACAACACTTAATGAGAATGAACAACTAAAGAATACCAAAAATAACCTTCCTGCATAATCCCAGAGGAACACAAGAGATGTTGGCCACCACGTAGAAGATGGACTCCACTTTTAACTTCGCCGGAACAGGCTGCATAGCCTAAACCTTGTAGTAGAAGAAGAAGAAGAAGAAGAAGAAAAATCTTTATAAAATGTTACACTGAAAACTTAAGTCGTTTCTGCCTATCATTTCTACCTTTAATTATAATATTTTAAATTATATTTCTTATTTAGTTTATTCCAAACCTTTACAATACTTAATTAATTACATTTAATTAATGATATCATTGGAATTGTATTAATCAAAGGTAGCAATGAGAATGTAGAGAACTTGAGCTAGTATTTAGTATTGTATTTATCATCAACTGCTTTGTAATCCATGAACAAAAAGTTATTCATCACATATACAAACAAATGAAAAATGTCTGTGAGTAACGTCACAACGGACAAAAGTGTTAAACCCAATCAGCAATTCTATTTGTCATAGAGCTGCCAATACAAAAAGCATACTTCATATTTATCATGTGGGAGGGTTTCCAACAAGGTTTGTGTTAAACTATGATTACAATTAAAACAATTAAAGTGCGATATTATTCTTAAGACTCAGATCCCCGATTTAGGTTTCAGTGTTGTCCTATTGCACAAGTGATATATATGTTTATGATTTTTGTTGGGTTTTTCCCTATTTGATTAAAGATTTTTACTTTTTTGCACATTTATTAATTTAATTTACAGTGCGTGCTTGATCTGTTATCACATATGTCCACATATCTGATTGGTCCATGCATGCTGATAAAGGGAATTACCTGAGCTTTCGAATCTTTGTTAAGAACGTTATTGAAACTTGTCCAATCGTGCTTTTAAATGAGAAATTATTTAAACGAAATATCGAGTATAACTGGACTCCAACCTGAACGTTTGAACTTCATGGGCAAAGGCGAGAATATTGGTATCGCATTGGTATGTATAGATTCACGAGTCGCAGACTCGCGAGTCGAAAGGTCCGCGCAGACCATCGAAAGTCTGGGCTCTCATTTCAGATATCTCTACGAGTCTCTACTTCCCCTTTCGGGAAATATTGGTGGCCAGAGGCTTCCATGTTTAGAAGTGACTAGGCCGAGAGCGTAGAAAGTTCCTCCTAGACTATATATCTGTGGCGAAGGCAGGAAGCCAGTTAATTGTGTTTTTGGCAGTGATAGATGAAACGCGAAGAGAAAAGAAATTGTAGTGAATGTACTCGTCAGAGACTGTTAAATAATTGTGAAAGAGACAAACTTTGAATCAAGATTGTTAGTGCAAACTGTAATAGTTTACTGATAATTTGTAGGATTAAATAAACTGAAAAATTATATGACATCTGTGTGGATTATTTTAGACAAAAGCCACGTGAAGACGAACCCCTGGCCATCATCCGACAATATGTTAAAAATGTATTCTGGAGTCTTATTAAAATTTAAAATGGTCGTGAAATGGATTAGAACTTTATAAACGGTTGCAGATCTTCTAAGGACCCTGAAATGAATATGAACTGTGGGATGTACAGTGCAATATATTTTGGAAGGATTCTCGAATGTTTTCTAATTTTCATAATTTGTCTTTCAATTAGGCAGCAATTTGTAGATTTAGGGGGCACGCCGTAGCGTAGTGGTTAAGGCACTGAGCTACAAGCCGGAGGGTCGAGGGTTCAAGTCCCGTTGGGGTCAGGATTTTTAAACTGACCCAAACCCTCTGGCGGCACTATGGCCCTGGGGTCGACTCAGCCTCTAACGGAAATGAGTACCAGACGCTTGTTCTGGGGGTAAAGGCGGCCATCACGCAGGGCTGACAACCCGGCTGACATGAAGTGCCGATTGTCTAGAAAAAGTGGGAGCCTTAACCTCCTACTACCCTAAGGGCCTCCGGGCCTGTTGTGGGATCACTATGATGCATTCTTTAAATAGATTCACAATTTTTTCTCGAATGATCTTAAAATAATTACTTCTCGCAAATCCGTGTTTTGATTTTTCCAACATTTTATTGACAGATATTAACGATGGATAGCACATCAACTGCAACGTATTCATAAGATGTGTATCAGATATATTTTCAATATGACCATATTTCTTCATAGGTCAGCGAACTATGTTGGCTGCTTCTCCATGATCGTAGAAAATAGATACTGGAACTGATTACCACAATAAATCAGGGATTGACGGATTGCTTTAAAAGAAATTTAAATCTCTTTATTTTGCAATTGGCATTTCAGTAGATTAATTGATAATTTTTGTTGCTTCTCTAATAATATTGGTTTGATTAATCAAGATTTTACTTTAATTTGTATGAATATTTACTTACAATTGTATACGTTATGATCTTATTGTAATTATTTTTTAAAAATATTTTTTGCTGGTTGAGTGGAGGAAAAGTCCTTATGGTCAATTAATATAAATTATTGTTATTATTAAATACTTAGGAATAACCATATAATTAGTTTACTAGTATTTTGAATCATGATGTGTTGAATTTACGTCACAAACAATTATGGAATATATCAGCTATATCAACATACAGAATATTCATAACAGAAAAATGACCCCAAGTGACGTCAAAGTCACTTGGATGACAAGCAGCGCCATCATATTATGTGCATATTATCATACTAAAAAAATATTTCCTGAAGCAAGAATATTTATAAACTGCTCTCTTTTTTCTCTCTTACTATTGTTTTACTCTCAATCTCTCTACACATAAATTAAACTCTATATTCTACTGAACCCGCTCAGATATTTCGGTTTAAGTGTTTTTGTTTAAGGTCTGGTTAAGAGTGACAGTATCCACGAACATGTATATGTAAATGAGAAAAATGCCCACAGCTTTAAGTGTACGTTGAGAAATACTCGTATGTCCATGTAAATTAATTGAAAAAAACTTCCACTTTAAAAAAGTGTACAATAAAAAAAATCCTAAAAGAGTTATCCACTGTTGTGAATTTTTTTTTCATTGCCCCAGGTTTGTCATTTTGAAATTTTCTAGTGTTCTCTCCTGGCATTGGCATAATTGTAACCCACTTCTGACGTTGGGGCCCTGTCTCGATGAAATGTTGGGTGATGATGATGATAGTGGTGCGCCAGGAGAGTACTTAATCCTAAACTTTAATCGAAGGTGAATATGAAATATGATAATTATCATGCCCATATGATGTTCGGGGACCGTTTAGGCCTTAAAGATTCTTGACATTTATCTTAAGGAAAAACTCCGAAAAAAAAACCTCACCCAGGAAACTTGTTCCGACCGGGGATCGAACCCGGGCCCGCTGCGTAAGAAGTCAGCAAACTACCCCAAGACCACAGCGGTGGATTTTTTGTGCAATGTTATGAGCATTTCTAGAAACATCCTATTATGAAAGACTGTTGGTGGAACTTACACCAAACCATTTATTTATTTTCACACAGTATAAGAAACAAAAGTTATTAATTTTTTGCTACATACCTTTACTCATATCTAGAATTTTCATTATCTTTCTCAAAGCTGTCTCCCTTGGACTCTATGGACTTACCCCAGCGTTTCTCCCAATTTTCAAATACATGCTGGAGATAATTTTTGACATTTTTTTAAAACCATCTCCGCAAGTATTCAGTCATCAGTACTGCTTCTGAAAATGGAAATTGCCTTCCGCGATGGTGTTTCTTAAGGTTATGGGATAGAAAAAAGTCACGCGTGGGTAAAACAGACTACAGAATGTTGAGTGACACACTTCACTTTGATTTGTTTCAATATATTCAGCAACAACGTAAAGGACAACACGCACACACTATTGAGTAACACTAAGAAATTAGGACTGGAAGTAAATATCATTAAAACTAAATATATGGTCACACGTAGAAATTCATTATATAATGGAAATGGACAGCTAATGACAAATGAGGGAAATTTTGAGGAAGTGGCTGAATTCACATACCTAGGAACTATAATCACAAATAGGAATGAGATGCACAAAGAAATTAAACATAGGCTCAATTCTGGAAATGCGTGCTATTATGCATTGCAGAGACTCTTGATGTCCCAACTCCTTTCAAAAAACGTTAAACTGAAAATATATAAAACTATTATTCTACCAGTTATATTATATGGGTGCGAAACATGGACTCTTACTTTAAGGGAGGAAAGGAGATTACAAGTATTTGAGAATAAAGCATTTAGGAAAATTTTTGGACCAAAGAGAGATGAATAGGCAGGTGAATGGAGAAGACTACATAACACTGAACTACATGGTCTTTATAGGAAGCTAGATATAATAAGAACAGTTAAGTCTCGTAGACTGCGATGGGCAGGACATGTTGCACGTATGGGGAATGAAAGACTTGCATGGAAGCTTCTTGTAGGAAAGCCAGAGGGAAAACGCCCAGTTGGTAGACCAAGAATGAGGTGGGAGAATAACATTAACTATGATTTGAGGGAAGTAGATTATACAGGGAATGATTGGAAAGCATTATCTCAGGATAGGGATGTATGGAGAGCTTATGTCCGTGCGGCCATGAACCTTCGGGTTCGATAGTGCCAGTGAGTAAGTAAGTAAGTAACAACATATGAGATATTCGGCCTCGCATTATCTTGGTGTAGCATCCATCTTCATGAACTTAAATGTGGCCTTTTGCAGCTGATATTTCCTTGAAGATTTATCAGGACATACCTATAATATCGTCCAGTTACTACTGACATGCTGACAAAATGTTTCATTAATATAAGAAAAAAATGACCAAACTGTTGCCACAGTGTAAAAATACATAAGTATGAAAATATAACATTTCACGAGAGCTTATTAATATTGATCATCATCATCATCATCATCATCAACAACAACAAGGATTAGGCCCAATGGCCTTCCATCTCTTCAATGGTCTTCCCAACATTCTTCTCCCTTTTGGTTTATAATTATACAATCCAATCTGGCCTTAGCTTTGAGATGAATCGGTAGTAATAAATGTCCCCTGACTGCGTTACGAGCGCTGTGCAGGATAAGGATAATGACAGGGCTGCTGTCTCAGAGCATCTATCCATGTTAGTTTCAAGTGTCATATATTCACATATACTCTCAAGTTTCGTTTAATAAGCTACAGATTCCATACATTCACATCAACAAACCCTCGAAAGGGGACCCTGAAACATCGGACTTGTTATATAATAAGTAGGTCTGATAAGTTGAATAGTCTGATAGTGCATTTAATGTCTGCTGAGACGGGGGGAGGGGGGTATGAGCGTGCGGTGTGTATATGTGTGGGGGTGTGTGGGTGTATGTGTGTGTGTGTTTTTTTTCTAATTTGTTTTCTAGCATTTTTTTTAATATTAATGTATGGAATGTGGATGAATGTAGATATGTATTATTGTGATTTAGTGTAGACATAGATTTTACTTATATGTAGCCTGTTATTGTTTTTTGATACAGGTGTATTTGTAGGTATTTGTTTATATTATTAGTTTTATTTTTTTTTATTCATGGAAAAATAATGCACGTACGGCTAAGCAGGCCCGTGCGCAATGTAAATGCATATGTATTTTCTTTATTCTGAAAAAAAAGGCAATAAATTCCATTATCTATCTATCTATCTATCCATGCTCCTCTAAGTATTAACCCCTTTAGAGAGGGTTGCTGCTTCCGCCCCTTGAGCCGTTGTGATGATCGCCTGGTATCACGTCGCCTCGTAGACCATTGCAGACTTCTTGGTCGAAGTCAACCTTCTGGCAGACGTCTCCCACGTTGCGGACTATTCTTAGTTTCCTCTCACCTCTAACCAATCGGCAAGATAGCAAAGCTAAACTTTCCCGATTTGGTCGTCTGGTTCATTGAGTACTCGGCGCCCCCACCACGTCGAGGTGATTTGCATTATTTCTGACCAAGATATATCTTGGTCAATATTATAGACCCATCCATCCATCCATCCATCCATAGTAATTCTGCCCGAAGGCAGGTCCTTCACTGCAATCATAGCAGTTTCATGCTATGCTTGCAGATTTACTAGGGAATTGTAGGTGTGGTAGCTTCCCGTTGCTTTCCACACCGATGAAGAATGATGATGATAATAATGATAAGGATGATAATGATGGCCATATGATTTCGGGGACCGTTTGGGCCTTAAAGTTTTCCTGACATTTGTCTTACAGGTGAGGGAAAACCCCGATAAAAACCTCACCCAGAGAAACTGCCCCGACTGGGGATCGAACCCGGGCCCGCTGCGTGACAACCTCGAGACTACAGCGGTGGACATATTATAGATATGTCCTGATAAATCTTCAAGGAGATATCAGCTGCAAAAGACCACATTTATTAACATACCGGTAATGCAATTTAAATACATAAATTTAACTTGTTATTTAAAATATTCTTATTTGGTATTTAAATCGTATAAACTGTCCACCACTGTGGTCTCGAGGTAGCGTGCTGCCTTGTCGATCCCTGGTCGGGACAGGCTCCTGGGTGAGTTTTTTTTCGGGAGTTTTATTCACATCTAAAACAAATGTCAGGAAACTTAGGGTCCAACGGTCCCCGAAAATTATCCGGCCATCTTCATCTTTATTATCATTATCATCGTCATCTTTCACCGGTGTGGAAAGCAGCGGGAAGCTACCACACCTATAATTCCCTAGTAAAGCTGCAAAGCATAACATGCAAATGCTGCCCTCTGGCAGAATTACTATGGATGGATGGATATAAACTAAATGTATGAAACAAAAACAACATCATTTAAAAACAAAATTAGTTTGAATATATTTACTGGAATAAATACAATAAACTCGACAATGTTTCTTAGCTTACTGTATGTAATTTTGACTAATTCTGCTACGATCCAGCCTCGACGCCAGAGGTAAGAGGTAGATCTACTTTAACTGAGAATTATACCAATTGAGTACTTTTTGGTATCCAAGAGTCCTTTAGCGCACCACATATTTCTTCAAGACAGAAGTGAGTAATTTAATTTCTGCATCATTGAATTTTCCTCACCCGAAAAATTCTATTGAACTACGGCAAGAATTTAGCCTGCTTAAGGCCTAATATCACTTTAAGATGTGTTAATTATGTGTTATAGGGAGCAAAGAAGATTACATGTATTTGAGAATAAAGTTCTCAGGAAAATTTTTGGAAAAAAAAGAGATGAACGGACAGGCGAATGGAGAAAACTACACAATAGGGAGCTACATGATATGTATAGGAAGTTAGATATAATAAAAAAAAGTTAAATCTCGTAGACTGCGATGGGCACGACATGCAAAATGAAAGAGGTTTATGGAAACTTCTCATAGGAAAACCAGAGGGAAAACACCCGGTTGATAGATCAAGAATGAGGTATGAGAATAACATTATCCATGATTTGAGGAAAGAAGATTATGCAGGGGATGATTGGAAAACAGCTCAGGATAGGGATGTATGGAGAGCTTATATCCACGGGACCATGAACCTATGGGTTCGATAGGGCCAGTGAGTTAGCTTAGTTAGTTAGAGGATGTAATAGAGACTATTTGCGTTTAATTGTTGCTTGCTTGTTCAGGAGGAGACAAGGGAACTTGTCGATTCAGTATACCTGATATCCACCAACCCACAAGCTGCAATACTGTAAATGTGAGATACGTCTCCGGGAAGTGGATCTTACAGGAACAAGTGATCCATCACCCTGGATGTCAATTCAATTGACACATTCCTCCCACGTCGTGTATATACCTCGTACAAGACAAGAATGCACGGATCAACAAATGATTTTACAATCGAAACTATATTAAACAGTTCTTCATCTGTCAGGTTTATTGGCCCGGAGGTTTGAACTCGGGGCTTCCTGAACATGAATCTTAATCTTCTCTTCTTCTTCTTCTTCTTCTTCTGCTTTCCCCCATTTATAGGTTTGCCGTCTTCAGTTTCCATTTATCTCTATCAATCCAATCTCCCTCTTCCAAATTCCTATCATCCATTATAGTTCTGACGTAGGTTTTCCATTTTCATCTTGGTCTGCCACGTTTATTTCTTCCAGGGGGTGACCATTGGTATATATTTTTTGGCCATCTTTCATTTTCCATTCTTTGTACATGGCCATACCATTTAAGCGTTTGATTTTCAATCCTCTTAACAACCGATGTGGTGACATTCATTTCTCTCCAAAGGAATTCATTTCTTATTTTATCCTGTCTTGTTTTTTGGAGGCTTCTTCTAAAATAATCAAATTCAACTGTTCTAATTTTATTTTTTTGTACTTCCGTCAAAGACCAAGTTTCACTTCCATATGACAAAATATTCTGTATTATGCTCTTATAAATTTTCATTTTAGTTTCCTTTGTGATATTTTTGTTCCAAATTATTCCATGTAATGTATTAGTTGCATTTTTTGCCATTGCAATTTTAGTCTGTACATCTCTCGCACAGGTACCTAAACTTGTAATTATTGACCCAAGATATTTAAAAAATTCACATCTTTTTTATTTTCCCTGTTTCGAGTATGAGGTCATCCACATCCTTTCCCAACACATATATATTCTGTTTTCTGTAAATTTATATTCAGTCCCCATTTTTTATATTCTTCCATTAGTTTATTTATCATATATTTCATATCATCTTCATCCCCTGCAAAAATTATTTGATCATCTGCAAACAACAATGAATGCAGTACTTTTCCTCCTATAGGAATACCCATTTCAGAACATTTTTTATACCACAAGTTAAGAGCCTGGTCTAAATAAATGTTAAAAAGAATTGGTGACAAACTGCATCCCTGCTTAAGGCCTTTATTCACTGTGAATTCCTCTGTTAAATTATTCTGTATTTTACTTTAGCTTTTGTATTACTACAGATCCTCCTAACAATATTAATCCATTTATCACAGATATTCAGATTTCTCATTGCCGTCCATAACAATTGTCGAGGTACACTATCATATGCCATCTCTAAATCAATAAAGGTCATATGTAGTTCTTTATTTTTTGCTAGGATTTTCTCTTGTAATTGTCTAATACAGAAAATATTATCAATACATGATCTTCCACTCCGGAATCCACATTGTTCTTCTCTTATGATATCTTTTATCTCCTTAAGTTTAAAATTTATAATTTTACTAAAAATCCTAGCTGTTGAAGGTAAAACGCTTATATCTATATAATTGGAACACAGTTTTTTATCGCCTTTTTTTAAAAATAGGAGTAATATACGATAAATTCCAGTCTTCTGGGATATCGTCTCCAATTTCAATTTTATTTAAAAAGTTTTGTTAAAAATATTACTAAAATATTTCCTCCATGTTTTAGGAGTTCCGTCTGAATATTTCCTTGTCCTGGTGCTCTCCCATTTTGTGCCTCTTTCAAAGCTCTTTTTACTTAATCTTCTATTATCTCTAGAGTGTCAAATTCTCAATTCATAAACAAGAGACAACAAATTTGCTATTAACTTAAGGATAAAAGTAAACTAAAAACAGGTGTAAAATAATAAGAAATGTAATTATAAGTTAGAGGAAATGTTATTTATTATTATTTTGCATTTTCAACATATATCCTAGTCCCGAGATTGCTGTCATTTTTTTATAATTGAAACTGCACTATGTTTACCTATAAGACAGAAGTAAACAGAGTTCCGTAATGTCTCCCAGCAAACTTGCGACTGATTGGAATAAAATTATGTCATGTTTTTGTGTGCTTACAATAACATTATTTTTTAAGTTGTAACTATTTTCCTGTAACTGTATTAGTAGTATATCACAAAGTAATGCTAATGAGAATCTCATTTTCATTTATGCTGGTACATTTTCCAGAACCACGCTTTGGTAAGTTCACTTAAGCCTGTGTTGTATTTAACAATACATTATTTTGTTAATTTCATGCGATCGCGAATTAATTTCATGCAAGACCGTTCAGCGTTCATACCGCATTGTTGTTGTGACATACTTCCGTACCAATCGGTTTTCACTTTCCACATGCATCACTCCATTATAATCATTTTAATCACGATTGTTATTATTATTATTATTATTATTATTATTATTATTATTGAAACTACGTGAGAGTCAAGTACATAGGAAGCCAGATATAATAAGACTTAAGTCTCGTAGACTGCGATGGGCAGAACATGTGGCACGAATGGGGAATGAAAGAGGTGCATGGAAGCTTCTTGTAGGAACACCAGAGGGTAAACGCCCAGTTGGTAGACCAAGAATGAGATGGGAGAATAACATTAACCATGATTTGAGGGAAGTAGATTATACAGCGGAAATTGGAAAAATGTTAGCTCAGGATAGGGATGTATGAAGAGCTTATATCCACGTGGCCATGAACCTTAAGGTTCGATAAAGCCAGTTAATTATTTAGAATGTGAGGCCCGCAGCTGGATGTTTTGCCAAGGGGATTCTAGATCTATCGCACAATAGTTATTTTAGTTATTCTTATAATAATAATAATAATAATAATAATAATAATAATAATAATAATAATAATAATAATAATAATAATAATAATAATAATAATAATAATAATAATAATAATAATAATAAATTGCAAAGAGTGTTGGGGATAGGGGGCAGCCTTGTCTCACACCACGATTTATAATTCCTTCTTACAGAAGAATATGGTTTGAAGATGTCTACAGAAAAAACAAAAATTATGGCATTTCAAGGTGTAGATCCTGTCAGAAGTAAAATTGTACTGGACAATAAAATTTTGGAGCAGGTGAATAATTTTACATATCTAGGATGCAATATCTCATATGAAGAAGAAAAGGATGTAAATGCAAAAATATCTAATTTTTTAAGAATTTTAGGGTTAATAAATTCTATCTTCAAGCCACAGTTAGTCCAAAAGCATTCAAGATTAAAAGTGTATAAAACACTGGCTCTTCCAACTCTTTTGTATGGTAGCGAAGTATGGACGTTGAAACAGAAGGATATACAGAAACTTAGAACTGCTGAAATGAGATATCTTCGGAGGACTGCAGGATACACACTACTAGATCACAAAAAAAAAATGAAGACATCTTAGAAGAATTGAATCTTTAGAAAACAATTTTTTCTGATTATAAGTCAAGATGGATACAACATGTTCATCGAATGGAAGATCACAGAATACCCAAACAAATGTTAAGATATCAACCTGCAGGAAGAAGAAGACCAGGACGTCCACTCAAAAGACTTTTGGATGGCGTTTCTCTTGAGGCCGAAATAGGTCAACAAATGGCCTAAATTCGTGAATGTACTATGATGATGATGATAATAATAATAATAATAATATAATAATAATTATTATTATCATTATTAGTGGTAGTAGTAGTAGTAGGGGCAGATATTTGTATGACCTAAAATAAGAAAATATTCACGCATTTATGGCCTAAATATGTTTAAATATGATCTAAAAAAGATAAACAATATGACCCTTATAATTTAATAAATGTATTAAACATTTTATGCTATTACAATGATCATACCGCTGTGGTCTCGAGGTAGTGTGCTGCCTTGTCACGCAGCGGGCATGGGTTCGAATCCCGGTCGGGACAGGCTCCTGGGTAAGGTATTTTTGGGATTTTTCTCAACTGTAAGACAAATTTCAGGAAGCTTAGGGCCCAACGGTCCCCGAAAATGACCCGGCCATCATCATCATCCTAATCATTATCATGATCATCATCCTTCACCGGTGTGGAAAGCAACGGGAAGCTACCACGCCCATAATTCCATAGTAAAGCTGCAAAGCATAGCATGAATATTCTATGATTGCAGTGAAAGACCTACCCTCGGGCAGAATTACTATGGGTGGATGGAATGGATGATGATCTTGTAAAAGATTTCGGGTTGTTGGTCATGGTCTTGAGGCTTGTATTTCGCGACTTTTCGCCAGAGACTGCGTCCGGCATCCTCAAGGATTGTCTTGAGACCACTGCTACCATCCCGGAAATCTTTTACAAGATCACCGTACTAACCCCAGCCGTGAAAGCCTAAGTCAATATATTTTATGCTATTGTTCATTTAAATACATCTTACAACTTTTAACCATATGGTGATACCCGGGGTTGTAACGGTCCAGTTTTTAAGAAATTTCCAAGAATGAAAAGCAACCTACGAACAAGTGACAATGCAATTTGCGACTTACTTCAAATTTACTGACGACTTAAAAAAATCTCCGAAATATTCCTATAATATCACTATATAACAGAAATTAGAACAAATATGACCAATAATCTAAAAACATGATAAAAATGACTTTTAAGACCTAATGAAAATCGCTAAATTTTCATCAGAAAACCTATATTAATGTTAATCGCTTACTCGGAACTCAAAATAAAGATTTAAAAAGTATGACATGTCATAGGAATCTGTCTCATTATTATTATTATTATTAATTTTTATTATTATTATTATTATAATTATAATTATTATTATTATTCCCCCCGAGAAATATCGCCTTGACGTGGCGGAGGGGCTTAGTACCTGATGATCCAGACGGCTTACTGAGTGAGTCTTTTGACTACCAGTGGGCAAGAGGTGAAGGGAAGCTGAGAATATTCCACAACGGGCAGATGGGGCTCGATAGTTTTGGTAGACAGCCCATCTAGGAGAAGAGGACTCCAAAAATTAAACTCCTGGTCCTCCAAGTTGGGGGTTGATGCAATGGGGTAACTCCCCGTTCATCGGGGGGGGGAAGAAATGTTAAAAACCCCAATGAAGCACAGCCGGACAGGATTAAACATATACGTCACAAGCTACGGAAGAGGACAATGATTGGAGCTGACGTGTGGGCTTTAAATGCACAAATGAAAAAGAAAAAAATGCTCGCCACTGAAATGGACTACTGGAGACGTTCTGCAAGAATATCCAGGAAGGATAAAATCAGAAATTCATATATAAAAGAAAAAATGCAGGTACAATATTCATCATCATCATCATCACTCCAGGGATTAGGCAATTGCCCGTTCCGACTTCATATTGCATCAGCCCAACGTCTTCTAGGTCTTCCAACATCACGCCTTCCTCTTGCTTGATAATTTCTGGCTAACAATGGATATCTCTCCTTACTCATTCCATCCATGTGATCAATCCATTTCTGTCTGTAATTCGTGACTTTATCCAATAAAGGCTGTACTTTCAATTCTTCTCTTATATCCTCATTTCTTATTCTATCAAGTCTTGTACATCCTTTTACTTGTCTTAGGAACCGCATCTCTGCCGTCTGTATTCTATCCCTCTGTCTTCAATATTCAATATTAGATTTTATAAAGAAGAAACAATTAAATTGGTACGGACACATTAGAAGGATGGAAGAAGGAAGACTACCTAAGATAATCATGGATTGGGAACCACAGGGAAGGAAAAAGAAGGGCAGACCAAATATTAAATGGATTCAGGGAATCAATGAAACTAAGAGGGAATGGGAAATAGAAGAGGATATATGGATGAACAGACAAGAATGGAAAAATGTGTTGAAACAAATATGTAGTTAACTGTGAACATGGGTACCGGAAAAATGTATATTCATTGTAAAAGCCGGAATAATAAAAAAAATTACTATTATTATTATTGTTATTATTATTATTATTATTATTATTAGTAGTAGTAGTAGTAGGAGTAATAATAGTAGTAGTAGCAGTAGTAGTGTGGGACAATAACATTATCCAATATTTGAGGGAAATAGATTATATATAGGGTGTGCTGGCTGTAGCATTATTACCGCATATACTAATTAATTATTGCATTGTTAGCCAATAGCATAGAATCCATATATATATTAAAGTATTGAATTAACAATCAGAATGTATTTATATTATATTATGAAGGGAAATTGTGTACTGGACACTCTAATATATAATAATAATTACATGTGGATATTCAAGTTGAAACAGGCAGGGACGTTGAGTTTGGATAATATTACTCACCATCCCCCAGTCTAATACAGGGGCGTCGAGTCAAGATAAGATTACTCTCCATCCCCTAGTTGAATACAGTAAGATAAAATGGCTGGTAAATTCCAGTCTTCATACGTAACTTTAGAAGAGATATGTCCTTATTTGGAAATGAGGGTGATACATTCCAACTCAGCGTCCATGCCACGCCCGCTTATCAGAGGGTTTATAACGGCTGATGCCCTTGGCATCAGGGCTTATTCTTCATGGTTCCGACCTCGTCTCTATGACAGTTAGAGACACAATATTGTAACTTTTTAATCATCGTCTTTAATAAATATATTAAATCAAGTTTTGTATTCACTGGAGTTCTTAGACTCACAACGAATCCTACCTTCAAATTGTCTGATCTACCCGAGGGCCAGGTCACGACAAGGGGATGATTGGAAAACATTAGCTCAGAATAGGGTTGTATGGATAGCTAATGTCCGCGCGGCCATGAACCTACGGGTTCGCTAGAGCCAGTGAGTGAGTGAGTTAGTTAGTTAGTAGTAGCTAGCAATAGTAATAATAGTATTATTTAATTTGGGATTACATTCACCAAACATACAGAGGATCCTTTTAACGTAATATGGACTATGAACTGTGGCACAGATGTTTATAATCTCAAAAGCATACAAATGTTAACTTCAGCTAAACATGGGCTATGAACCATCGCAATTTTCTTCACAATCATAAAAGATACAAAGGCCAACTACAGGTTAAACTTTAAGTTGTTAATGATTCATTGATCTAATGTATTTAGTACTAGCTAATACCCGGCGTGCACTGCTACGTCTAAATAAGTGAATTTTACTGTGTTTTTATGTTTAGTTGAATAAATATTAGGAAAAATGATTATAAATTTATATTTATTTAGATACCCCGTGCTGATTACCCGGCGTTGCCAGGGAATATACTTATCTCGATCTTCTTGATATAAATTAATAAGCTGAAATACGAAAATTAATGTGTTTTATGTTTAGTTAATTAAGTGGAAGAAAACTTTATATCGCAATTATTTTTAAATACCCCGTGCTGATTACCCGGCGTTGCCAGGGAAAGTACTTATCCCGATCTTCTTGACATGAATTAATAAGCTGAAATACGACAATTAATGTGTTTTATGTTTGGTTAATTAAGTGGGAGGAAAACTTTATATCGCAATTATTTTTAGATAGCCCGTGCTGTTTACCCGGCGTTGCCCTGGAATCTACTTATGTCGATCTTCTTGGCATAAATGAGCTAAAAGATAAAATTCGTTATTGTGAGTTGTCCCTAAAAGAATTCCCCGCCATGTGCTGCTATGTTCGCACAGGAATCTACGTTTTAGTTTCGATATTCTTAGCATCAATGAAAGACAAAAATGGTTATTGTGAGTTACCGGTATCCGTAAGAGATAAACATGCTGTCGCGGACCTTTTTGTAGAGCTTTTTGAGATATTAAATTCTGTGTACATTAATTTTGTGTATTTGTTATGTTTAGGCAGCGTAAGCCATTTAAGCGTCCAAAGAGCTATTTTTTTCACGTCTTCCACTACAAAGGGCGATTTTTAAGGGTGTGGGAGTTGAGTATCACAACTCTCTTATAGCCTATGTTCATCCCGGGAATCTCCTGAACATTTTGCAAAACGCCCAATCACAATCGGATCAACAGTATGGCCGCGCATAAATTACGAACGAACAAACAAACAAACAAACGAACATTCCTTTTTATATATTAGATTGTAAATAAAACTGTAGAAAAACGTAACATAGAAATTAAGCCTACTTAAATTTATGTTGAATTACACAATATACACTAATAATTATGTGGCATTAGGGTAAAAGTACATAAGTCCGATTTTAATGATTTTTATTTTGTATTTGAGAATAAAGTTCTTAGGAAAAATTTTGGATCAAAAAGAGATGAACAGACAGGTGAATGGAGAAGACTACTTAACAGTGAACAACATGGTATTTATAGGAAGCCAGATATAATGAGAACAGTTAAGTTTCGTAGACTGCGACGGGCAGGACATGTGGCACGAATGGGGTTTGAAAGACGTGCATGGAAGCTTCTTATAGGAAAACCAGAGAGAAAACGCCCAGTTAGTAGGCCAAGAATGAGGTGGAAGAATGACATTAACCATAATTTGAGGAAAGTGGATTGTACAGGGAATGATTGGAAAACATTAGCTCTGGATAGGGTTGTATGTAGAGCTTATGTCAGCGCGGCCACGAATCTATGGATTCGATAATGCCAGTAAGTCAGTTTAATATGTCAGAAATACAGCATCTTTCTTCCTCTATCACGAACGTAAAGTTCTTAAGTGATAGCTATTCTTATGGTCAGAAGTAATACAAATCTCCGATTACACTGGTCAACATGATGTTTGTCTCATGAGTACCAATAGTTGTACTTAATGCAGTTTTTATCGTGTTTTCAAATATGTATTCGAGATTTCTCCATCACTCACAGTTTTTTTATTTCAATTTCAATTAATGGATTTAAATAATAATTTTTTTGATAAACGTTTTTCCGTCCTTTGTCCATTGTAAAATAAAACCAAATGAGCCAACTCAGGAGATTTCAGCCATGTAAAAGAGATATCAAGGCAAATGTAATCCTAATTTGCTGGCCGATTATTGTTGGACCATCAAGAGGGATGCTCCAC
This sequence comes from Diploptera punctata, assembly GCA_030220185.1. NCBI lineage: Eukaryota > Metazoa > Arthropoda > Insecta > Blattodea > Blaberidae > Diploptera > Diploptera punctata. The sequence continues at coordinate 836,231 of JASPKZ010000434.1, forward strand.
AGGCGAAATATAGCAGAAAATCGTTATTTCTTACTTTCTAGGTGTGTAGTTACGAATGTAGAAAATATTAAAGTGTTTGAAATTATAAATTCCTGTCTCTAGGAAACCTTGCATGATGGAGAAAAACCATATCATATTTGAATTCAGGAGAAGAAATACTATCAGAATCACATACCTATATGTCTTTCTGAGACAAAAAACAAGTTTCTTTTTTTATTGCTCAATGTTATTTGAATAATAAAAAGTTATGTTTTCAGACTTATGTATGTTTACCCTGTGATCACAGAATTTTGAGTAATGAATGATTCTGCGGCCCGATAGAGAAAATTACTGACAAAAGAAATTCCATGTCCACGTTTCTTCACAGTTTATTTTTAGAGAGGAAGATCGTCACTCTTTCGACCAAGATACTTTTTTGTCTGGCTTATCGCCTTCGACCTTTCTGGTATGGTTAACCCTTTCGGCAGCAATGCTACCGCCGGCATATCTATCGGGAAGGTAGAGATGAATCTATTAAATTCACCTTTTATATGATACGCCGCTGATAAATAAAGAGTAACGCCAGTGCATCCCAGCGGGTTACGTAACGCTGTTCATTTGTTTTATTTAGCAGATAACAGCTCACGGCCTCCTTGAGCGAGATTCACAACAAATTAAAAATTCAGATCTCGCTGAGCGGTGTCGTGTGTTGTATAAGATTAACATCATGATACTTCAGTCTCATCTTAACGTCTTGCTTCCCAAATTCCCTTATCTATCCCTTCTTATCCTTACGTTATGAGAATTTAGGGTGCAGTTTTTTCAACCGGAAACTAATAATGACGATGTGTTTGGACACTAACAAGGAAGACATTTAATTTTAGAAAAAAAAGTGAACGTACTAGCTGTTATTAATCACAATTTGCGACAGCTGTGATCGCTAATTACCCCTAGTCACTTCCTGATGGCAACCCGCAATATGGAATGTGCACGCTAAAAAAATCGTTTCACTCCATCAATTGCAAAAACAAATATGGAGTTCGACAATGATTTTGTAACAATGCCGTGAATTTACGTTTTTATAGCTATCAGGGAGACAATAATATAGATTACAAAACTGGCCGTGGTTATAACTTAGTTACCGGAATCATTTAAGTATCCATACACCAATAAATTCGAAAACTTATATTTTTATATAAATTGATTAATTATTAATATTGCAAGTAATAATGAAGAGTGACTGCTGAAAACTATTAAAATCATTTTTATTCAAAATAGAATTTGAAGTGCTATTTCCCTGTGTGTGTATATATATATATATATATATATATATATATATATATATATATATAAGTGTTTGAATTGGATTCGCCTGGTAGTGTAATGGATATCACGCTGAGGTACAGACTCAGAGATCCGGGTTCGAATCCCGTCCAGGCATTTATTTTTCTTATCATACCATATATATATATGAAAAGAAAAATGAATGCTTGAGTCGGGATTTGAACCCGAGTCTCTAACCTCTGTAATTTAGCGCTCTAACCAACTGAGCTACCCAAGAATTCCAACACAAACATACATTTTTCTTATACATGTAGTATTCTCAATTCACACAAGAGGTAGAGGAAAATTTATTCCAACTGACATCTAGTGGCTAACATAACAGTTAAGCAAATTTTTAAAGAGAATATTTACTTTATAGCAGTAACGCTTGTATATATATATATATATATATATATATATGTTATAAATATATTTTTGACATTTGGCAATGAAGACAAATATGATATGAGAAGAAAAATGAATGCTTGAGTCGGGATGTGAACCCGAGTCTCTAAACTCTGTACGTTTAGCGCTCTAACCAACTGAGCTACCCAATAATTTGAACACAAACATACATACATATATATATATATATACATGTGTGTGTGTGTGTGTGTGTGCGTGTGTGTGTGTGTGTGACATAAGAAAACTAAATGCTTGGACGGCATTCGAACCCGGAACTCTGAATTGGTACTTCAGCGTGTTATCCATTGCACCATCGCGTAAATCTAATACAAACATTTATTTCTCTTAAATAAATATTCTCCATTATTACGAGATGTAGCGAGAACTCGGTCTTCACTGCCATCTGGTAACTAGCTACTATAACAAGTAAGCAAATTAAAGATAATATTTTTACTTTATAGTACTAACGCTTTTTCGATGTTATATATAGTCCAACGTTTCCTTGACCGTCCAAAATATATATTTTTCATGCGGTTTATAGGTGTTGATGGTTTTGGGTAATCATGTATTGTCCATTCTGTCTAAATGTTCACTCTATCGGTATTGCGCTTTTCTATTTTATTAAGTATTGAAAATATCTCCTGTTATTGTCTCATTATGTAATCTTTCCATGCACGTAGGCTACATCCTTTTACGGATCTTAAAAAATTCATTTCAGTGACTTGAATGTGTGCGATATATTTTTTTTTTGTAAATACCCAAGGTTGAGATCCATATAAATACCCAAGATTCAGATCCATATAAAATAACAGGAACAGCAATAATTTTACAATATCTGAGCTGTGTTTCTCTTCGAGTCTTTCGGAGAGTTTTTCTTATGGTGCCGCACATTATTTGATATCGAAATTAAACTCTGATCCTCCAGGTTGGGGGTTTTGCGGTTGGGCTGGTAACCCACCCAAATAAAAAAATAAATATTACTCAGAAGTCTCAAGTGCAAATACGAAACCCGGACAGATTCAATGTTTGCTTAGTCTAAGATACATTTACATAATGTTGAAATATATACACTTTTATGGTTTTTAAATTACATTATTCACTAACTTTATAGAGTTTGTTTAGAAGTTAGGGACACAGTTGACAGTAGTGGCAATCATCTGACAATGCAGCGCGATAGAGCATCGACCTGTACAGAAACGAATTCAGGCACTAAGAATAAACTCTGTTGTTACGTCTATTCAGCAGGATTTTCAGAGTTGCAATGTTACCTCTAGGTACAATATTTCACTATGGGTTTGAAAATGTCGTGAAGAAGGTACTGTACAAGATGAAAAACTGTAAGTCTGTGGCACTTTTCAAATCCTGCATGATAACTGTTCAGGAAGTAAAGTAGCGAGATTTAATTTTTCTAATCTTGGTCAATCGGTGTCGTAATATGCTTAATTGTTTTGACATCAGATTAATTTTTTTCTTAATATATATGTTAACAAGCCGCTACTGAACCATATTATATGATACTCTATACAATTTTTATATATTTCATCATGACACAAATACATCTTGGGCTAAACTTTACAACATGTGACGTGACTTTTTCAATTACATCATAGACTCCTGTCAAATTTTATTCTCAGGGTTTCATTTTTCAAATTATTTACCGCCATTTACAATGATTTTTATATGTTTTCTAACGATTATTTGAACATTTTTTCACGATATTTAACTACATGAAGACCTGATAGCCATATCGATTTTAACGAATATTCTGTGTTCTAGTGCAGCCAACATAGAGTACGCACTAATTAACTTACACTAAATAAAATCAGCGTTGATTCTTTCAGAGGTTAGAGTACTTAAATTGCATTACGTTAGCTTCTAGTTTCGTTGGCAACGCGAGTTAAAATATCGTGTATCTGTTGGTTGCTTCCCGTGATTCCATAGTGTAAACTGGCGCATGCGCATGGTGTATGGTAAGAACGTAGAAAAAAATTGTCATATTTTGTAAAGTATTTCCATATCTTTTACCAAGCTCACGGTGTTAACATTATTTTTAAACCCGTCAGGAATTTATGTCCCATCCTGTACTATATCATCATCATCATCATCATCATCATCATCATCATCCGGTATCATGGCAGCTGCCGCCGTCTTCCGGAAACCAAACGCCATTCCTCTCTGTCCATCCACTGATCTTCCTCCAATCCTCTGATATTCATAGCTGCTTGTACCCCTTCTATCCAGGGTTTCTTCGGTCTTCCTGTCTTCCTCCTTTCCATTGGGATCCATTCCGTAACAATTTTAGGCAATCTTTGCTCTGGCATTCTTTTCTTTTCTATAATGTCTATGATGTCTGGCTCCTCTTGTACACCATAATTTGCCTTATTTCTTTATTTCGTATTCTATACATTCTAGATTTTCCAGCTGATCTTCTTAAAACATCCATTTCTGTACTTAAAATTCTTTTAATTTCCCTGGTAGGAATTTGCCAGACTTCAGCACAATAATATGCTCTGAATTATGGTTTGATATATTTGTAATTTTCTATTTTTTTAAATATTTTTGCTCCACCAAACAGAGTTTAAAGCATTTATTGCTTGTTTTGTTTGAGCGATTTTATTTTTGATTTCCACAGTGTTATCGCCTGAAAGGTCTAATTTTGTTCCTAAATAAGTGCATTCAATACTAGGTTTTATATCTTCCCCATTGTTGAAATTTATATTTTCCATTCATTCTCCTATACATACATATTTAGTTTTCTTAATGTTTATATGGGTTGTAAGGGGTAGTGACGTGTGTATAACCTCTCCTACCCAATTCTCATCCTCACCTTCTCGTGGTACAACCTGTTTTCACAAACGAGGCTCTGAGGACCGAGTCACGGCGGTATAACCGTTCCATCAGGTACTGAGTAAATGCGGTATCCTAATGTCTGTCCAGAGACTAAAAGGTAGCAGCCCTACCACTGGACTACTTAGCGTCGGGCCAGTAACCTGTCCTAAGGAACTTCAAAACTACTTTCAAGTCTCAACACGAAAAAAGCCAGAAGGAATTGAAATATGACGACCCACAGCAAAGAAATATGGTTAAAAGAAAACGGCACAATGATATTGTAAGATATGCAACCTGGAATGTCCGAAGCATCCATGAAAAAGAAGAGGAACTAGACAGTATATTTAAAAATAGAAACATTGATATTGCAGTAACTACAGAGACTAAGAAGAAACTTAAAGGAACGAAAGAAACACAAATTATGTACAAATATATAGCGGTGTCGACAGGAAAACCCATGGACAAGCTGGAGTAATGATTTGGATTAATAAAACCATAAGAAATAAAATTCAACACTACACTTACTGGAATGAAAGAATATTAGAGCTTCGACTGAAAATAAATAGAGGTAATTTGACAGTTCTTGGTGTATATGCACCAGAGGAAGGCCGTGAAGAAGACAATGAAGAATTTTATAAATATTACAAGAAATTTATAGCAAAATTAATAGAAATGATTACATTCTCATAATAGGAGATTTAAATGCCAGAGTGGGCAATGCTCAAGTCAACAATAATATTGGAACATTTGGCGAACCTACCAGCAATAGGAATGGGACAAGATTAACAGATTTTGCTATCTACAATGAACTGAAAATAACGAATACCTTTTACAATCATAGAAACATACATAAATATACCTGGCATCGTCAGGACTCAAAATCAATCATTGATTATTTCATTGCAAATAATAAGATTTTTAAATTGTTTCTCGATGTCAGAGCCTACAGAGGATATGATATTGGTTCAGATCACTACCTAGTAGAAGCAAGAATAAGATTTCCACCAAGATGGTTAAAAAAGAAGAAACAACAACATAGCATAGAACAAAAGTACAAGGTAAAATTATTTTATGATGACAGCATTAAATGGTTATATTCGAGAAGAATTCAGCAATATATGGCTACAACTCCAGAAAGTAATGATGTCGAAGAAGAATGGAAAAACATTAAAATGATAATTCAAAATGCAGCTAATGAAACTTTAGGAAAAGTAAATATACAACAAAGAAGAAATAGAACTCTAAAAATCTGGGATGATCAAATAAAACAATTGATTGAAGAAAAAAATGCAGCTTATAAAAAATATTTGAACACAAAGAAAGTAGAAAATGAAATAGAATTCAAACGCTGTAGAGCTATTGTTAAGAGGGAAATAAGAAAGAGACATAGGAAAACATGGTTAAATTTTGTTACACATTTAGAATCAGATTTGCATAAGCTCCAACCTAATGCCTTCAAAATATTAAAACATTTGAATAAAGATATTAAAGAATCTACCAAAATTAATTGCGGAGTAACAAAAGAAGATTTTTTCAATTATTATAAAAGTCTTTGGACTGACAATAGCTATGAAGATACAATTTTCCGAAATAATAATGAGACAGATTCCATAATATCATTGGAAGAATTGAACAATAGTTTAAAGAAATTAAAAAATGGGAAGGCAACTGGCACAGATGGCTTGAATTCTGAATTGTACAAATATGCAGGCAAACAGTTCCATGAAAGACTGTTGTCCTTCTTTAATAATGTATTCAAAAATGCAGATATACCACAAGAATGGAAGACAAGCATTGTTATACCCCTGTTCAAGAAAGGAGACAAGAGAAAAATGGACAACTATAGGGGAATCAGTTTGTTAAACACATGCTACAAAATTTATGCAGACATTTTAAATGGAAAATTGAAAAGTTTCAGTGAAAAATTCCTTATGGAATGTCAAAATGGATTTAGGAAAGGACGATCTTGTATTGATTCAGCATTTTCTGTTAAACTATTGCTTGAAAAAAGAAGAGAATTCAACTTAGAAACACATTTTGCTTTCATAGATTTTGAAAAAGCATTCGACACAGTCAAGAGATCAAAACTCTTAAATATATTGGAAGACAGAAATATACCAAATTTACTTCGGCAGAACATACAAAATATTTACAAAGACAACACCATAAAGATTAAATTAAATAACAGATTTTCTGAAGAAGGAATTATAAATCGTGGTGTGAGACAAGGCTGCCCCCTATCCCCAACACTCTTTGCAATTTATATCAATGAAGTAATATGTTGCTGGAACAAAACATATAAATTTGGAATAAGAATATCAGAAAATAGAAAATTAAACACCCTATTGTTTGCAGATGACCAAATAATAATAGCAAATTCCGAAGATAATCTACAGAAAGGTCTGTATGAACTTAACAAAATTACAGAAGAATATGGATTAAAGATATCTACAGAAAAAACAAAAATTATGGCATTTCAAGGTGTAGATCCTGTCAGAAGTAAAATTGTACTGGACAATAAAATTTTGGAGCAGGTGAATAATTTTACATATCTAGGATGCAATATCTCATATGAAGAAGAAAAGGATGTAAATGCAAAAATATCTAAATTTTTAAGAATTTTAGGGTTAATAAATTCTATCTTCAAGCCACAGTTAGTCCAAAAGCATTCAAGACTGAAAGTGTATAAAACACTGGCTCTTCCAACTCTTTTGTATGGTAGCGAAGTATGGACGTTGAAACAGAAGGATATACAGAGACTTAGATCTGCTGAAATGAGATATCTTCGGAGGACTGCAGGATACACACTACTAGATCACAAAAAAAATGAAGACATCTTAGAAGAATTACACATGGAATCTTTAGAAAACAAAATTTCTGATTATAAGTCAAGATGGATACAACATGTTCATCGAATGGAAGATCACAGAATACCCAAACTAATGTTAAGATATCAACCTGCAGGAAGAAGAAGACCAGGACGTCCACTCAAAAGACTTCTGGATGGTGTTTCTCTTGAGGCCGAAACAGGTCAACAAATGGCCTAAATTCGTGAATGTACTATGATGATGATGATGATAATGTTTAAATATTGACGTAGTATGAAATAACATAATTCTCTCTTTCTCTTTATCTTTATCTTGGTTGACCTCGTCCTTGTAGGAATATGCCCTACGCCTGTCGGGTCTTACAATGGCACAAACTGTCGGGAGAGGAATTGAAACTCTGGATCTCAACTTACTTTTTAACCACATCTGTATAAGAATGATCAACTGAATGACAAGGCCATCTCTGGAGACAACACGAACTTTTAAATTAAGACACACTATTTACTTACACACTCATACTAAACAAGGGAAATACAATATGGATAATTAAGATAGCCAGATGTTGTTTGGGAACCATTTGACCTTAAATTTCACTTACAGGTGTAAAAACCTCGAAAAAAAACTTTCATCCAGGAAACTTGACCCAACTAGGGACCAAAACCCAGGCACCTTGCATACGCACAATGGTGAACTAAGTAACGTAATTTTCTAACCTCTTAAATCATATTTAATATTGGAAAACACATAACAATTTCTTCGAAATTCTAAATATTACATGGCATATTTAGAAGGTTCCTGTAGGCCCGAGGGTCGTGAGTTCAAACCCGCCAAATTCAATATATATATATATATATATATATATATATATATATATATATATAGTTTTATTACTTCAGGATTGTTTCTTTTATTTACACAGGTATCCTCAAATAAAATATACAATTGTTTTCTTCCACACTTCACGGTCTTGTGTGTCTGCTTCTGTCATATTTCTGTTCTTCATGTTGTCTTGACTTCCCTATATCCACGTTGGTTTGGTCTACCACGTTTCCCTTTTCTAGGAGGTATCCATTTCAATGCTTCTTTATTTGCTTCTGTGTCCCTTCTTCTCATTATATGTCCATACCATCTCAGTTGGATTTCTTCAATCTCTTGTACAATATCCTTTTCTACATTCATTATTTATGTTATTGTATTATTTTTTATTTGATCTAATTTTGATATTCTTGCCGATCTAAAATAAATAGCCTCGAATAGGATATATTTTTAAGAAGGAAAAATTCGGGGACAAGTCTTCTGGGAGGGACTTTAAGCCATGGGTCCCGAGTCTGATGATTTTCGGGCTCGTAAGAGAACCTCAAGGCTAAAGTAGTGCTTCTGAGCAAAATTTAACCAGTCTTCCCCATCCAAGTAATATCTTAGTTCCCTACTAGAAGTCTCATTGCTGACCACATGCCACTCGTTTACATCTGTCGGGAATTGATTAAGAAATTTCCGCTAGAGAGCACCTGTGTTCCCACGCGGGACATATGAAGTTTATACATACATAATTATTGTTAGGTGATTATTATGGAATATTCTGCCTTGTAGAGCTCACGCATAATATGACAATAAATGATTTGACTTACTAATTAGATGCACATATTAGGCTATATTTTAATGTATACTTGAAATTAGACTTCATTTTCTCTTCTTGTTTACCGTCTCTATTTTTTTCTTTCTCTCTAAATTTGGGTTTAACATAGACCTATGTTATCCTTACATTTAAAATATCATCATCATCATCATCGTCGTCGTCGTCATCGTCATCTTATGTTTTGTGTGTTCACATATTGAAACCCAGTGGATTCATTATCACACCACAGATTTGTATGAATTCAAACATTTTTCATCTCCTGGGTGTAAACCTATAAGTAATAAATTGTCTGTCGACTACGTCTATCTTGCAGACATATTCTTTTCAATTAAGTCTGAGTTGCTGAATTTAATTAACGATATAATATAACATATCCGCATTAGGCCTACTTTATGGGAGTGAAGCTTGGGTAATGACCAAAAAAGTACAAAGTAGAATACAAAGAGTAGAAATAAACTTCCTTAGAAGAACAAAAGGCTGCACAAGTTTGGACCCGATAAAGAATGAATATATAAGAACAAAGTTAAATATATATCCACTGAATGATAAAATCAACGAATATAGAGATACATTTTTAGACATGTAGAAAGAATAAATGTAACAAGATTACCAAAAGCAACATTGAATTATAAGCCAAGAGGTTCAAGGAATGTAGGAAGGCCAGTGAAAAGATGGACAGAACATCTGTGAAGCGAAACAGGAAATTTTCCTAGCCCGTGAAGTGAAGGAGAAGAAGAAGAGGAAGAAGAAGATTAAAATATCCTCAACTCGTTTCCAACTGAGGATCGGGTCGAGGGATGAGATAAGATGAAACCCCTTATATTGAGTTCTGTGAATGACATGGGTGCCGGCGACCACGCCTGACGCACCATCACAGGGGCAGATGAACGAAATGAAACGAAATGGATGAGATGAGTATGGAGAAAGGGTGCAATGAAATTGTGGAAGGAGAAAACGGGAGAAAACCCCGAAAAAAACCTGCCCAAGCTCCGTCTCGTCCACCACGAAACCCACATGGAGTGACCGAGATTCGATCTCGAGATCCTAGCGGTGAGAAGCCAGCATCTAACCGCCTGCGCCATGGAGCCGCCTGAATTTAATTTACAGAATATAATTTGATTATTGTATTATAGTGTACCTTAAATTTTTTACATTTTTATCAATGAATATGCCTATTCAGCTATTTTTCTCATAAACATGATTTCAAAATAATATATTTTTATTCAAAGCTTCAGGCTTGTCATTTCGACATTTTCTGATGTTCTCTCCTGGCACTGGCAATTTGTACCCACTTCTGAGGTTAGGGCTCCTGGAAGGCGAAGTTACGCTTCCCCGATGATAAGATGGTTGATGATTATAATTTTGGTGCGCCAGTAGAGACTTTAATCCCATTCTTAATCTAAGGCGAATGGTAGGCTAAGGGTCTTCTAGGCCTGTCGTACCATGGAATTGGAATATGATGTTCCAGGACCCTTTGGCCCTTAAAATTTTCCTGACATTTGTCTTACAAGTGAGGAAAACCCCGAAAAAATCTCACCCAGGAAATTTGTCCCGACAGGGAATCGAACACGGGCCCGCTGCGTGACAAGGCAGTACGCTATCTCGAAACCACAGCAGTGAAATAATATAATTTTTAGTTAACACATAAAGAAACCCAAAAATTAAATTCATTTACGGCACTCGAAGGTAAACATAACAAGATACATATATGCACCCCCAAAGAAATGTTTCTTATTTCTCCATTTCACAATATATATATATCACACACACACCTTCCCCATACACGCTCAAACGTATTCAGATATTTGCTAATTTTTCTGAAACTAAGAGTTATGAAACCAGAAAAAATATGTTATAGATTCTATACAGAAATATGTTATAGATTCTATACAGCTAATATTAATAGTATATTACGATGCGAGGTTGGGAAGTGGTTTTTACAATTTTTATTTTCCGAGATTCTGTAAAACACTTCACAAACGTGCGTTGTACATTATGTATTGCGCGATGGTGTTTTCAAAATAATGAATAATAGTAAAATAATATCCTTGTTGGAAATATCTGCGTTCATTATAAACAACTGACTAACATTACCAATGTGGGCAATGTTTATTAGTTGAAACTACAGGAGGCCGTGACACCAAACAGTGATAAAATGGCGGCAAGTACGTATTTATTGTTTTATATTGTTCAAATAAAGTTCAGTTAATTTAAAATGCAGTGATTTGTTTCGTATAATATATATTAACACTACCTTTTGGATATATTTTTGTATATACTTTGTACGTAGTATACACAGAGGACAGTGGTTTTACTTCCCACGCGTGATTTATAATATCACAGTATAGTTATTTTATTACAATATAGTTATCTAGGTTGGCAATCCGAAATGTAGGAAGTTGAACTTTGAATCATGGTCGCCATTGCTGTAAGTACGACAAAACGCACTATCGCGTAAAAATTATTTGCATCAAAACAAAATACTAACGCTAATGCTTTTTTAAACAGAATTTAAACATTATATGAGCAGAATTAAAGCTGTTTGTCTCGTGTAGTTGGTTCACAGCAAGCAAAAAATAAATAAAAAACTGAAGTCCGAAATAAGAGGCCTCTGGGTAAAATTTGTTCTTAATTTGATGCCACATTTTAATTGCGAAGCTAGGGACTTGAGGAGTTATATAGCATCGTAAAACGAAATACAAGTAATTAGTTAACATTATCTTAGAACTAATTAATATTTCATTGAACTTGTTGAAATAAATATCTCTCACAGAAAAAAAAAAGGTCTGAATGCAGATTTCAGCTCAAAAAAGAAAAAAAAACTTTTAATTTAATTCTCGGCTGTTTATTGGCGTAAGTGGTTAGACACTCCATCTCCACCTCTGGATACCGGGTTCGCGTCTCGGTTACTATATGTAAGATTCGAGATGGATGAATCGTTGTCAGAGAAGATTTTCTTTCGCTCTCTCTCTCTCTCTCTCTCTGTCTCTCTCTCTGTCTCTCTCGTTTCCTGATAAAAGTCATTCCACAACTTCTCCTTTCTCACATCACCCATTTAATTGAATTTCACTTTTCCTGCTCACGTGATGCTGTCACAAGTCTCCTCATCCTGTAACATTGTATACCACAGATATTAAATCATAATGACTTCATCTCATCTCATCCCTCCACCTGGGAGTACTCCGGACACGTGAAGAGGGTTTATTGTATAATAATTTAATTATCTTTTTTCTTGGACTTTCCCCCACTTACAGGTTTGCCGTCTTAAGTTTCCATTTATTTCTATCATACCAATCTCCATTTTCCAAATTCCTATCATCCATTATAGTTCTGACATAAGTTTTCCATTTGCATCTTGGCCTGCCACGTTTATTTCTTCCAGGGGATGACCACTGGTATATATTTTTTGTCCATCTTTCATCTTCCATTTTCTGTACATGGCCATGCAATTTAAGAGATTGATTTTCTATCCTGTTAACAACAGATGTTGTGACATTCATTTCTCTCCAAAAAAATGCATTTCTTATTTTATCCTGTCTTGTTTTTTGAAGGGTTCTTCTAAGATAATCAAATTCAACTGTTCTAATGTTATTATTTTGTAATTCTGTCAAAGACCAGGTTTCACTTCCATATAATATATAACTGTATTATGGTTCTTATACATTTTCATTTTAGTTTCCTTTGTAATATTTTTGTTCTAAATTATTCCATGTGATGTCTTAGTTGCATCTTTTGCCATTGCAATTTTAGTTTGTACATCTCTTTCACATGTACCTAAACATGTAATTATAGACCCAAGATATTTAGACATTTTTTTTTATTTTCCCAGTTTCGAGTATGAGGTCATCCACATCCTTTCCCAAATACGTATATTCTGTTTTCTGTAAATTTATACTCCGTATTCAGTTCCCATTTTGTGTATTCTTCCATTAATTTATTTAACATATATCTCATATCTTCTTCATCCCTGCAAAAATTAATTTAATTCTTTTAAGATAAGAGATGGGTTTTATTATTGTTGTTTTATTCGTGTTTATAGGCGATTTAATATCCACTATGTCGCATCTAGGTTATTTGGAGTATCCAATAGGCTGTGTTTGTCATGTTTTTTTTTCAAAGAAATCAATTTTCTATCTATATACTCCGTACTTCCCCTTGTGAGGATTAGGGCACTAGTGGGAGTGTTTTAACCAAGCTAAATTTAGTTACGCATATATTTCAACGAGTGGTCGGCATATCACCTCAGAGAGACACATGGTGGGTAACTAAGATATTACATGGATGGATAACGATCTGAAATTTTGCATAGATAACTCTTTATTCAGGCTTGCGATTCTTTTACGATCTTGAAAATCTTCAGACTCGGGAGGATATCTCTCTTGGATTTTCTATTCTAAAAATCCATGGACCCTGGCCGAGTTTGAAACCGCGTCCCTCGGAACTAGGCAAGAAACATAAACACTATCCGCCGCGGATGACAAAAAAAATCAATTTTAATGAAAATAATAAATTGTGTTTATGATGCGAAATGAAAATCTTATGAACTATTCAGGGGAAAACATTATTTAATAAAATACACAACACAGAAATTAGGGACAAATGCCATATTCAAGACATAACCAAATTTATTATAGATAGACGAAAATATTGGAAGGGTCATATAGAAAGAATGGGAGAAAACCGGCTTGCAAAAAGAGCTAAAGAAGATAGACCAATGGACGGGAGAAGAACAAAAGGAAGACCTGTCAAGAGATGGATAGACAGTGAATGTACATCCAGTACGTCTTCCTCCGAGGAGTGATTTAGGAAATAAACAGGATGAAAATCCTACAAATTAAGTTTAAGAAGAAGAAGTGTTTATGATAAACCGGGTACTGGGGCCTGTTTCATAAAACTAGCTGTCTACTTATAAGTAGTGTAGACTGATAGAATTAGAGAACTATTTATAAAAATAACAATGTAAAATAAGAGTTAGCAGTATAACACTCATATTTAGGAGTAGGAGCAATGCAACTACGATGCTCGTTCTTATGAGCAGCCGACAATTAATTTACTCACACATTCCTAATAAGCAGCATATTTTATGAACCAAGAGATATCGATAAAAATAGTTAGCAATATATTGTTCGTACAATTCTACAATTTAAAATAAATAACATATCTACTCTAAAAACAAAAGTTTTAGCTTTTCGAAGGTATGAGCCACTAAGAGTAAAAATTCAATTAGAGAATAAAATAATAGAACAAGTGAGCAGTTTTAATTATCTGGGATACAATGTATCATATAGAAAAAGTGAAGACATTGAAAACAAATCAATTTAATTATGTGTAGCGCCATAAAACGAAATCTCAAAGGAACTAGGAAGGAGACACTTTTAAATTTTTATAAAACATTGGCGGTTCCAACATACTGTATGGATCGGAACATTGTGTCTTAACCAAAAACCAGGAACGAAGAATAGAATTGTCAGAAATGAGGTTTCTGAGGAGTGTAGCTGGCTATACAATAATGAATCAAAGGTGAAATAAGGAATATATTCAAACTATAAGATAGAATTACACAATACAGAGATGAATGGATGAACCACAACAATACCGTAGATTGGATAACAATAGAATTCCGAAACAGATTCTTCATTACAAACCACTAGGACGAAGAAATGTTGGAAGATCCAGTAAAAGATGGATAGACTAATTCTAACACGAGATCGGCTCAGACCTTAAGGTCTAATCCTTGATGCTGCTGTTGCTGCTGCTGATGATAAAAGTAATAGAACTAATTTATATTGAAGCATATTTTCTAAAATTTTCCTATAAGAGTTTTCTTGGTTTATGGATTTTTGTTATTTTTTAAATTATTTTGATATTTTGGATTCTGGTAAGCTTTCTAAAGAATAATATTATAGCACAATAATACTTCTTCTGCACTTCCTGGATTAGGCATTTGTTGCCTGTCCCGTCTTCACTAATAGATCTAAGACAATCTCTTCCGAGGACGTCCGACATCTCTTCTTCCTCTCGGAAAATAATGTAAGATTTTATTTGGTAATCTACTTTCTTCCATTCTTTCTACATGTTCTTTCCACTAAAACTGTTGTTAAATATATTTTATTTTATGGGGTTGATCTGGAATTCTTTACGGATATCCTCGTTTCTTATCTGGTCCATTCTAGTGCATCCTTTTACTCCTCTTAAAAATTTCATCTCGGCTGCTTGGATTTTACTTTCTTGTTTGGTAGTGACAATAATACAATAGATATTATTTATAAGTCATCTGTAAATGCAATGCATACATGAGACCATGAAATCCAGCACAGAGAATCATTTTTGTGTAATTCATAATCTTTTCATGAAGCCACAATATTAATAAAAGTAGACATTTAGAAGAATATGTTTATGTTTATGAAAAAGGATTCACGAGACTGCAACTAGTAAATTTTACATTGGTAATAATTAACTACTAAAATTAGTACTTTTATGAAACTGGGTGTAATCTGAATAATGCTTTCTCAGCTATTTTCTTAGTTCTTTTACTTGAAAGATTCCGGGCTTTTTTAAATGAATGTTCGTTTGTGTACTGTCATTGTAACATTTTTCAATACGAATGTCTCGGAATTATTAAATATTGGGAGAACCGTTATAAAATAAAATATGGATAACCCATTATCAAATTTAAAAAACAAGGTTAAGCTTTACAACATGTGACATAACTTTTTTATGTATTTATTACTGTAACTGAACTACACTTGCACATTCGGGTGTCAATACTGTGTACAACATTTATTACCATCATCATCATCATCAACATCACATCATGAACATTTTACTAGGATTTGTCGCCTATAGTTTACTCAAGGTGATTTTGGTGAACCCATCTACGTCATGGCCTTCCCAAATCTTTCTTTTCGTTTGGTTGATATTGTAGAGATAGTTTGGGAAATCTTCCCTTTTCCATCCTCAAAACCTGTTGTTTCCAATTCTGTTGATATTTTGCTATATCATGTAATATATTTTCGACTTTCAATTTTTTCTGATATTGATATTTCTTTGATGATCTAACCTTATGAATTAAAAAAATGGTCTCAAAAATCTCATATGTGCTGCTACCAATTAATTTTTATCTCTCTGATTTAGGACATTTAATTGTGAATAAAATGTATTCTTATTCTACTACATGTCCAGCGAATGGAAGAGGATCGGCTACTAAAATGTGTTTTGGAATGGAAACCTGAGGGAAGACGAGGCGAAGAAAGACCTAAAACTTTCTGGAGTCATGGAATATATTTATACATGAAGGAGAAACATCTACAACCAAGAGAATAGATGGACCAACAAAATTGGATATTAGGAATTGGACGATGTCAAATACATTAATCAACCGATGATCTATCTATTCATATCTATATTCAAAATGCATTATATTGATATCAGTGACAATTATACTGACGTAAATACAATATAGATACTATACAGATTGTTTTTGCGAGCGCCATTTTGTAAAAAATTCGCGAAATTATTTACGTTATTCTATAGTCTAGTGCGTTACCCATTTTTACGAACGGCATCAAGTTTTAAAATCTGTTTAGAGAAATATACAATACATTTTAAAATATAACTCCGACTGGAATCCAACCTAACTAATAATATAAGCTAGTCAGGTTTTAAACTATTTTTTTATTTCCCTTATAATGTAGTGAACACATTTAATTATTTAAAATAGATACATTTTTATGATGAAGCTATGAAATCTATATAATAGAATAGAATTATTATTTATGAATTAAAAACTGACTAATATAAGGTTAGTATGATTAGTACAGTAAAACTTGCTCAAAGCGGAATTGCATGGGACCAATTTTTTTCCACATTAGACAAAATTCCGCTTTATAGAAAAAATCTAAAACTTATTAATAACCTTAGATTACAGAGAACCGTATATGTCTTCCTACGTACCTTGGATTAATTGTAGTTCCGCTGCCTTTGAAAAGTGTAGTATAGTATCGGTACGTATGAGCGACTTCGGCGGTAACGCGCGAAAAAACAGTCCCGTTTCGTCAGCGTCAAAACTGCTTCTTAGGCGCGTATCTTGAAATTAAAGTATGAGTTTCGGTTTCCACTCACTAACTACACTTTCGTCCACATCCTTTGATTCCCCGCAAATGTCATTCTACACTACATTGTATCGTCTTCTAAAACTGTGTAGCCAACTTGAAGATGCCTTGAAATTGTTATTTTCTAGAGATTTAGCAACAGCTTGACTTTGGAGCACCGGTCTGGAAATTTTGAGATTTACCTTCAATCACTTTCACTTTTCGTTTAATGACAATGATACATACATTATATTTCGTAAATTCAGAACGCTACATGTGAAAGATCGGTCTCAGAACTTAAACTAATTTAATTTTTTTACATTGGAATAATTATTTGTAAGACAGGTATCTGTATTTCGCATAACGGGTGTGCAGTGAGGCCAAAATAAAATGTCAGGTACATGTAGAATCTATACTTCACCCTGCGGCAGGAATGATTCCTTGTTGTTTTTTTTGGCATAACGGAAATTCAATGAAATGGAAACTTATTTATTTCTCTGCCTTTTCGCTTTATACTTACTTACTTACTTACTCACTGGCACTATCGAATCCGAAGGTTCATGGCCGCGCGGACATAAGCTCTCCATACATCCCTATCCTGAGATAATGCTTTCCAATCATTCCCTGTATAATCTACTTCCCTCAAATCATAGTTAATGTTGTTCTCCCACCTCATTCTTGGTCTACCAACTGGGCGTTTTCCCTCTGGCTTTCCTACAAGAAGCTTCCATGCACGTCTTTCATTCCCCATACGCGCAACATGTCCTGCCCATCACAGTCTACGAGACTTAACTGTTCTTATTATATCTGGCTTCCTATAAAGACCATGTAGTTCATTGTCCTTTGGCATGGGTTCCCTGAAGTAGTCCCCGCCCGGAGAACCGAATGGGGGACTATTTGACCTCCGGAAAATTTTACCCCAGATGAACCTATGTCCGCATTTCTTGACTGTTGTATTTTTACGGTGAAAGATCGTCACTCTTTCGCCCAAGGTACTTTTTTCGTCTGGCTTATCACCTTCGACCAGTCCGGCATGGGTAACCCTATCGGCAGCAATGCTACCGCCGGCATAGCTCTCAGGATCATTTAAGCACGCAAGCCACTCCACCACAAGGTAAAGATACCATGGAGGGCTTTTCGCTTTATAAACAATTTTTTCATGAACTGTGTAGAAATATCCTTCCATTTCCGCGTTGGACAGATTCCGCATTATGCAAAATAAATACACGTAAAATTATTATTATTTCGCCGGGACTAATAAATGTGTTCACATTGTACAGATTTCCGCATTATTCACGTTCCGGATTAAAAAAGTTTTACTGTATTATATTTTTAAGTTTAAGACTGACTAACCAATATTGTTTTGGAAATAATTTACAACATGCGACAAGACTTTTTTTTAAATCCCAACCATACACCATGCGCATGCGCCAGTTTACACTATGGAATCTCGGGATACAGCCAACATATACACGATATTTGAACTCGCGCTGCCAAGGAACCTAAAAGCTAACCTAACGCAATTTAAGTAATACTCTAACCTGTAAAAGACCAACCTGAAAGCTAACCTAAAGCAATTCAAGTACTGTAACATGTGAAATAATCCACGCTGATTTTATATAGTATAGGTTAATTAGTACAGACTCTATGTTGGCTGCACTGGAACACAAAATATTCATTAAAATCAATATGGCTGCCACGTCTTCATATACTTCAATATCGTGAAAAAATATATTCCAATAATTGTTGTAAAACATGTAAAAATCATTGTAAATGGTAGGAAATAATTTGTAAAATGAAACCTTAAGAAATGAATTTGACAGGAATTTATAAGTAATTTAAAAAGTCATGTCATATGTTGCAAAGTTTAGACCGGAGTTTATGAAGTTATTTAAAAGTCACGTCACATGTTGTAAAGTTTAGCCCAAATAAAATATACTTTACAAAGTTTTAGTTAAAGGGAGAGGAAAACAAAATATACACATTTAGGAGCCAGTTTCAAGACACAAAATAAATTCTGGCACATAGACTGAATAATATAATTCATGACATTAAAAAACAATATAAAACAAAACAACTTTAGAAGAAAGTTTCAAAATATAAAACTTACTCTGACACACAAAGAGTTAATGCAAATGCTTTTATTTTTATGTATATAAAACAATCTCGCCATAAGGATGACAGTTTGGGTTAGGGACGGCTCTCACGTAACTATAATTTAAGTTTTATCAATCTAAATCGTTCATCCAAAGTGCATTATTCAGGTAACCCGCCCCTGCTAATGAAATTCCAAACCGATATTTGCTTGCACCGGAAACTGAACCCTAGACTTTACGAATAATAGTCCAAAACACTTCTGCCTGAACCAATTTTATCGGTAAGTTTTATTTTGTTGAGCAGTGTAATCTATAAAAGAAAAATACATAGGGACGCTAATAAAGGAAAGAGGTGGCTGTTTTGTTATGGTCAATCAAGCAGTAGTATCGTTATTTTAGAAGATATTACTAAATGAGGTCAAGAGTGGGAAGGCAATTCGTTTACAGCTTCAAAATGGCTGCTTAATGAAACAACAACTAGAGGCCCACTGTGCTATCAAACTTCCCACTGATATTAATAATATCAGGCCTATTTTATAAATTTAGTAATTTTTGCTTTTTAAGAGAAACTATTAACATTAATCACTATATTTTCAACTTATTACAATTGAAATAAATTAAATTATTTTGATATCTTATTAGGGAACTGTCAACCATTACATGCCGAAACGTACCTTAAAGTTTCTCACTGAGAGGCGTTGTGTTGTACGAAGGTCGTGTGAAAACAAATTCTGCAGTTTTTAACTTCAAGGCAGAGAAATCGAATCCAGAATCCAGCAATGACAACTGCACAGAGCAGATGGACCCCCTGCTTGAGTAAGAGCGGCGCGGACAGCAGTTAACAAGGGTTAACCAATCTATCAATTTGGGAGTTGTATTACTTCCCTATAGTTTAAATGAGAGATTTGAGGCTGGATTTTAGTGTCTTGCAGTTAAAAAAAGGCAAATAATTTTTTGGATACGGCCTTAGCAAATCACAACGCTTCTCTGAAAAAAAAGATAAGTTAGGTTTCGGTTGGTCGACCCTTGTTAGTTATATGCATAAAGAACTGGAATCATATAATATGTCTGGGTCGGTATGATAGACTGGATATATCCATGCTCGCATCTGATTCCCAGGTTGTTTGCTGAAACCCGGCTGATTTTTTTAAAGTATGTAAAGAATTAGCATTTCTTCCTTCGGAAAGAAAATACTAGTAATGCGAATCTGTTAGAGTAAAAAAATATGTATAATGTAACAAATGAATCGCACAGGCAGCAAGCCATATTTTTTTGGACAGCCCATATCAATAAATAAATGCCTAGTAATACTATAAAGAACAAAACGATAGATGACATTACAATTTCATTACAAATTAAACAATTAAGTAGTAGAGCTATTTGGTAGGCGTCCACCGCTGTGGTCTCGAGGTAGCGTGCTTCCTTGTCGGGTTCGATTCCCGGTCGGGACAATGTCCTGTGCGAGGTTTCTTTCGGTTTTTTCTTCACCTGAAAGACAAATGTCAGGAAGATAGGGCCCAGAGGTCCCCGAAAATCATCCGGTCATCATCATCATCAACATTCACCGGTGTGGAAAACAACGAGAAGCTACCACACCTATAATTTCCTAATAAAGCTGCAAAGCATCATCATCATCATCATCAATGGCAGTCATGGATTAGGCCATTGGCCTGTTCCGCTTCAGGAAAGAAATTGATCCCTCCATCTCTTCTTAGGTCTTCCTGGGTCTCTTCGCCCTGTGGGTCTGTAGTTCAATAGCTGCAGAGGTAGTCTATTGTTTGGCATTCTCAAAAGGTATTCATGCCAATTATTTTGATATTTTTGAATGATTTCAGTTATTGCTGGTGTGTTGAGAGCTTTGCGGATATCTTCATTACGTATGTGATCATAAAGCGTATAACCCGCTAAAGGTCTTAATAACTTCATTTCTGCAGCTACTACTATCCTATTTAATTTACCTGTAGTAAGAGTCCAGGTTTCAGAACCATAAAGTAGAGTTGGAAGAGCCATTGTTTTATAAAATTTTAGAATTGTATCTGGACGTACTTTTCGGAAAAAATGCTTTTTATTGTTCCTATAAGTTTTTGAAATTTGACTAATTTTATGTCTATGTCTTTACATGTGTAAAAAAAATGAAAAGCTATGATTGCAGTGAAAGACCTCCCCTCGGGCAGAATTACCATAGAATAGAATACATGGCCTTATGTTGTTTACATATGTATTTCTTCAGGAATGAGGGGTGTTCTTATTCCCCGCGTTGTAGTCCAGAAATCTGTCGTGTTTATTAAATGTTCTGTGTTTACCTCTAATGAAAACGAGTATCAGATATTTTTTCATTGAGTAAAGGGAGTGAAGAACCCGTTTGGTATATTGTGCCAATTGTCTAAAAAGGTGGGACATTAAGCTCTACTACTCCATGGACCTCGTAAAGCCTGTAGCAAAATTACATTAGAAAGTCACAATAACAAATTATAAAATATTTCTTGTATTGTTGTACATAAAAATCGATTGAAGTTGTACAACGCCATACTTACACATTTTCCTTGACTATTTATCTCATGCCCTAATTGGGAGTCAATGACCAATCACATTTAAATTATTTTTTATTTACAACCAATCACAGTCGTGTTTCGCCTCGAATTTATCAACTAAAGTTTATCATAATAAAGAAAGCACCTTCTTTATAACATTCTGAATAGCTCATAGCATTATTTTGCAGTGACTGACTCTGTAAGAAATACGGTTACAAGATTGTATATATAGTGCATGAATGTCAGCAGATAGCGCATGCGGGAGATAATATAAAACATTTGTAGCATTTGATTATACCACAAAAAAAACCACTGTTTATACTTTCTTAAACGATTTATGTTCCAGGAAATGATGTTGCAGAAAAATATAATTGACATATTTACATCATAGGACATCAAATTAATTAATACCTATAATGTTGGTTATACATTTCTCCACTAAGGTGCATTCTTACAATGTTACCATCATTTGGCAATAAATAATGTGATCTGGTTGCAGTGATGAACAAAAGAAGCAAATAAAGCGTACCAATTGTTTCTCATTTGTTTTCAAACATCGGCGTTTACATTAAATGTATAAATATTTTAAAATAACTATAGTTAAATAATGATTTGTGAGTAAACAGCTTATATTTTATTCGTTAAATATTCCTAACAAATGCCACTCTTGATTTCCAAATTTATCGATAATTTGGAAATCACTCGTGGCATTACTTATGATTACACTGATCTACAAAAAAGTTGAAGCTTTCGCTATCCTTTACAAAAAATAGTCAATTTCAACCAAATTGAGGTCGAAGAATAAGGATATGACACCAGATTTTTTTGTTAGCTCTTGGTTCGAAGATATTTATATATGTATGTGTGAAACTTTTCGTTTTGAAATGTTATCTATTTAACTATTCTTTAGAGTTTTTTTTTTTTCGTTTGTAGTCTACTTATGAGGCATCTCTCATGACGTTCCAACAATAGTCTGGAAGCATAGATGAGTTCCATCTGTCCTGTTTCCTTCTTTCCATTGCTGGAATGTCTTGTTGGAAGCACTCAAAGCGTCACAATTCCTTGGAAAGCAGACGAGATGTAAGTCCAAAGAGTGAATCCTGAGCGGCATATTACAATCTAGCTCTTGGTATGACCTCACAAGTTCAACAGCTATATTGTAATTTTCAGCTCTTTGAGTTTCCAAGAAATTGTGAACAACATTTTTGAAGGATTTCCAAGCTGTTCTCTCTTTACCTTCAATAACTCTATGAAATGTTGTATCCTTAAGCAGTTCTCAAATTTACGGGTCATCAAATATTCTCTCTTCGATCTTAACACATTTGAGATGTGGGAATTTTGTCTTCAAATTATAGCAGGATTTTAATATCATAATAAATATGAAAGTTAAAGTTAATAATTATATACTTTAAAATAATTTTAATATTTAAATATAACTTAAATAAATAAAAAAACATCTAAATAATTAATTGTTGTTCATTGTTGAATAAAAATGTCTCAGTAACAATTAAAGAAATTGTATTATATAACAGTCTTTCTAAATAATGCTTTTAAAATTGTGTCTTAAGTCATTGTTGTCTGAAATATAAAGCTTTCTGTTATAACTGTAATAGGAACACCTGCTTAACTTAATATTTTTAAATAAAAGTATACTAAATTCTGATTGGATGTTAAAACAATTAACTTTTTGATATAACCAATCATATTTAAACCTGGTATTTAATGGACCATTAACCAATAGAATTTAAATGTAAACTTATGTGATGTAATAATGTTCTTTAAAATTATAACAGAATTACACTGGTCAGTCTGCATATAACTTTCATCAAGGATAGAAGCAATAACAGCTCTCCTGATAAAATGTGATATTTAATACCAGAAGAATAGTTGACTCAAGAAAAGAAAATAATTTAATTTTAATTGACGGTGAAGAATAATACCACATATATTACTTGATCTGCTGGGAAATTAAATATTAAATAAATTTACAACTATTTCTACAAGAATCAGTTATTAGTGATTTTTAAAGTGTTTTCCTATCTTGTGTACCAACTTCGACCTTGAGAAGAGAATCCAGCTCTACCGAAAAAAATCAAACCCAACCTGAACCAGTAATTCTTATTTATTATTTTGGACACTAATCCTTCAAAATGTTACAACAACATTGGGAAATGAAGAGAGTTAGCTGCTTCAAAACATCGTCATAACATGGAAAAAGAATTACTTCTTCAAAATTGCGCCCACAACGTGGAAAACAATGAAGAACTGACTAAAATACTTCTTCAAAATACTTTACCTGTGGAAATGCAACTTCAAGCAAGGGAAATTACTGAGAAAGAAGAGCAGGTAGGTCTCTGATCACAGTAAAGGATATTCGTGTAAACAAAATGACTCGTCTAGAAATAAAATGTGGTTAACTTAGTGCTGAGAACCTATATTTGTAACAAGGAAGAAAAGACCAACATTACAAAATTTCCGTCTATCATAAAATTAAATCTTGTTTTTTTTCAAGAGAATGTGAGCTAAGTAAACATATTAAATATCATATTCGTTTAGTTCACACCGAAATAAATAGGAATTAACTATTTTAACTCGGAGAAATTTTGAGTGTAGACTAGTTTTATATAACAATTTACAATATTAGGCACCCTAGAGTATAATCAACTACATGTACAGAAATAGTCTATTGTATTTACTGTTTAATTCAAGAAGTGTTTTTATGTTCTTATCTAATTATCTCATCTAAATTATTGAATTTTGTATACGACGTAAATTATTCATCATTTTCAAATTTTGGGGAGTGTATCACCAATTGTAAATTTAAAAAGTGTGTATATTTAAGGAGAAAATGAAAAGACGATCTCAACAGCTCGTTCATAAAGTGAACGGAATATGAGAACGAGTTTTAATATGCTAAAAAACTAGAAAATATTTTATTTTTATGTAGTAACAAATGGAAAATACGTATAAAAATAAAATGTTTCAATATTCTTTTTTTTAAACTTTTATTATAAAAAGTAACTCACCAATTGTGTTCATTGTGACATGAAAAAAAACTAGTTGTTGCAATGAACAATGAAAACTTTTCCCAAATTTTTCATCAGACACCGATGTCTATTCTTTCAGAACAATGTCAACATTACAAGAATAATGTTTTGCACTCGGTATTTCATCAAAGTAATGAAACGGACACAATATTTCAATTTCAGCAACGTCTACTTGATCTTCCAAAACTTTAGAAATTTTACACATAGCATAAAATGCATTTTTCGAGCATTTTTAATTTTGTATTTAATATATCAGATAAGTAATGGATGCACAAGAAACTGTTATCGATAGGATAACAAAGAGAGCTGTGCAATGGTATGGACATGTACAACGGATGTCTGAAGAACAGTGGCCTAAACAGGTGTTAGATTGGATGGTACCAGGCAGAAGGAAGAAGGGGACAAGTAGAAGAACATGGTATGAGGGAATATATGATGCCGTGATGAAGAGGAGTACAGAAGAAGGACAGTGGGAAGATGGGAATCTCTGGAAAGCGGGAATTAAGGGCGAACTGCTGTAAAGTTTAAAGTAAGTATTTAATAGCGTTTACTGACTAACAAGATGCTGAGCAAACTATTGAAGTCCAGTGAATTGCGCAGCCTTAATTAGAAATAAGATACTCTCCTTCGAGCTAGCACGTGGAGCGAATGTCACGACGCCATAAATACGTTTAACAATGAAATTCATTCAAATTTTGTGATTGATCTGAAAAAATGTACATATTTTTTAATTAACGTAAAAATTACAACAAAAATGACAATTTATTTGCTTTAGGTAAATTATTTAAAATCTATAATTACATGAAAATATTAAAACATATATATATATACTTTGAAATTAAATAGAATCCCCTCAGAGGTCCTCATCTAGGCGATATGTGGATGGCGACCACAAGGTGCCCAAGCTGTGCAAAACATTTTTTCCACTTACTTGTGTTTTGCACTCTTTTAACTTTACTATCTAACCTCTCTTGGTTAACTCTTGTTTTTTTTTACGCCGACGCTATTAGGGCATCCGAGGGCTAGGGAGTCTTTCCTTTCTTCCATTTCTTCTTTCCTTTATTTTCTTTTCTTCTCCAGAAAAGCCTGACCAGAGGCTGTAAGATGGCAGCCCCATCACTGGTCTTGCCTTCCTTTGGCCAGCATCCAATCGAAGGGACTATTATTATGCTTTCAAGTCTTATACGAGAATTTCCCTCAAACGCTGGAGGGAAAATTTTCTATAGGATCGTAACAGGCCTTGGCCTAATACTTGGAAGGAAGAAGAAGAAGAAGAATTAAATAGAATTTATTATATATATTACAGTGTTCTTGTTCGGAATTTCTGTCTTAATTTTAGTCTTCTACGTATAAACATAAAATATTTATTTCCATAATAATCCGTTCCCTAGTTATCAGTGACCTTATATTTATAAATTACATAGGGTAACCCATATATCTTAGCAATACATTACATCCAATTTGATCAGCATTAAGAAAAAGTACTCTTAAAAAGAACAGATGCCGATCTGGATATTTCATTCATAAAGCGTCATAAATTTTCATAAATTTATAAAATACAGACAACATTCAGGTATCTGTGTATGGATGATATCCAATTTCTTTAATAGTTTCAATATCAAACTTAACAGCTAAAACAACTATAAAACATAGGCAATGACTTTTCTCTCCTTACCTTAGTTAAACTTCTCCTCTATAGGTATCTTCAAAGGGCCTTACAGGAACATGACCTGTCGGGAGAGAATTTGAAAATAAATCACACATTCACTTTTTTGACCACACAAGTTCTTGGATGACGTTCCTGGATGAGTAATCAGCTCAATGCCAGGACCACCCCCGAGACAACATGGAAATTAATACTCACATTCATAATAAATAAAGGGAATGCATTATGGATGATTGTGATGACTAGATGATGTTCGAGGACCTCTTGGGCTTTTAACGTTTCCTGGCGTTTGTCAAAGGTAAGGAAAACCCTGAAAAAAGGACCTCACCAGGAAATTGTCCCGACCGGGAATACAATTAATGATTAACTAGCTATCTAACCGGCACTATCGAACCCGTAGGTTCACGGCCGCGCAGACGTAAGCTCTCCATACATCCCTATCCTGAACTAATCTTTTCAATCATCCCTGGTATATGTTTTCCTCACATCATGGTTAATGTAGTTCTCCCACCTCATTTTTGGTCTACCAACTGGGCATTTTCCCTCTGGATTTCCTACAAGGAGATACAAGTTTTAAGTAAAAAAATGTTGAATATTATAAAATCGATTAAATGTATTTAAATGTGTTGCATAGCACTAAACACATATATAATAGGTAGTATTTTATTTAACTACGGTGATTTTATTTAAATTATCCTATAAAGAGTTAGTACATTCGTGGCGTTGAAATAAGCGACTCAAACATCCAAAATGTGACTGACGGAGTAAGAATAGGAATACAATGTGATGAAAAAAACAGTACAAATAACAAAAATGTAATACGTATGTAGTATTTTTTTAACATCTCAGTCCATTATCGTTACAATTTTTAGTTCGGCGTAGGACATTGGCATCTTTTAAAAGAAATCTAAATTTATATTTGCTCTAAACTCGACTTCAGTATTATCCAGTGTAAGATATATATATATATATATATATATTAATTGGTGTTTCCCGTATAATGTATCATATTTATATTATTATTATTATTATTATTATTATTATTATTATTATTATCGTATCATTTTTGTTATTACCCTATAAAATGTTGTTTGTACATGACATTTACATTGCTACATTTATTGTATCTTTAACTGTTTATAATTAGTATAGTGTATATCTATATTTGTCGAATATTTATTTGTATTTGTGCTGGTTGAGTGGAAGAGAGGGCCTTATGGCCTTAACTCTACCAGAATAAATAAAGTATTATTATTATTATTATTATTATTATTATTATTAAATTATCGACATATTTTATCCGAAGACATGTTATTTCAGACGCGATATCTGTCTATATACAGAGAGCAGAACATAGATTGTCAAATATAACGCAAGATTATAATTTAAAATTTCGGTGAATAAGACAAACACTAATGCATTTCAAGGGAAAATTCCGATACGAACTAAAATTGTTATTAACAACAATATTATAGAACAAGTTAATAACTATACTTATGTTGGCTGCAACCTTTCCTACGACAAATGTAAAGACACTAACATAAAATTAATCAAATTCGAAACACTTATAGAAACAATAAAAAATACTCTTCTCCGAAAATTACGCCCAGATACAATTCTAAAATTTGATAAAACAATGGCTCTTCCAACTCTACTTTATAGCTCTGAAACCTGGACTCTTACTACAGGCAAATTTACTACGATAGTAGGTGCAGAAATGAAATTATTAAGACCTTTAGCGGGTTATACGCTTTATGATCACATGCGTAATGAAGATATCCGCAAAGCTATCAACACACCAGCAATAAATGAAACCATCCAAATATACCAAAATAATTGGCATGAACACCTCCTTAGAATGCCAAACAAATAGGCTACCTCTGAAGCTATTCAACCATAGGCCCACAGAACGATGAGATCCAGGAAGACCTAAGAAGCGATGGAGGAATCAATTTCTATCCTGAATCGGAACAGGCCAATAGCCTAATCCATGACAATAAGTGATGATGATGATAGTTCTTACTTCGGAATCTTCTAATACTAAATTTTCTCCTCTATCACCAATTACCATATATTGAGTTTTATTTACATTAATTTTTAATCCCTCCTTTTCATATTCTTATATTCATTTTCTGGTCACATATTCAATATAATCATAATCTTCAGCAGCCAATAAAATTTGATTATCTGCAAACTGTAATGAGTATATAATATTCACATTAATCTCATTATTCTCATATCACCACATTTTTAATACTTTGTTGAACATACGTGTTAAAAGTGAAATGGATAAAAAACAACCTTGTTTTAAAGCTTTAGTTACGTGGAATCTCAGCTCTTCTTCTTCTTCCTTCCAAGTATTAGGCCAAGGCCTGTTACGATCCTATAGAAAATTTTCCCTCCAGCGTAAATAGTTTGATCCTTCCGGAAAATTCTCATATAAGATTTGAAAGCATAATAATAGTCCCTTCGATTGGTTGCTGGCCAAAAGAAGGCAAGACCAGTGATGGGGCTGCCATCTTATAGCCTCTGGTCAGGCTTTTCTGGAGAAGAAAAGAAAATAAAGGAAAGAAGAAATGGAAGAAAGGAAAGACTCCCTAGCCCTCGGATGCCCTAATAGCATCGGGGTGGAAATGCATGCTATTATGCATTGCAGAGACTTTTGATGTCCCAACTCCTTTCAAAAAACGTTAAACTGAAAATATATACAACTATTATTCTACCAGTTATATTATATGGGTGCGAAACATGGACTCTTACTTTAAGGGAGGAAAGGAGATTACGAGTATTTGAGAATTAAGTAAAGTAAAGTAAAGTATTCCCACTACAGGCCTCAGGAGGCCCTTGGGGTAGTGGAAGGTTAAGGCTCCCACTATTTCTAGACAATCGGCACTTGATGTCAGCCGGGTTGTCAGCCCTGCGTGACGGCCGCCTTTACCCCAGAACAAGCATCTGGTACTCATTTCCGTTAGAGGCTGAGTCGACCCCAGGGCCATAGTGCCGCCAGAAGGTTTGGGTCAGTTTAAAAATCCTGACCCCACCGGGACTTGAACCTTTGAGAATTAAGTACTTAGGAAAATTTTTGGACCAAAGAGAGATGAACAGACAGGTGAATGGAGAAGACTACATAACAATGAACTACATGGTTTTTATAGGAAGCCAGATATAATAACAGTTAAGTCTCGTAGACTGCGATGGGCAGGACATGTTGCACGTATGTGGAATGAAAGATTTGCATGGAAGCTTCTTGTAGGTAAGCCAGAGGGAAAACGCCCGGTTGGTAGACCAAGAATGAGGTGGGAGAATAACATTAACTATGATTTGAGGGAAGTTGATTATACAGGGAATGATTGGAAAGCATTAGCTCAGGATAGGGATGTATGGAGAGCTTATGTCCGCGCGGCCATGAACCTACGGGTTCGATAGTGCCAGTGAGTAAGTAAGTAAGTGAGTTACGTGGAATCTATTGGAACACTGCGATTCCAAATCGGAGGAAAAGAAGAGGGAGACATAAGAGGACATGGATAGAGGGAATTATGAATATGATGACGGACAGGGGACTGCAGTATGGTGATTGGAAAGATAAGGACGAATGGAGGAAGAGAATAAAAACTTAATATTGGGCACAGAGAGATGTATACAATTACAACCTGTTAAATAAAAAAAAAACATTACTTTATTTAAGTTAGGTTGGAAACCCGCAGATTTCTCTTTCGAAAGAATTCATACAGAAAACTTTTACTTTTCGAAAAAAAAATGTATAGTTTCCTGCTGCATTTGGACCCACACATTCTGGATCCAGAGGCGAACGCGATGGCCATTACAGCACCGAAACCAAAAATAAAATTAAAAAAATAAATACGAAAAAAAGGAAAGAGAAAGAGAGAGAAAAGAAGAATAAAGAGAGAAAAAATTATAACGAAAGTGCCATTAAGAGTGACATAAAGCATTGCATGACCTACGCTTGAATCTTTTAAACAATGCAACAAGTTCAATATTGAATATTTTAATTGAAACAAATAACTGTGTAAGATTGCGCAGGCGCCAGGCGGACTGTTATAAACCAGAGCGCGGTGTCGGGACGCTCACAAGTTGTCTGTGTGTTACACGTGAAAATGTTCTGCCCAGCCATCTTCCTGCTTAGCGCGATATCTCTGCTGCGGGCTGCCCACCCCGCAGGGGCCCAGCTTCAGCAACAGGTGAGAAAACGATAATTGCCTTTTTGTTTCTTACAAAATTCCTCAACTTTACGAAATTAAAAGAAAAAAAAAGTTTATTAACACATTCGGCACCATGGATATTTTAATGAATTATATTAGAAGTAAAAATAATAGTCAAAATTTAAAAATATTACAACTTAGATATATTCTAATTCTACACCCTTAAAATAAAACTTATGAATTCTATTCAAAGCCATAGTTCACCTATGCATTTTATAAACTAGTACACTATACCGAGGGAATATTTATGAATTGTTTATGTAACTTAAAAATCCGTGTGTGTGTATATATATATATATATATATATATATATATATATATATATATATAATTTAATTAAATAAAAATGAAAACTTCCAGTTTTATGTGATTTTCATATTTATTAAAATATAATTTAGATACAGTTGTTTCGGGAATTTGTAAGTATAATTATGTACTATAATAACAAAATTCAGTAATTTATCATGTCTGAAGAAGGTACAAAGTACCGAAACAGCTGTTACTAAATTATATTTTAATAAACATGAAAATCACATAAAACTGGAAGTTTTATTTTTATTTGATAAAATAAGATATGGATTTTCAACAAGTAAACACCAATTCAATTCATTACGTGTATATATATATACTTTTAATAATATTCTCCGAACAAAAAAATTTTCTATAAATTAAAAAAAAACGAAAACAAAGTGAAACAAATCTCACGAACAAACATATCACCACGAAAATATCTGTAGAAAATTACGCCACTCTATATAAAAAAAACTCTCCACTCCAATAGTATCTTTACCTTGTTCGTGGTGGAAGGGTTGCGAACTTAAATGGCTCCGCGAACTATGCCGACGGCAGCATGGCAGCCAAAATGGTTACCTAGAACGAACAGGCCGAAGACCATAAGCCAGACTAAAAGAGATGCCTAGGTAAAGAGTAACAGTCTTCCACTGTGGAAATATAACCGTTAAGAAACACGGGCATGTGTTCCACTGAAATAAAATTTTCATGGGATATAATACCCCCCCCCCATTCGGATCTCCGGGGGAAACTAATTCTGGGGATAAATGGCAAAGGCGTAAACATGAGAGAAATTCGTAAGAACATGGAATGTTAGGAAATTGGAGAATAACATAAACCATGATTTGAGTTGGGTAAATTATACGGCGAATAATTGGAAAACACTAGCTTAAGATAATGATGCATGGAAAGCTTATTTTACGCAGTCATAAATCTCCGAGTTCGATAGTACCAATGCATAAGCTAGATAGTTAGTTAGCTAAGAAAATCCACTAATTCACTATGGTACTCAGTTTTTAAGTCGAAAACAATTAGACTGGATCAATCCCGTTGGAGCAATGATTACCCTGCTCGACTCTGGTTTCTAGATTCCTAAGTTCAAACCCTTCCGGGATTGATGAATTCTAAATCGTAAAAATTCTGAGTATGGTTTCCTTCGGAAGGAAAATAGATAATCGAATCATAGATTTATTTGAAGTCTGAAATAAGAGGCATTTAAGAAAAAAAATGGTTGGTTCTTTAGCACCTAAACTTGAATTGCAAAGGCAATCACTTGAACTGTTAAAGAGCGTTGTTAATAAAATATTAAAACTACTCAGCTGCAGTGTGGTAACAGAATATAATGATACGCATCACAACAGATGGTACAGGAAGTGACTAAATAAGTTAGGGATTTTGCTTGCGGCACATCATTTAACAAGCGAAGAAGGCATTAAACTATGCCCTCTATGCGATGGCCGTGAAAATTGGCAACATATTATAGCATTCTGTAGAGAGACTGAACAACAGTTGCTTTCGGAGAGATTTCTTAGGTCGGATCGTTGAAGAGTGGCGTGTTGGAATCTTTTAGAACGGGTCGAGAGTGAGGTGGAAATATGCAACTTTTTGGGCACAGTAAAGGAATTGAGGGATAGAACAAATGGAGATCTACGAGGAAATATATATATATATATAAATAATGAGAACTTCAATATGGTATTTGTTGCTTTGACAAGAACAATATGTTTCCCAACTGTTTTTGATCGAATAAAGTGTAAATACATAGAACCAAACTTTGTATTAACACAATTTATGACTGGACACGGTAAATTTGGACATTATTTGGAACGATTTAAAATAGGTACAGATACCTGTATTTGCAAAAACTCCAGCCAGACTATCTCACATCTGTTATTGAGTGTCCCGCATTTGATTCCAAAATACATGAATTTATTTAAAAATTAGGTTATTGCCATAATAGATTTCAACTGCCTTTGTCAAATATTTCATGTAAAACGTGTTGCTATAGAAAGCTGTGTGACTTTATCTATCACATTTTTAAGAGACTTTGAGTTAATGTTTTGGGTTGTTAATGAATTAATTTATTTGTTCATATTACGCTATTATGTAACGCTAGAAATTAACCATACTCTAAATTACTGTAAATAATTAATTGTATTATAACTAAAACCCTAACACCCGGATGGTGAAATAGAGTTCGTATTATTAGAGATTCAATAAAATAAAATCTGGTATTTGTTTCCCATCTTCAATTGAATTATAAAATAAGTAGTCTTAACTCAATATCTTCAAGTGCGGGTGGTGGAAGTAGTATATATGTGTGTGGATTTTTTTAGTCTGTTCTGTAGCTAGTTTTCTTTATATTGTTGTACAAAGTGAGATATTTATTTTTTTTAAATCCAACATATGATCCTTTATGTATGAGTGTAGATGTGTTTTACATATATGTACTGTAGAAGTAGACTTACATATAATTAAGACATTCAGTTTGTACATTCTAGACCGTGGATTATTTATGATTTCTTTAAAACTTGGTTTAATTACTTTTTTATGAATCTTATCTCTTATGATTGTTTTTGTCGAACATATGTTTCAAGGCTTCTGAGCCCCATCGTCAGCCATTACAGAACAACCATAAAAGGTAAGAATGTACAGACTAAGTGTCTTAATTATTAAACAAACCTCTTAATGTTACTTCTTCTTCTTGTAAGCCCATGTTTCCCTTAACAGAGATTAAGGCGCTCTCCCCCTACAGGGAAGAATTTGAACCATACTAATTTAGTTACACTCTTTTTCGTATAGATGTCACTTGAGTGGTACGTGGCCAGCGTTCCGCCTCATACTGGCATCTAGGAAACCAAGGTAGTACCAGGACGCGAAAATTCGATAAATTTTGCTTAGATGCCTTTTTATTCAAGCTTAAGGATCTTTTACGAGCTTGAAAATCTTCAGACTCGGGACCCACGGCTTAAAGCCCCTCCCGGAGGACTTGCTCCTTGGATTTTTCCATCCTAAAAAATCCATCGGCCCCGGCCGGGTTTGAACTCGCGACCCTCGGGACCAGAAGCAATGAGGTTAACCACTAGTCCACCGCGGCCGATCTTAATGTTACTTCATACTGTATTTTAAAATAGACTTACATATATTCATTGTTTTATGCCTGTTCATGTATGAGTATAGATCATTGAGAGATGTATGTATTTGTTTATATAATCGTATATATTTTTCTTTATTCATGAAATCAGAATACTCATATACGGCCAAACAGGCCCTTGCGCAATGTAAATGAAAATGCATTTCATTTCTTTCGAAAAAGAATATCAATATCCTCGTATTTCATATACTACTATAA
The DNA here is from genome assembly GCA_030220185.1 of Diploptera punctata. Taxonomy (NCBI): domain Eukaryota; kingdom Metazoa; phylum Arthropoda; class Insecta; order Blattodea; family Blaberidae; genus Diploptera; species Diploptera punctata. The sequence goes on from JASPKZ010000434.1 coordinate 870,524, forward strand.
CTTCTTTTCACGCCCTATTAGGCCTATTTTAATTGTCGCTTTAAAAGACAGTTCTTCTTAGTAAGTGGTCCAGGCAATATTTCATCCTATTCTGAAGTAATGAAGCTATTGTTCTCATGAAAAGATTTTTGAAAAAAGTTTTAGAAATCTTCATCAACCATAACTATGAGATCCCGAAAGTAACAACGACCCATATATATATACATATATATATATATATATATATATCTGTGTGTGTGTGTGTTTTGATGTGTCTATTACCGTTCTAGGCAAGAATTGTTTTTCATTGAGACCAAAGATGGCATATAGTAATTAATTAAAAATGTAAGATCGATAATTCGTTAACCAGCAAAATCATACAACTAGTGTATGAGTTCTTCAACTGAAAGGAAAGTTAATAAAACGCTATAGTGGTCGCAATTTTCGATGTTTAATAACGAATCATGATATATTCTCCACAATCATCGATAGTCGACCATTAGAAGTGGGGGTTTGCCTGAAGCCCTAAATTAAAGATCGACACTAAGAACCGTCATGTTTTGTTCGGCGCAATATAAAGCATACAATTTAGTTAACCCAAAACAAAACGGTTGATTGTATTTAAATTGGTGTCAACATGTACAACAATATGTAAATAGATAATAACTTAGAATATACATGATTTGTTTTTACTGAAGTCTAACCCTTTTAAATAAGCTGGCATTAATAATTGAATTTCTCCAATTTAACTTCTTCCTTGCCAGGATTAGGTCAATGCGACCTGTTCCGGTTTCAAGTCCATCGTTTCCTTGGCTGTCCCAAAAATCTTTTTCCATGTGGTTTGTAGATGTTGATAGTTTTGGGTAATCTTGTATTGTCCATTCTGTCTAAATGTTTTTTCCATTGGTATTTGTGCTCTTCTAGTTTATCAACTATTGAAAATATATCCAGTTTATTTCTTATTGATTCATTGTGTAATCTATCCATGCGTGTACATCCTTTTACGGATCTTAAACATTTCATTTCAGTGGCTTGAATCTGTGAGATATCTTTTTTGTAAGTATCCAAGATTCAGATCCATATAAAAGAACAGGAACAGCCATAATTTTATAAAACCTGAGCTGAGATTCTCTTCGAGTCTTTCGGAGGGTTCTTCTTCTGGTGCCACACATCATTTGATATCGGTTAAATTTATTATGTAAGTTATATACCAACCATAGCTATATGTTATATCTGAACCAAGATAGTTAAAGTGTGCTATCTGTTCTATTATTTCATTATTGATTACTATTTTTGCTCTGACTGGCACTTTGCCCTGAAAGGCCATAATTTTAGTTTTTTAAGTTCAGACTTCAAGATTATAATAGAGTCCTCATTGATTCAACGTGTAAATGGCTCTTTGTAAATCATCCTCTGACTTCTGTGTAACAATTTAACATTAGAATAAATATATAGGCCTTTTCCGTAAACCTGCAAAATGGGATCATATATTTGACTTGCTGAGGAATTCGCTTATTTTACACAGTTACTGCGTGACGGACTTTGTATTCTTTCAATCATCATTCTTTTCATACACTGTTTATAGAATAATTTAGTGTCTTATTTTGTCAATCCTTCTCCACACCCTAATTCCTAGTGAAATAAGTACATTTAATTATCAACATTAATCTAACAAGAGGTTGTGTTTTTTCTGAAAAAAAACGCGAGCGTCAAAATCGCGCGTGATTTTGTCTAATGAAAAACTCAACCTCGCGTTGGATTTGGAGTGCCCATCTAACGAATAATACAATATCAGAAGCTAAAAATAATTATAATGTTTAATATTTACCAAATGTAAGGTTAAGTATTCAAATCTTACTTCCGGGCGATTTCTAAGCCGGCTGTATAATTATACATATCATATATTTACTGTTAAATCTCTTTTGGCTTGGGAAAAATCAATAACAAACGATTATATGAGAAATAATGCCGATTCATTATACAACATTTAATAATTTTTTACAGCAACAGAACGAACTTTTTTTTGTAATTTTTAAAGTTGTTTTCTTTTGGTATTTATTGCTGTACAATATGGGTCGTACATTGTTGAATCAATATCCTTGTCAAATAAGTTAATTTGCAGAGATATATCCCATTACGAACAGGAAGAGGCAGTTTTATCAACAGGAAGAGGCAAATTTATCGTTCTATGAGATAAATAGTCAAATAAATCAACTTATTTGAATTGCATAATATTTTATTATTTGATGATGTATTTCCAGGCGATAGCAAGGAGATGCTAAGGGACAACACATTCTTTTGAATAACACTAAGATACTGGGGCTGGTTGTAAACACCAATACAACTAAAAATATGGTCACACGTAGAACTACATTATACAGTGGAGATGCATAATTAAGAATTGAGGGAAATTTTGGAAAGGTGGTGATTGCAAATACTTACGAATAATAAATACAAACAGGAAAGGGTTGCAGAGAGGAATTAAACATATGCTCGATTCTGGAAACGCATGCTATTACCGCATTAAGGGACTCTTGCCATCCAGACTTGACTCATAAAACGTTAAACGGAAAATGATATAAAACTGTTCTTCTAGTTATATTATGTGAATACGAGAAATAGACTTTTAGTTTTAAGGGAGGAGAAGAGATTACGAATATCTGAGAATAAAGTTCTTAGAAAAATGTTTTAACCAAAGAAAGAAGATCAGACAGATGAATGGAGCAGACCGCACAATAGTGAGCTACATGATTTTTGTGGGACACCAGATTTAAGAAGAACATTTAAGTCTCTTATACTGCATACGGCAGGGTATGTAGCGCGAATTGGGCTGAAAGAGGGGCATGGAAAATCCTTTTAGTAAACCAGAGTGAAAGTGCCCGGTAGATGAATGTCACAGGAGAATCATATTAACCATGATTTGAGGGAGGTAAATTATTCAGGAGATGATTGGAAAACTTTATCTCAGGTTAGGGATGTACCGACAAATTTTGTACGAGCAGCCATGAACCTACGGGTTCGACAGTGCCAGTGAGTTAGCTAGTTAATTACAATATAAAGCTTTAATTACAGCATATATATGATTAGATAATAGTTCGTTATTTATTATTGCATTTGGAAAATAAAATGATACCACAATAAGCCTTAAGAGTGTCTTGGGATAGAAGGAGATTGATGCCTCACCATTCTAGACAGTCGACACAAGTTTTCAGTCTAATTGAAAGCCCCGCGCCAGTCCGGCTTTAGACCTACCAGAACATAGTCTGTTACTCATTTCAATTAGAGGCTGAGTCCATCACATGGGCATATTGACGCCAGAAAGTTTAGGTGATTTTAAAAATCCTGACGCAATCGGGATTCGAACGTACAACCATCCAGCTTGTAGTGTATTGTCTTAACCAACTACGTAACGGCATGATGCCTTGTTTAAATTCAGGAACCGTCAATTTTGTAGAAAAACGTTATCGATTTTGGTCAGGACCAAAGTACTGTCCCTAAATTACCAAGGAAAATGATAGAGCTGTTTTATTCGTAGTTGGAACAGATGGGAAAACAAGTGACATTTATAATACAGATGTAACAAGAAAACAATGGAGATAAGTAAGTACTGATACCAATGCCCGTAAATCATGCTCATATCTCAGAGTCACATTCCTAATCTGTTTAACTTCGATTAATAATTAAACAGAATATGTGGTTTTTAGGTCATAAAAATAAATCGGTTTGTAACTGAGTAATTACATAAAATAACTTCTTTCTGACCCTGTAGTTGGGTCAGGCAGAGCGTATTAGTTTTTAGGTCATAAAAATAAATCGGTTTGTAACTGAGTAATTACATAAAATAACTTCTTTCTGACCCTGTAGTTGGGTCAGGCAGAGCGTATTAGGGAGGTTCCGACTTTAAACTTCAGAGAAGAACATATGTTTTTTTCTTCATTTTTTCAAGGTAAATAATGGATTGAAAATTCACTACCAGGCCCCATGTCATATATTGTAAATAATAATTATATTGTAGATATAACATGTAATAATTTTGTTTATCGTAATTTAGATGTAAGAATATTTTTTGTACTATTTTTAACTTGATTGAGTGGTAGACAAGACCTTAAGGCCTTAATTCTGCCAGGTAAAATAAACTTATTATTATTATTATTATTGTTATTATTTCACCATAATCATAGTTTCAAAACTCCATGGCGTGACAGGCCTAGAAAACAGTTGGTTTACCCGACGGCTGCTGGCCTCACATCCACGTATTAATCACATAGGTAGACGATCATCCAGCCAGTGTAAGGGTGACATGTGGTCAGCATATCGGGTTCTCCAGCCATTATATCTGGTTTTCTCTACCTGGAGCCGCTACTTATTGTAGCTACCCAAATTCCTCACGATGATGGGTGGGCACCGGTCTCATACTGGCGGAAATTCCATGAGAAAATTTATTCCTCGATGCAGACCCAAATCAGCGCAAGAACCGTAGCTCTTCGCAAAGGTATCTTGCCTTAACTGCTCGGCTACCCCAATCATCGTTTCATGATATATAAAATTATAACAAATTTCTTCGGATAAACATACGATAAACACAATAATAGACATGCAAAGCATGCTGGGTACACCTACATTTTTTAGACGCGATAAGAGCGTAGATATTAAAGCTTATATAAATAAGAATGAAATTAAAAATACATTTGTTTCGGAAATAGTTACGATCTTCATTAACGTTTTAGGGCCAAGCTTTATATAGCATTATATATATGTTTTTAATATGATATTTCTTACTCTACCTCCCTCTCAGTCTCTCTATCTATCTATCTATCTATCTATCTCTCTCTCTCTCTCTCTCTCTCTCTCTCTCTCTCTCTCTCTCTCTCCTCTCTCTCTCTCTCTCTCTATCTCTGCTTTAGTTTAACTTCTCAGTTTAGAGGTACGAGTACTTCAACGCATCCCACCATTCATGGCCATAGTGAAGCACGACTTTATAAAGAAGATTTTTAACTCTAGAATACATGCATCGTTTTTGACAACACTGGAGCGTGGTGGATTATTCATGATGAATGACCAGCTAAGTGCAGATGATACCTCCGAAACAACAAGAACATTTAAAAAAAGACAAGGCATTCAATCTTCAATAATTATTACATAATAAGGGAAGCTGGTGATCATAAGTTATTTAGGGTCTCTATGGGCCTTAACGTTTCTTTACATTTGCCTAACAGGTGAGGAAAAACACGAAAAAAACTCGATCAGTTAAAATGTCCCAGTTGGGGATGGAACCGGACTGGCTACATCTAGGGCAACAATGTTACTTCTAGATCACAACGGTGGAATAGTGATAATATTTTAGGACGATGTAATTTTAAATTAATAAAACTGACATTAAATGTTAAGGGATTTTGTCTGTTAGCCATTTCACTCTTTGTATTGTTCTTGGGTAGCATATAATAGTTCCACATTTTTCTTTCGTGTTCATTTGAAATGTCCTACAACAAATTTTTTATATCTTATTGTTTGTAGGCGATTTAAATACAGTGGTCATATTTATGTTAATTTAAACATAAATAAATAATCAATACTTCTAAAATTCATCGTTAAGCACCGCTGAGGTTATGTAATAAAATGTTAAAATAACAACTCAACTAAATTAAATGTCTGCTAAAAAAGACTCGTCAAGTAGTTAAAACTATGAAGGCCTTTCAGAATCATACTCCATCATCTGCATTTCATTTGGTACCATTTGCATTTAGTTGAGGACGACTGATATATCGGGTACTTAATTTAATATTTTCTTCTTCTTCTTCATCTTCGGCTTACCCCCAATTATAGGTTTGCCGTCTTCAGTTTCCATTTATCTCTATCATTCCAATCTCCCTCTTCCAAATTCCTATCATCCATTATAGTTCTGACGTATGTTTTCCATTTCCATCTTGGTCTGCCACGTTTATTTCTTCCAGGGGGTGACCATTGGTACATATTTTTTGGCCATCTTTCATTTTCCATTCTTTGTACATGATCATACCATTTAAGTGTTTGATTTTCAATCCTCTTAACAACAGATGTGGCGACATTCATTTCTCTCCAAAGGAATTCATTTCTTATTTTATCCTGCCTTGTTTTTTGGCGGCTTCTTCTAAAATAATCAAATTCAACTGTTCTAATTTTATTCTTTTGTAATTCCGTCAAAGACCAAGTTTCACTTCCATATGACAAAATAGTCTGTATTATGCTCTTATAAATTTTCATTTTAGTTTCCTTTGTAATATTTTTATTCCAAATTATTTCATGTAATGTCTTAGTTACATTTTTTGCCATTGCAATTTTAGTCTGTACATCTCTCTCACAGGTACCTAAACTTGTAATTATAGACCCAAGATATTTAAAAAAAATCACATATTTTATTTTCCCTGTTTCGAGTATGAGGTCATCCACATCCTTTCCCGAACACATATATTGTTTTCTGTAAATTTATATTCAGTCCCCATTTTTTATATTCTTCCATTAGTTTATTTATCGTATATTTCATATCATATTCCTGCTTAAGGCCTTAATTTAATATTTTAACATTTTATTAAATAAATAAATAAATAAATAAATAAATAAATAAGTAAGTAAATAAATATATAAATAATAACAATAATAATCTAGAAGTTAATTAAATTATTAACTTGATGGCTAATATTCTGTATTATCTCTCTAGTTTGGCGTCTTCTCTGGTGTTCCGATCAGAGTACTATGTGGGTGTTTAGACATCTGGTATGATGAACGAACACTCAAATTAATTGATTGCACAATAGGATTCCCTTAGGGCAGTGGCAGATTAAGGCCCCCAGCTTTGTAGACAAAGGGCACGAGATACTATCAGGTTATTATCCGTGAATGATTGCCACTTTTACTTCAGAAGATGCGTCCGGTACTCATTTTAGTTATAAATTTAGTCAAACTATTTTTTGTTCATATTTCATTGGATTACAATTTCAGATGCTAAATCTTGAAATCCCCTTCCATGTTCCATCAAAGATTGTCAGAATTAGAAACGAAATTTAGAGACTATTTAACTCATGCCCCAAATGGGAGTCAATGACCAATCACGTTTCAATTAATTTTGTTTTACAAACAATCATGGTCGTGTTTCACCTCGACATTTATCTACTTCTGTTTATCGTATTAAAGAAAACTCCTCCTTTTTAATATTCTGAATAGGTCAGAGCATTATTTTGCAGTGACTGACTCTCGAAGAAATACGTTGAATATATTAAATAATAAACAGATTCCTTCGAACTACACATTTGATAATTGTGTGTTCAATACTTGTGTTTTTAAATAATGACTTTACGGAGTTCTTTCCTAAAAAAATAATTAATAACCTATATGTTGGTTATAATATACAGTTTGATGTGCTTAATTTTATCTTCATTAGGGTGCATTCTTATAATATTGCGATCCTATTTGGCAATAAATAATATGATCTAGTTGCAGTGGATGAACAAAAGAAGCATAACCAAACATTTCTCATTTGTTTTCAAACATCGCCGTTTACATTAAATATATAAATATTTTAAAATAACTTGTTTTAAATAATGATTTGTGAGTAAATAGCTTAATTTTATTCGTTAAATAGTCATAACAAATGCCACTCTTGATTTCCAAATCCTCTAGATAAATTCACTTCTTGACTCGTGAATTTATCGATAATTTGGAAATCACCCGCTGCATTACTTACGATAAATAATCATTAGATAATTATGAAAAACTGCACTAATACAATAAAATGGTAATATGAAGAGTTCTATATCATATAAAGGCATCGTTACGTTATATTTTACTTCTTTAGTAAACAATAACACAAGATTACGGCTTTGTAAGATTCTTGCAAGACCAGAAGTAAGATATGGTAGTGAAGCATGGGCAATACGAAGAAGAGATGAGAGTTGTTTAACAGCAAATGAGATGCGATTTATGCGCCATACAGCAGGCTATACAAAGTGGGATCATAAACAAAATGAGGAAATTATGGAAGAGTTGGATGTAGAACCCATTCTCCATCATATATAAAACTATCAGAACAACTGGAAAGCCCATCTTCAACGAATGCCATCTCACAGAATTCCAAAAGCCATGCTTCGTTACTGTCCCCAAGGCAAAAGATCGTTGGGATGTCCAAAAAGGGCTGGGTGGAAAATTCCTGTTTCAGATTGTAACGGACCACATGGACAAGTATTTGTACGGATGATGATATTTTTCTTATTTTAATTTTAATTTTCTAACAAATGTTAGAAACTAAGGTTGTGATAAACAATATAATAACATAATAAATCTCAGACTTCATTTATTTAGGCTCCGAAATATCGGTAAAGAGTAATCAACAATATAAAAATAATTAAAATTCAAAAATTTCAATACAACTGTGAAACTATAAGCAAATCGATAGGATGTAACACAAAGAAAGGCACAGAAAACAAGGAAAGAAAAATAGATGCAGTAGAAATGAAGTTTCTGAGATATGTTGCAGTAAATGCAATTTTAGATAAACGGCGAAATTCAGAAATCATAGTGGAATAGAAATAGACTGTATAAATGTGTAAGAAAAATAAAATATTGATACCAACCTTTTTGGAGTATGACACCAGAAATAAATTCCAAAAATTATACTCGATTTTATTGTATTATTTTATTCCTAACTAACTAACTCGCCCGCACTATCAAACTTGTAGGTTCATGGCCGCGTGGACATAAGCTCTCCATATATCCCTATTTTCAGCTAATGTTTTCCAATATTTCGCTGTATAATCTACTTCCCTCAAATCATAGTTAATGTTATTCTCCCACCTCATTCTAGGTCTACCAACTGGGCGTTTTCCCTCTGGTTTTCCTACAAGAAGCTTCCATGCGCGTTTTTCATTCCCCATCCGTAGCACATGTCCTGCCCACCGCAGTCTACGAGACTTAACTGTTCTTATTATATCTGCTTCCTATAAAGACCATGTAGTTCACTGTTGTGTAGAATTCTCCATTCACCTGTCTGTTCATCTCTCTTTGGTCCAAAAATTTTCCTAAGACCTTTATTCTCAAATACTCGTAATCCTTTCCTCCCTTAAAGTAAGAGTCCATGTTTCGTATCCATATAATATAACTGGTAGAATAATAGTTCTATATATTTTCAGTTTAACGTTTTTTTAAAGGAGTTGAGACATAAAGAGTCTCTGTACTGCATAATAGCACGCATTTCCAGAATTGAGCCTAAGTTTAATTTCTTTGTGCATCTCATTCCTGTTTGTGATTATTGTTCCTAGATATTTGTGTTCAGCCACCTACTAAAAACTTCCCTCATTTGTCATTAGCTGTCCATTTCCATTATATAATGTATTTCTGTGTGTGACCATATAGATGTGTGACAACATTGATTGCATACTCTATTTCAAAATTTAAATGCTGGGGAGATCTGAGTCAAAGCCGGTGTTTTAATGGTGGTTACAATATTCGCCTCTGATTCCGAAAATCGCAAGTTCAAACCCGGCCTGAGGTCGATAGGTTATTAAAGACGTAACAACCTTAACAATGTTTCCTTCGGAAGAGAAATGAAACTGTGGTTTCGTCTTGTAGATTTATTGAAAGTAAAAGAAGCAAGCACTAAAATAAGAGGCTATTACACGTCCAGAGTCTAATTGTGACGCTTTAAGCTCAGTTGTTAAAGAACATCTTTAAATAAAATGGACTTACTAACTAATAACCGGTGTGTTTTTTTTTTGTGGGTTAAGTATCAGAGAAGAGACTATTCTATATAGTAGTGATGGAATTTATTACCTTTTTTTTAAATAATAGAAATACATTTGCATTTACATTGCGCATGGGCCTGCTAAGCCGTATATGCATTATTTTTGCACGAATAAAGAATAAAAATAAACATATATAAACAAATACATATATAGCTACACACCTATATAAAATGTTTAAAAATAATGAATATATTATAAAATCGATGTCTACAGCACATACACAATAATGCACACCTACACTCCGACGTACATGACAAGACCATGTATATATATCCATAGTAATTCTGCCCGAAGGCAGGTCCTTCACTGCAATCATAGCATTTTCATGCTATGCTTGCAGCTTTACTAGGGAATTGTGTAGGTGTGGTAGCTTCCCGTTGCTTTCCACACCGGTGAAGGATGATGGTGATGATGATAATGATAAGGATGATGATGATGAAGATGATGGCCATATGATTTCGGGGACCGTTTGGGTCTTAAAGTTTTCCTGACATTTGTCTTACAGGTGAGGAAAAACCCCGATTAAAACCTCACCCAGAAAAACTGCCCCGACCGGGGATCGAACCCGGGCCCGCTGCGTGACAAGGCAGCACGCTACCTGAAGACCACAGCGGTGGACATTGTAATATATATATATGTAGTTATAACATCTAAATATACAAGCGTTACTGCTATAAAGTAAATATTCTCTTTCTATAAATTACTTAACTGCTATGTTGGCTACTAGATGGTGTTGGAACGGCTTCCCGCTTCGCTACCTATTGTGTGAATTGAGAATACTACATATATATAAGAAAAATGTATGTTTGTGTTGGAATACTTGAGTAGCTCAGTTGGTTAGAGCGCTAAACGTACAGAGTTTAGAGACTCGGGTTCAAATCCCGACTCAAACATTCATTTTTCTTTTCATATCATATTTGCCTTCATTGCCAAATGTTAAAAATATAGTTATAACATCTAAATATACAAGCGTTACTGCTATAAAGTAAATATTCTCTTTAAAAATTGCTTAACTGTTATGTTGGCCACTAGATGGTGTTGGAACGGCTTCCTGCTACCTCTTGTGTGAATTGAGAATACTACGTATATAAGAAAAAATGTATGTTTGTGTTAGAATACTTGAGTAGCTCAGTTGGTTAGAGCGCTAAACGTACAGTGTTTAGAGACTCGGGTTCAAATCCCGACTCAAGCATTCATTTTTCTTTTCATATCATATATATATATATATATATATATATATATATATATATATATAAAGCCTCATTTTGCATATTAATAATAATTTTAAAAATGCCACAAAATATATTTAAAAAATAGAAAAGCACACACACAAATATATATACACATAGAACAACTTTTAAGTTTGAATTTACTTTATTAGCATGTATAATATTAATATACCAATTAGCATGGTAGACTTCACTTATTGTTGCATAAACTAAAACAAAAAGAAATAAATATGAAATTATTGTATTGTCACGGGTCCTTTACAAGTATACAAAATTTCAAGTCGATCCAATTATTTTAAGCGGGTGAAAAACTCGTTGAAAGATTCAGTTACATACATAGATATATAGATAGATAGATAGGTAGATATATAGATAGATAGATATATAGATAGATAGTTATATAGATATATATATACATATAGATAGTAATAGGTAGATAGATAGGTAGATAGACAGACAGATATATAGATAGACAGATAGATAGACAGATAGATAGATAGATAGATATAGATAGATAGATTATAGATAGATATATAGATAGATAGACTAGATAGATAGATAGATAGATAGAATATAGAATATCTCTCATATCTCGCTCTCTTCCTCTCTCTCTCTCTACTCGCTCGCTCCTCTCGCTCGCTCTCCTCCTCTCATCTCAGCTCGCTCTCTCTCTCTCTCGCTCGCTCTCTGCTCCTCTCTCGCTTCGCTCGCTCGCTCCGCGTCGTATCTCCTCGCTCGCTCTCTCGCTCGCTCGCTCCTCCTCGCTCGCTCCTCTGTCTCTCTCTCTCTCTTCGCTCGCTCTCTCGCTTGCGCGATCTCTCGCTTGCTCGCCTCTCTCTCTGCTCGCTCTCCTCGCTGGCTCGCTTGCTCTCTCGCTGGCTCGCTGGCTCTCTCGGCTGACACAGCTAGCTCGCTCGCTCGCTCGCTCGCCTCGCTCGCTCGCTCGCTCAGCCGCCGCTCGCTCGCTCGCTCGCTCGCTCGCTCGCTCGCTCGTCGCTCGCTCGCTCGCTCGCTCGCTCGCTCGCTCGCTCCCTCGCTCGCTCCTCGCCGCTCGCTCGCTCGCCCGTCGCTCGCTCGCTCGCTCGATCGATCGCTCGATAGATAGATAGCTAGCTAATAGATAGATATATACATGTCAGCTAATATAAAGCGTGTAAAACCTCTCACTTTCCCGACAGTGCCACGCAATGGTTCAACTCCTACCCTCATGCGCGCGCCATTCATATGCTTTAAGAAATCGTACATTACTTTCCGTTTTGGATCTACTGTAAAGCTGGAGTACTCGGAATCAAATCTACTGTTTTCACAATCTGATATAAATTGACGTCTCTGAACTCCCCCCCTAAAGCATTGGACAACTTTTTTTTTTGCGCATGATAACGCATATTTACATTCACATAGATAAATATTCTTAAGGTAATGGGTGTTTTAGACGGAGGTAATTGGAAAGTGTGGAATCAGTAGAATGTTGATGAGGATGCCAACTATGGTTTGAGGAATAGGCTGACAATCGGAGGGCCAGTTTAGAAGTGTTTTCAAAATAATTTATGAGGCGAAACCTTCATTCGCTAATGACTTGCACAGAGAAATGTGGACTTCAACTAAATCGTAGAAAGTCACAGCACTCATTATGAGTACATCAGTGGATTATTAGTTTCAATTAACACCGGATGACAGTATCGCATGCACACACTCACTTAAGCGGATTCATAAAAAGAGACATTAAAACATATATGAGTATTACATGGATATAATATAAATTAGGAATAAAAACAAATAACACCACACTGATGCAAACAAAATCTTCGCAAATAAATTATAAATTCATTCATTTAAAATCGGAATAAAGTAATTGTTTAATATTTACTCTAAGGAAAATGTTAGTAGCACAACTACTTGCTATGAGGCCACCTATTTTGATTATTGTGAATGGGTCAAATTTTACAGAACTAAATACTATTTTTACCCAAATACTCCAGGTTCATAATTCTTGGATACGTTGTATTGTGGTATTCGCAGATTTGATCACGTAACAACGTCCCTGGGAAACAACGTTCCACAGCTTCATCAAATCTAGACAATCTTAGAACGTCCATACCAAAACCGCGTCAAGTACTAACTACAATAACAGAGTCATTTTATATCTCATTGTTATCGTTAGACTCCTCTGATACACATAAATAGGCACCAACGAAATCCCATCTAGCATAACACAATTCCTCATCACACTATCTTTTACTTTACTCGCCGCTCTTTTACAGGTTCTCATTACTAAAACATAATTATTCTCTGCCCACCCTACAAGCTAGAGATGGGCCACTATAATACCTTTCTGAGACATAGTGAAAAGATTTTAGTTTACTAATAGAAATACCTTACTTGTAATTTATTCTTATGTAACAATTAATAATTTATTTTTATCATTGATTTAAGACATGGCCTGATTTTCGAGTATCTAGCTAACCATAATACAAAATATGAACAAACATTAGATGCCCAAAATAAATATACACAATATACTAAATTCTAGAAATGCATGCTATCATGCATTACAGGTTCCAATTTGTCGTCCGACTCACACACACACAAATACGTTAAACTGAAAATATATAAAACTGTTATTCTTCCAGTTATAATTAAAGCCTATATGGATGCGAAACATGGACTCGTTCATTAATGGAGGAAGACAAGTGCTTACAAGTAATTTTGAGAAGAAAATTCTTAGGAAAATATTTGGGCCAAAAATAGATGAACGAGAGGGCCAAGGCGAATGGAGAAAACGAACATAATAGTTTTAGCTAACAGGATATGTAGTAGAAAGATAAACTGACTGTAATGAACAGTTAAGTCCTCGTAGACTGCGATGGGCAGGACATGAAGATGGTACATTATGGAGAGATAGAATAGGTGCTTCCAGGGGCTACTGGTAGGAAAACCAGAGGAAAAACGGGCCCAGTTGGTAGACCAAGAATGAAGGTGGGAGAATAATATTATCCATAATTTTGAGGGACGTAGATTATACAGGGGATGATTGGAAAACATTAGCTCAGGATAGGGAATGTTATGAAGAGCTTATGTCGTGAAGCGGCCTTGAACCTACGGGTTCGAGAGAGCCAATGAGTTTAATTGGATTATTTCATTTATAAAAAATAGGAATAACTTACGATTATTAATATTTTAATGTATGCCTTTACTATGGAGGGTTTCATAGAAAAACATCACAGAGTTAAGTCAATAAACACAGCGTGATAATTATTTGTTTTAAATTCGTAACACAGAAAACATCAGGGTATTTCTAAAGATTCTAATGCAATTTTTGATCGAACATAATTAATAACAAAAAACATATTTTCGATTGTACTTAAAAAGACTTAAAATCCCTAAATAGTTTAAAAAATAACCTTCATTTATCTGTATCTTATGTTAACTGCCCACTGAACTTTTTGACAAATTTAATCTATATATTCATCACTGTCTCTGCCATTCTCTGCAGAACCGTTAATTTAATTTGTCTTCGAAGAGGAGACACGTGTTCTGCAGTTTATTAAAAGCAAACTTTTATAAAATGAGTGCTAATTCGGAGGAATAAACGATAAAAGTTTCAACATACCATTTTTTAAATCTCTTCCGTTCTACGATTTGGATACAGGGGGTTAGCAGGCCTTCATTTAGAAGTCGATTCAAAGTTTATATCTCATAAAATGAAATATCATCCTGCAATATTTCTTTATAGAAAATATAATTTTCTTTATTCATGCACTATCTTGACTCTTATTTTCAACCAATTCACTTTACCCCTTTAGTATTGGTTTCTGTTGCAAATTAAATATTAATTTTTTTGTTGAAATAAACTATTCTAGCCTCATCTCTGTTACCGTTTTTTTGTTTTTTTTTGCTGTTACCAAAATAATTCAGTCTCTTGGGCTAAAAATAAATTCCTTTTTTCTTATCTTGAATTTGATAACACCAAAATCTGTATCATTTGGGAGGTAACTATGTTCAAATACCATATATTTGTGGTAATATAATCAGCTGTCATACCAGGATCTTGAATGAGTTTACAGAGACTATTTAACTCATGCCCCAAATGGGAGTCAATGACCAATCACGTTTCAATGATTTCTGTTTTACAACCAATCAGAGTCGTGTTTCACGAAATATTTATCAGTGTTATAATTACCATATATTAAACAAAGCTCCTCCTTTTTAATATTCTGAACAGGTCTGACCGTTATTTTGCAGTGACTGAGCCTATAAGAAATACGGCTACCAGATTGTATATATAGTGCATACATGTCAACATTTGTAGCAATTTATTATACCACCCAAAAAAAGAAACCACTGTTTGACTTTCTTTAAATGTATTTTTTCCCAGGTAATAATCCAGAGAAAAATATAATTGTAATATTTACATCATACGACATCAGAAATGAATTAATATACAGATTGATGTTTTTCATTTTTTCTCCACTAGAGAGCATTCTTACAATATTGCGTTCCTTTGGCAATAAATAAGTATGATCTGGTTGCAGTGATAAACAAAAGAAGCAGTAGAAGCGTACCTATCGTTTCTCATTTGTTTTCAAACATCGCCGTTTGCATTAAATATATAAATATTTTGAAATAACTACAGTTAAATAATGATTTGTGAGTAAACAGCTTAATTTTATTCGTTAAATAGTCCTAACAAATGCCACTCTTGATTTCCAAATTCTCTAGATAAATTCACTCCTCACTTCGTGAGTCGTGAATTTATCGATAATTTGGAAATCACTCGTCGCATTACTTATGATAAGACTAGTATGTTATTATTTATGTTGTGACCTATGTAAGAATCTGAATACATGATAATAAGATGATGATGTTTACGATGTTTTACAAGACATCCTCCAATTTCCATTAATCTTCGAGATATTTCGGTTTCGTCCCACATGTACATGCAACTTTTGGAGCAATTAAAAATATGCACCCCTAGGTTATACATATATGCATTCAATTTGTGATAGAGAACAAATATGGTCAGAGTGGAAAAGATAAAACTTTTCCCAGATCAAAAGTAAACACCTAAACATCTTCTCCTGTCACAAACTGGGCTTTCTTCAAATAACTTCTTGCTTGTTCTTCCCCTCAAAGGTGATTTTGTTATCTTTGTCTCGTGATTTTTTGCATCACCATTCTCAAAAATAAGAATGTCATGCAGGGAATCCCATAGCTGGCACGTGTCTTTAGACGGGAGTTTAAAATATACGCCTACATTAAAATTATGAGAAAACACATGGTAATACATTTTTCCTTTGACAGGTTCGGAACCATCTTGTATTTATTTTTCCGCGTAATGTTTCTGATATTAACATCTGATTTGGCGCATCAGAAAGAGTGCAATGAGTATTTTTTTTTGCGCGATATTGCGTTTTGTCGTACTTACAGCAATGATGACCTTGATTGAAAGTTCAACTTCCTATATTTCGGGGTTGCCAACATAAATAACTATACTGTAATATTACATATTACAAACCTCGTGCGGGAAGTTAAACCACTGCCCTTTATTTATACTACGCACAATGTATATAGAAAAATATATCCAAAAGGTAGTGTTAATATACATTATACGAAACAAATCACTGTATTTTAAATGAACTGAACTTTATTTGAAACAATATAACACAATAAATACGAACTTGCCGCCATTTTATGACTGACTGGTGTCACGGCCTGCTGTAGCCACCATTAATAAACATTGCCCACACTAATATATTGACTTAGGCTTTCACGGCCGGAGTTACTATGATGATCTTGCAGAAGATTTCCGGGCTGTTGGCCGTGGCCTCGAGGCTTGTAGTTCCCCAACGTTTCGCCAGAGACTGCGTCCGGCATCCTCAAGGGTTGTCTTGAGACTCAAGTCTCGAGACCACGGCCAACAGCCCGGAAATCTTCTGCAAGATCATCATTGCCCACACTGTTAACATTTGTCAGTTGTTTATAATGAACGCAACTATTTCCAACAAATATGTTATTATTTTACTATTATTTATTATTTTGAAAACACCTAGCTATCGATCGGTTTTTAATAATATCCTCGCTTCTGGAAAAAACCACTACCCAACCTTGCATCATAATATACTATTATAAGAGGGAAATGTTTGAATGTGTTCCTTAATGTTTGCCACTCTATTTTATTTGGTGGTGACTTAAGGCCCCTTTTATTAATATATAGGGCGGTTCTGTACTACCAGATATTTTATAGACAGGAGCATCACTAATTTAAAACGTGTCGATAATAGAAAAATTACACACTCGAACTGCAATCATTGTTTTAGACAGATAAAAATAAAGAAGCGGTTGGTTACTTAAAATAATGCTGGTACTCTACAAATCAATGAAAACAAGTTATTGAACATACATTTATATAAAAATTATGATTTATATAAATAAATAAATAAAGCCTGATATGTCCCTTTAGGGCAAAGGCCTCCCTGTACAGGGGTTAAGCTCTATTTGAGAGTGTCACCCGGTGAGCTACTCCGTGGTGAGAAGTTGACTTGGATGTAGCACTTGGTTTGTATACACTGTCTGTTCTGTGATTAGTTAATTCACAGTTGGCTCTCCATCGTTCTCCAGCTTTTCCTGCATCTGGCGACTCTGGACCATTGCGCCCCTGCTCGTTCTTTGAAGATGTCAGCCCATCGTCGTCTTGGTCTTCCGCGCTGTCTCTTGCCTGTGTACGGGTCCCACATGGTTGTTTTTATTGTCCACCTGTCGTCCTGTTCTTGTGACGTGGCCTCCCCACTTCCATTTTTTCCTGATGGCTTGTTGTGCAGGATCATTTGTTGAGGACATCGCTTGAAGTGTTGTATTCGAGATTCTGTCCTTCAGAGTTATGCCTAAGATTTTCCTCTCCATTTTCCTTTGGCATACTTGGAGTGTGTATTTCAGTTTGGCAGTAAGATTCCAAGTTTGGCAGCCATATAACAGCGTTGGAAGAACACAGGTTTGTAGTGTTTCCATTTTGAGTTTCCGGTTGAGTGACTTGTCCAGCAGTATAAATTTCAGTGACCAGAACGCCTTCCAGGCGAGAGCTATTCTTCTGCTTATTTCTTTCTCTACTTTCTGTTGGAAGGAGAGTAGTTGTCCTAAGTATATGTACTCGCTTACATATTGAAGATCCATTCCATCGACTTTGATTGGATTTTCCGGACCATTTGACATAATTTGTGTCTTGCTTTTGTTCATCGAAAGGCCTGCAATTTTGCTATTATATAAAAAATATAAATTTTGATTGAATCTAGCCATGCAATAAATATGTAAATATGACATCTAAGAGAGGCATTATCATGGTTGAGATCTATGTCAATACGTTTGTTGTTCAAATGGCAATACGTCATTTTACTGTGGGGAAATCATAGATCGGTCATGTATGTTTAAAAAAAATTAAAAAAAATTACCGCCAAAACTAAAAGATGATATTGTATACCCTTATTTCAGAAATTGTTTATTCTCATCGTAACTTCTATCTGTATATCCAATGTATACTCTAAGTTAAATCAAATGTTAACAAATCTAATATAAATGCCAATTTTAGTGATTTCCAAACCTAAAATTGCTGATATCAGACTTTAATTCTCTAGATATGTAATAACACAACTCAATTTTGAATACGTGTCACAGAAAATATTTAATAGTTTATCAAAGTCTACTAATATTATAGAATAAGATCACACCCAGTCACTAATTAGACGAAAGTTTATGATCACAATCATCTTCTTCACGGATTGAGTAGCAAATTATTTTTTCGGTTCTCAGCAGAAAACTGATCTCTCCATCGTTTTCTTGGCTGCCCCACACATCTATACCCCTCTGGCTTATATGTGAATAACTGTGTTGTTGTACGATCTTGATCCATCTTTTGATTTTTGTCGAACCACTTTTGTTTGTATTCTTTGATTCTGTCTGTTAAGTTGAATATATTAAGATCATTCCAATTACCTTTGTTACATATTTTTTATCTTGTAATATATATCCAGTTACATATCTCAGCAAATCCATTTTTGCAAATTATACTTTTGTAGTTAATTTTAAGTCAAATCCAATTTTCGGAGTCATATAATAACATATAAACAATCATAACATTATAAAAATTTAAGTTTGTTTCTTTCCTCATGTATTTAAAACATTTTATAAATCATTCTTCCTCACGTCGTGTATCTGAATTTATTGAATTTATCTTCGACATCCCTTTGTTTATCGTATATTACATCATATCTCAGGTTATGACATTAATTATTATTTTAATATTACGAACAGCTTTAATTAAATTATGACCTTACAGCAATAAAGAATCTATCTATCTATCTATCTATCTATCTATCTATCTATCTATCTATCTATCTATCTATCTATCTATCTATCTATCTATCTATCTATCTATCTATCTATCTATCTATCTACTATCTATCTATCTATCTATCTATCTATCTATCTATCTATCTATCTATCTATCTATCTATCTATCTATCTATCTATCTATCTATCTATCTATCTATCTATCTATCTATCTATCTATCTATCTATCTATCTATCTATCTATCTATCTATCTATCTATCTATCTATCTATCTATCTATCTATCTATCTATCTATCTATCTATCTATCTATCTATCTATCTATCTATCTATCTATCTATCTATCTATCTATCTATCTATCTATCTATCTATCTATCTATCTATCTATCTATCTATCTATCTATCTATCTATCTATCTATCTATCTATCTATCTATCTATCTATCTATCTATCTATCTATCTATCTATCTATCTATCTATCTATCTATCTATCTATCTATCTATCTATCTATCTATCTATCTATCTATCTATCTATCTATCTATCTATCTATCTATCTATCTATCTATCTATCTATCTATCTATCTATCTATCTATCTATCTATCTATCTATCTATCTATCTATCTATCTATCTATCTATCTATCTATCTATCTATCTATCTATCTATCTATCTATCTATCTATCTATCTATCTATCCTATCTATCTATCTATCTATCTATCTATCTATCTATCTATCTATCTATCTATCTATCTATCTATCTATCTATCATCTATCTATCTATCAATCATTATTGTTATTATTATTATTATTATTATTATTATTATTATTATTATTATTCAAAAAGAAGAAAAGAGGGAGACCAAGGTTAACACGAAAGGAAAACATGAAGACAGTAATGCAAGGTAGAGGGCTAAGCATCGAAGATGCCCTAGACCTTAGGCTTTGGAGGTTTGACACGGGAAGACGGCATCAGCTGTAAAAACCCAAAGATAGAGATAGATATAGATTATTATTATTACTGACATCTGCATAATGATACATTTATACACAAGTTAATATTTAGAATTTTTAGATTAACTCAGGAAAACCTTTAATGATTTTATATCAAACTCAGTTTCTGTCAGGGACTTCATCCACAGTTGTGTGTACTGTAGCGTTTATAAGTTTCAACAGCGAATCAAATAGATTATTTCAACGTGTCTTGACTATTTTAAATACAATTTAATCTCAATTGACCGCTCAGACTCAATTTAATCTAAAAATATGAAATATTAAGAGATCACACGTTGCTATTGTAACCAGGGTAATAACATAAACTAAGAAAGTCATATTAGATAATGTATTTATAACAAAGTAGCTAATACCCGGCGTGCGCTGCTACGTCTAAATAAATGACAATTAATGTGCTTTTATATTTAGTTTAATAAGTACAAGGAAAAATAATTATAAATTTATATTTGTTAGATACCCTGTGCTGATTACCCGGCGTTGCTCGGCAATCTACTTATCCCGATCTTCGTGACATAAATGAGCTGAAGTACGAAAATTATAAATGTATATCGTAATTATTTTAACATTCCCCGTACTGATTACCCGGTGTTTCTCGGGAATATACTTATCTGGATCTTTTTGGTATACATGAGCTAAAAGACAAAATTCGTTATTGTGAGTTATCCACAAAAGAATACCCGCTTTGTGTTGCTATGCTTGCACAGGAATCTACGTACTTGTCTCGATATTCTTGGCACCAATGAAAGACAAAAATGGTTATTGTGGGTTATCCGTAAGAGATAAACATATGCTGTCGCGGACTTTTTTGTAGAGCTTTTGAGATATTCAATTCTTTGTACATTAATTTTGTGTATTTGTTATGGTTTAGGCAGCGTAAGCCATTTAAGAGTCCAAATAGCTAGTTTTTTCACGTTTTCCACTACAAAGGGCGATTTTTAAGGGCGTAGGAGTTGAGTATCACAACTCTGTTATACCTATGTTCATGCCGGGAATCTCCTGAACAGTTTGCAAAATGCCTCACCACAATCGGATTAACGGTATGGCCGCGCATAACGTACGAACGAACAAACAGACAAACATTTTCATATATTAGATTAAGCAACAATATCGAAATTGATGGATTGTGAAATGACTCAAGGAATCTCAACTACAACTCCTACATTGTATTTTAACGAGTCAAATGCAAAAACAAAGTCTGAACACCACCAGGATATTTATAATCTTTACTAGCTAAACCCGGCGTGCGCTAATACGTCTAAATAAAGTAATCTGTTTTTATATTTAGTTGAATAAGTAAAAACAAAAATAATTATAAATTTATATCGTAATTATTTTAAGATACCCCGTGCTGATTATCTGGCGTTGTCCGGGAATCTACTTATTCCGATCTTTTTAACATCATCAATGAACTGAAAGAAAAAATGGTTTTTTGAGTTATCCGTATAAGATAGACATATGCTGTCGCGGATTTTTTTTGTAGATTTTGTTTAAATATTTAATTCTGTGTTCATTAATTTCGCGTATTTGTTACGGTTTAGGCAGCGTAAATCATTAAGCATTCAAAAAGCTACTTTTTAAGTGTAATCAAGCCTCTTTTTTTAGCTCCGGCTCTATAGTACGTACGGTAATATGCTAAATACGATAATTGTCCCAGAACAATTCTCTAAATGATGGCAAAAACCCAACTCATATCGGTCAACTACTTTTTGAGTTCATAAAGGACAGACATAGAAACAGACACACACTGATTTTTATATACAAAGATTATTTCCATGATAAAAGAAATACAAAATCGTCAAATGTTTATACGAATTAATATTTAACACATTATTATTCGTTGGTATCATCTTATTATTTATTTATTTATTTTATTTATTTATTTTAGCTTTATTTTACCTGGCAGAGTTAAGGCCTTAAGGCCTTGTCTACCACTCAACCAGGTTTAAAAAAATACAAACAAACAAAAAATAGTCTTAAATCTAAATTACAATAAATATATATAAACGATTACAAGTTATGAATACAATACAATTAATATTTATAATGTAATTTGATTTACTCTAAATTTAACGAATTAAATATATAATATGTACAAGATATATAAAAAAACGAGTTGAGACAGAAGATAATTTGCGTGTTATTTTTATTTTATTGTTTATTTATTTAGCCTGTTAGAGGAAAGGGCATGTGGCTTTTTTTTCGTTTATACTGTTTTTCCGTTTTGTTTTACATTTTTTCCTTTTTTGTTTTACCTGTTTTGTTAACTTTCTTTTATCCTCATATAGACACGAGGACAGGGCACACACACCCAGACCAAGGGTGGAGATTTAAAATCCCCTACCCCGCCAGGAACCGAACCCGGGTCGCCGGGAGTGGAAGGTAGAGACTCTACCGACTGCGCCACGGCGACGGACTTCAATCCGAACAGGACAAACATGTTACATTAAAATACAATAACACTCCCCGACAATGAAAATATTTCGAGCCAAACAAATATAATCAGTCTGTATTTCCACCTGTGGAATTAAAAACAAACCTTAAACATTACAGATTAATTCTTACTTTGGAGATACAGTGACATGTCATTTTTAGAGCCTTCTTCACTTCCTGGTTTAGGCATTAGTTGCCTGTTCCGTCTTCACTAATATATCTAAGATCATTTCTTGCGAGGACGTCCGACATGTCTTCTTCCTCTCGGAAAATAATTTAAGATTTTATTTGGTAATTACTTTCTTCCATTCTTTTTACATGTTCTTTCCACTGAATCATGTTCTTAAACATATTTTCTTTTATGGAGTAGATCTGCAGTTCTTCACGGATATCCTCGTTTCTTATCTGGTCCATTCTAGTGCAGCCTTTTACTCTGCTTAAAAATTTCATCTCGGGTGTTTGGATTTTGCTTTCTTGTTTGGTAGTGACAATCCAAGATTCACTCCGACACAAAAGGACAGGGACTGCGATTGTTTTATAAAATTTTAATTTTGTTTGTTTATGGGCTTTATTATTCGATGCTCTATTTATTGTGCCACAAATAGCTTGAAACCGATGAGTTTTATGTTCAGTATCTTTATCATATCCATAGTTGATATCACATCATAAACATTTAAATATTTAATATTTAATTCATTTTTAGAGTCTGCAATTTAATTTTGGCGATGTTTTGTTTTGGGAGTTTGTAATCCTTCCAAAAATTGTGACTGAAGTAAAAAACAATGAAGAAAGTATGAGAGAAGAAGAATCCAATAACCTTGCACATCCCATGGCGCTGATTTTGAAGAAAAAAATGATAAACCATACAGACTGAATCAAGCTGAATTGAGGGATAGCATTCGAGACCTTAACCTGTCCAAGGAATAGGGAGAATTTTAGGTCAATATTACAGCAATGGAATCTTCTCCAACGTGATGTCAAGGTATCACAGTACAGACAAAGTCAAAGGCATCTCCTTCCTTTTTTTTTGAGTATAAAACCAATTCTGTTGTTTGATGCAACTTTTATGGCGTGATGAAATGTTTGAATTTTAATCGTGATCCAACTGAATTGACCCTATTCGTAGACTCCTCCAAGCTTAGTTTCAAACTTTTTTTTTTTAAGAATCTTCATATGACAGCATGCTCCACTACAGTTTTCTGCAGTACTACATGCTTTGGTTTAGCAATGTTAAAATATCTCTATAATTTTATGTGTGTTGATGTTCCTGACTATGCATTTATAGTGTTATTTACTAGTTATAATGTGTGAAATTATTTTTCTATTTTCGGTTCCTTAAAATATAATTTTGAGTTATTGTGACGCTAAATTGTTCTATTTCGTTGTGGTTGTTATTTGCATTTTAAACAATGCTCTCTGTTAATTATACTTAAGCAAGTTATGGTTCCTCTTGGCACTAACAAGTTATGATTAATATTTACAGTTGCTTGATATTGTTCCTATTAGCACTTACTTAACCCTTAAATTGGCGAAACAATACTTTCTAGTGCCCGTCATTCAAGTGTTTCGGACCGCAAAGAAAATAAAATCACGTAAAAGTAAGTTATTACTGTATTTTTAACGTAATTTGACACAATCTTAGGTAATTTATGATAATTTGTTTTATTTTACTGTTTAATAAAACTATAACAAATAAATTAAATCAATGTTTCTTATAAGGAAACTTGTACATATATGAGACCAGTGTTCAACCTGGATAGTGAGGAATTTAAGTACTTACGATACTTAACGGTTCCAGGTTGTGGTATCCGTCACGCAGACCTATACTGGTAGGATAATCGTTCATTTATGAGATTGGCACATGTGCATGCGAGAGCAATATCCGACTGGTAGGCCTGTCGTGCCATGGAATTTTTAACTGCATGGAAAAATGCAAGGAGTAAGTCCTCTGGGAGGGACTTCAAGCCGTGGCGTGGGTACCGAGTCAGAAGATTTTCAGGCTCGTAAAATACCCATCATCATGATCTTCAAGCTATGCTCCCCGATGCACAATATGCTGCAGGTCGTCCTTCCAACGTCGTTTTGATCTTCCTACATTTCTTCGGCCTTGAGGTTTATAACGAAGCATCTGTTTTGATAAACGATTATTTGGCATTCTTTGCACATGTTCAAACCTATTACATTTATTTCTGTATATCCTCTCGTTTTTATACAGAGAATGATTGGAAAACATTAGCTCAGGATAGGGATATATAGAGAGCTTATGTCCGCGTGGCGATGAACCTACGGGATAGCGCCAGTGAGTTAGTTATATTCTCTCCTTTATATTATACATTTGTAATTCATATCTGATATCTTGACTTCTCTTTGGATCTCTTAAAGTTATATCTGCAACGGATCTCGGAAATCTCATTTCTATTGTCTCAATTTTATGTTTATCAAAAAATGCCCTTAAGCCCGAATAAAAAAGGCCTCTAAGCAAATTTTAAGGCTTCATCATCCTAGTATTACCTTAGTTGCCTGTTAGATGTCCCATGGGTTGGAATGTTGACCTCAAACCATTCATGACATATGTGGGTAAATAAGCATAACTAAGTTTTCTTGGTCTGGTAACTCCTAACACATGAGTAGCAAGGGCTCAACACTGGGCTACGCCATTGCAGACAGACTTTGCCAACCACTTGATATCCGGTATGTATTATCTGCTAGCCAGCGACACTAAAAATTCTCTGTGCCAGGATCTTGGAAGCCACCATAACATTAACTATTTTTTATTGTATTTAACATTGTCCATCACTGTAAAGTTGGGAGAATGTCGTTGACTCTAGTAAGCTGCGGGCCAGGATTCGATCCCAGTCTGGGCAATGAGATTTTCGGGGATTTTCCTCACCTTCAAGGCAAATGTAGGGGAAATCTTAAGGCATAAATAGTCTCTGAACATCAATTGGCCCTAATGATTAACCAATCAAATCTGCCTTGTTTTTTATGAATGTATGAGTTAATGGTGTCTCTCCTTTTAAATGTTCGCGTTGTCTAGGAGGTGGCTTTGCACTGAGCTGATCCCTCATCCAGGAAAGACCTTCATGCCGATGCACTACAATAAAGTTAAAAAACCTACCCCCTCTATAACACAAATAAATAAAATTAAACTAACAATACATATCATAAATAATTCCAATACTACCTGTAAAACAATTAGTATTTAAATTCTAAATCTAATAAAATGGAACGAAGAAACAAATAAAGGAATAAAATTAGATACAACACACTACTTGAAAACATTATTATACGCTGATGACCAGGTAATAATAGCAAATACAGAAGACGAACTTCAGAGGAATATTTTTAAACTACATAATATATGTGAACAATATAATCTCAAAATATCCATAGAAAAAAACTAAGATAATGGCATTCCAAGGGAAAAATCAAATCAGATCGAAAATAGTAATAGGAAACAAAATCATAGAACAGGTGAACCATCTCAATTATGTAGGATGTTACATTTAATTTAATTATGATAATGATATAAATAATAAAATAGCAAAATTCCAGGGAATATGTGGTACGATAAAACGAACACTAAATAACAAAACAACAAGAGAGACCCAATTGAAATTTTATAAAATGTTGGCAGTACCGGTTCTGCTCTATGGTTCGGAAGCCTGGATACATAAAAAACAAGATCTAAGTAGGATAACGGCGGCAGAAATGAAATTTTTGAGATCTGTTAAAGGGTGCACTAAGGAAGACAGAATCAAGAACACAGAAATAAGACAGGAACTTGAAATATTTGCAATAACTGATAAAATGGATACATATAGACAAAAATGGAAGCAACACATAGACAGGATGAATGAAGATAGATATCCAAAACAAATAACAAAATACAAACCTAAAGGCACCCGAGATGTGGGCAGACCTAGAAAGAGATGGGCTGAAGTCGGAACGGGTCTACAGACCTAATCCATGAATGAAGATGATGATGATGATTCTAAATCTAATGCGCTTTTCTGAAAATGAATGTATGTGATCAAGAGTTAAATATCTTCTCCAGATAGAACGTCCCTCTATAACATGATTGTTAGTAAGTGCTGACTAGGTGCGAAAACACGCTCCGCCGCTACTATTCAACCTTACGTCGGATAGGCTGACAACGTTCTTAATTTGTTTTGTAACAATTTTTTTATTACTAACTAGCTAATACCCGGCGTGCGCTGCTACACCTAACTAAATGATAATGTGTTTTTGCATTTAGTTGAATAAGTAAAAGGAAAAATAAATATAAATTTATATCGTCATTATTTTTAGATACCCCGTGCTGATTACCCGGCGTTGCCCAGGAATCTACGCATCCCGATGTACTAGGCATAAATGAACTGACAAAATTCGTTATTTTGAGTTATCCATAAAATAATACCAGCCGTGCGCTGCTAATTCGTGCCCGGGAATCTACTTATTCCGATCTTCTTGGCATCAATGAAAGACAAAAATGGGTATTGTGAGGCATCCATAAAAGATAAACATATGCTGTCGTGGACTTTTTTGTAGAGTTTTTTGAGAAATTTAATTCTGTGTACATTAATTTTGTGTATTTGTTATGGTTTGGGCAGCGTAAGCCATTTAAGGGTAAAAAATGGACTTTTCACGGTTTTCACTACAAATGGTGTTTTTTAAGGGAGTAGGAGTTTTGTATCTCAACTCTCTTATGTCCTATGTTCATCCCGGAAATCCCCTGAACATTTGCAAGAAACCCCTTCAAAATCGGATCAACGGTATGGCCGCGCATAAAGTACGAACAAACCAACATTCATTTATATATATTAGGTATACAAAATGAGACTATATATATATATATATATATATATATATATATATATATATAAATACACACACATGGTATTTTAATGTATGAGTGTAGATGTGTATTAATGTGTAGGTATATATATATATTTTTTTTACATTTTTATGTAGGCGTGCAGGCATGTAGGTATTTTGTTACATATTCTTATGTTTATTTTTATTTTTTATTCATGCGATAATAATGCATGTACGGCCAAGCAGGCCCATGCGCAATGTAAATGCAAATGTAATTTCTCTTTTGGGAAAAAGGCAATCAAATCCATTATTATTACTACTACTGTCAGTTGTGTTCTTTCATTGGGAATACATCTGTACGCGGGAAGGATGAGGTCGCCTTCTGGCACCTAGTGAGCAGCCCTGTTCTATAAGGCCCGGTTGGCGTTAGGCATGCAGAAGTTTCCACAAAGGCAGAGGTTAAACTGGCTCAAAGAAAAAAAAGTCACATTGCGCTTTAAATTTTTATAACTATGTCTGGATGGACAATATAATTAGAATGTTTTTAACGTATTTAAAGATAAGTGATTAAGTTAAATAAACGATCATGTAATTTAACTCCAGATTAATTTTTACAACTTTACATTAAATGTTAAAATTACTTTTCTCTCTCACAATCTAATGTCATAAATTGATAATTTAAATTACGAACTGTTTTGTAACGTTATACAAACTATTCTATTCGTAAAGTGAATGAATTAAATAAAAAGAACTTAAATTTACCTCCCGGTTTTATACTGTTTCGCAATTTAACGAAGTTATAGAGAGAGAGAGAGAAAAAAAAACCTTTATATTCCGGTTGTTAACTATTCAGAAAAATGCCAACTTTACGATGTAAACGTGCATAAAAATAAAATACCACACACTAGACTGGCATTTGTCATCTAACGTTTACTTTTTTACCAACAAAATGAAAATAAATAGCACCAAAACTACAATCACAAACAACAGAGAGGAATTCAGAGCCATTTCAACATTTTGCTAAATAACTCTGCATGACAGTGATGAAACTTCTAACACTATTTATTGCTATGACAATTTCCTGTTCAAATGTTACGAAAATAATAATGTTATGAGATATAAACAATTTACTACTGTTTTATGAATGGAAATACATTTTAAATTTATCTTATATACTATTATAATATATAATATTATAGGAATATAATTTAAATATTTTATGTACAAAAACAAAATCAATGGCATTTCGAGGAAAAAAATCATCTCAGATGCAAAATTGTCATAAATAATGATATCATTGAAGAAATGAAATCCTACAATATTATCTGGGTTTAATGTATCACACTGACAAAAAGAAAATATAAATATAACAATTCAGAAATTTCAAAGAATGTGTGGAACAATAAGAAGAACATTAAATACTAAAACAACTCAAGATATTCAATTGAAATTTTATAAAGTCATGGCCGTTCCTACTATTATGTATGACAAGAAAAAAATGACTTTTGACTCGTAGAGATAGGAGAAACAGAGGCACCGGAGATGAGGCTTTTAATGCCAACGGCGCGCCGCGCTTTTACACTTTTAGGGAACGGAAGAGAAGTTCAGAGGTAAGAGATCAATTAAATATTTTTAAATTTACGGATAAAATTGACAAACAAAGACAAAATTGGTACGAACATCTACTAAGAATGCCAGATGATAGACCTGCTAAAATGATTTTAAATTACAGACCTACAGGATCTAGAAGTCAAGGAAGACCATTTGTTAGACGGAGAGACCAAATCTCTTGAAGTTGGAATGGGCCGGAAGGCCTATGCCTTGATGTTGATGATGATGACGACCAGGGCAAGGATTTTAATGCAGTAAAAGTTAAACACGCTATCAAAACATAAAATACAGGTTCAACAAAACGTAAAATACACTTTAATGATAATTTCGTATAACTACATAAATAAACTTTCCTTGACTTTTCTGGAAAATTAATAATTGAATCTTGGATTGCTTTTAAAATGTTTCCTCATGCACCGTAAAAATCACATTCTCCGCTCATTTTTACTTTAAATTCACATATCAAACTAGCATCCAAAATTGCAGAATATAACAACAATGTATGTTGCTTTTCGTGTCTTTCTTTTTTCTCCAAAGCCCACATTATTTTTCTCTAAACATATCGTTTCCGCAATTAATAAATTCCATTAAATATACCTGTATTAAGTATACAACATAATACTAAATTGTTCTGAACGTAGATAGAATATTTTAGACAACACGTTACAAAATTAGATCTAGTAACTAATCATCTAAATAACTATTCATTAGGCCTATTTAATATCCAAAAATACATTAAAAACTGAAATCAGGCATTATAAAAATCGCTTCAGCGGGACCGCCATTTTTCCTCCCCTTTCTGTCGATTAAATTCTGCTCTATAATGAACATCACACACGTAATGCATGTACACAAATTCGACTTGCTTAGTTTACGCAACTTCTGCGTCACTGATTTTTATTACTCAATGTAGTAAATTTACTATAAATGCCAAATTAAAGTCGAAATTGCTATCTACAGAAATTTGGTTTTTACCACACAAGATCTGAACTAATGCTCTAAATTAGACTAGTGAGATCAGAAACAGTATAATCCGAGACAAAATTAACTTTAACTAAACAATTATACAATTTGTGGGAAATAAAACAATTACAATGGTTTGGGCACGTAAAGAGGATGAAATAAGATAGATTGCCAATTAGGAGTTCGGAGTGGATTCCAAATCGGAGGAAAAGAAGAGGGAGACCTAAGATAGAGGGAATTATGAATTTGATGAAGGACAGGGTAAGGATGGTGACTGGTGGATAAAGATGAACGGAGGAAGGAAATCATAACCTTATATAGGGCACATGAAGAGATTTTATACATTTAAAATCTGTTAAATAAAAAGGTAATTGATTGTGTACATAAAAATGTAACTTATGTTATATCATTCAGGAAATAGATCTTTGGGTCTTCAGGTAATATATGAATTTTTTTTTTCCAATTGCATGCAATTCTTTAAACTATTAAATGATATATCATTTCAGCTCAAGTTTACAAACACTTACCCTTGATGTTTTGTTTATTGTTGTGAATTATAACTCTTCTTCTGTATTTAGTAACATTTTAAAATATTTAAAACAATTTTTATAACTTTATTTTAGAATTTTTAAGTATTTATTCAAATACACATATTGTGATGGTGACTTGCTATTTTCTCCAGAGAGTATATTAGATAGTTGGAACCAGTGAGTTATCGATGGTTGCGATTATTAAGGAGTGAAAAAAAGGGCGTTTCATGGGATCCACCCTACGTTAGAGTAATTGAATTAGATTAAGTATGAGTTAGTTAGTTAGCTTTTAGGTTCATTACATTTTAAAAGTGTCTAAATACATAAAAAAAAACGATAATAATCGATATGTCGTTCGATGGTGGGTTTTCGCTGGCTCTATAAACTCTAAAGCATGCGCACTGTTGTACTATAGGGCTTTGGAAATATATCAGGTAAGTTAAAGTAAACATTTTCCATTATATCTACCAGCAAAAAAAATGTGTAATAAAGTATATGCAAATCCTGTTTCAAAATAAATTAAGTGTGCAAAATCACGCAAGCCCCTTGATAAAAAATAACTTGAATGAAACAATAGTATGTATATTACAGGGGTTTTACGTCTAGAAAATAGCATTGCTCTTTCACAGCAATACTTGCTAGTAAACTTGTCCTTTTATGTGAGAATGATTTATTAGTTAATTTATTTTATATAAATAATTTAGTTAAATAGTTCATATACAATTTTGCCAAGAAGGTGGTTGCCCAATTTATGGACAAAAAACCATTATTGAACGTATAATTATCACCCACATATTTAATAAAGATAGGGGTGAACTCAATTACCGGAACAACGACTATCGAAAATGTCATTGAATCATCTTCTTTCAACGAAACTTGGAGATGATTATATTTGCATCTCTGTCATTCAGTAAGCGGGGTCAAGTGGCAACAGCGTTCCCATAAGAGGAATACTATTTTCTAGACATCCATCCATCCATAGTAATTCTGCCCGAGGGCAGGTCTTTCACTGCAATCATAGCATTTTCATGCTATGCTTTGCAGCTTTAATAGGGAATTATAGGTGTGGTAGCTTCCCGTTTCTTCCCACACTGGTGAAGGATGATGATGATAATAATAATAAGGATGATGATGGTGGCCGGATGATTTTCGGGGACCGTTGGGCCCTAAGCTTCCTGACATTTGTCTTACATGTGAGGAAGAACCCCGAAAAAAACTAATCCAGGAGCCTGTCCCGACCGGAAATCAAACCCGGGCCCGCTGCGTGACAAGGCATCACGCTACCTGGAGACCATAGCAGAGGACTTTTCTAGACATAATATACCTTACAGTATCTGGATTGAATGTATAATGACAGGGGCTAATGAATGACCTTAAGCCAAGTAGCTATATCAATTGGTATAAAATAAGATATAGCACATTAAAAAAATATATAGGGTAATATTAAATTTCATGAGTGTTTATTTCGTGATCTTTATTTCCTAAAAAACTAAGGTTCTCTAAGTTAGTTTTTGTGTATTTATAATGAAAACTATAGAACCAGCAATGCAAAAACCTGAAAGACAGAAAAAGTTAAAGCCAACTTCTTCAAGAAATCTCTAAGTCTATTCTCCATCACCACTTACATAGTGCTGGCAAAGGAACAATTCTTCATAGAAGAACTATTCAATACCTGCTTCTACCACATACCGAAGCTTACAAAGAACTACTGCAAGAACTTAAAAAGAAACAAGAACTATGACCGGATTTCCTCTCCGAGGATGCGATGATCTACAGAGATTGGACACAACCAATTATGACTTGCGGCACATCATCACGAGCCGGAAGAAAAATGCAAGTGAAAACTAAGTGGGCCAAACTATAACCGATATAATTTAATGTGAAAAAAAAGAAATACAGTTATATAAAACTTAGAGTAAAAAAATACAAACATGCACATTATGCCATATCTTCCCTATTATTAATTAAAATATAAAATTATGGAATATTCACATGAAAGGTCCGTCTCAACTTAATTAATTACTCCAACTCCAAGCGCGACAGGTCTAGAAAGCCCTTGGCCTATGAGTCGGCTGCTGACCTCACATCCACATGTGTTAATCACATAGGTAGACGATCATCCAGCCAGTGAAGGGGTAACATGAAGTCAGCATGTTGGATCCCCAGCCGTTATAGCTGCCTTCTCAAGCTGGATCGCTACTTGTTGTAGCTATCCAAATGCGTCACGATGTGGGTGGGCACCGGTCCCATACTGACCGAAATTCCATGAGAAAATTTCTTCTCCCTGAGACCCGAACCAGCGCAAGTTCCGTAGGTCTCCGCCAAGGCTTCTTGCCTTAACCACTTGGCTACGGTTCGGGACAATGGGCTTCTATAGCCAAAAAAATTCTTATGGTTCAACAAAATGAGGACATTTATGGGGGGTCCTGAATTGAGATTTTGTTAATTATAATTTTATTTGCACGTTTAATAGGTTATTAGGGGTCAAAATAACAATAATTGTGAATGATACCTCAACGGAACACATCATGAATCTTATAAAAGTCGCCTATTATTAATGTAAACTATTTTTTGTTTATGAAACATATTTTATTTATTTTTGGACGAGAGAGAAGAGAGAGAAGAGAGAGAGAGAGAGAGAGAGAGAGAGAGAGAGAGAGAGAGAGAGAGAGAGAGAGAAAGAGAGAGAGTGAGTGAGAGAGAGAGAGAGAGAGAGAGAGAGAAGAGAGTGAGTGAGTGTGTGAGAGAAGAGAGAGAGAGAGAGAGAGAGAGAGAGAGAGAGAGAGAGAGAGAGAGAGATGAATGGAGAAGACTAAGTAACAGTGAGCTAAAATATATTTATATCAAGCCATATATATTAAGTCCACCGCTGTGGTCTCGAGGTAGCGTGCTGCTTTGTCACGCAGCGGGCCCGGGTTCGATCCCCGGTCGGGGCAGTTTTTCTGGGTGAGGCTTTATCCGGGTTTTTCCTCACCTGTAAGACAAATGCCAGGAAAACTTTAAGGCCCAAACGGTCCCCGAAATCATATGGCCATCATCATCATCCTTATCATTATCATCATCATCATCACCATCATCTTTCACCGGTGTGGAAAGCAACGGGAAGCTACCACACCTACACAATTCCCTAGTAAAGCTGCAAGCATAGCATGAAAATGCTATGATTGCAGTGAAGGACCTGCCTTCGGGCATAATTACTATGGATGGATATATATTAAGTGCAGCCAAGTCTCGTAGACTTGCAATGGACAGGTCACGTGGCACACATGGGGGATGAAAGAGGTGCATGGAACAGAGAACGGAATTTGTTCCACAAAGTCGCAAGCTTACTTCTATTGGTAAACTCTATACGAGAATGAGCGCGAGGGTATGGGGTTTATCATATAGCTGCATAACCTACCGGGCTATGAAGAGAGCTCTGTCATGTAGAAAGAGAGCCGCAGTAAACAACGTTTTATTTAGGGTCGGTTTCACCAACAGAGATAACTGAATTACGCCAGTTTAAGCTATGCATTATACATGGGGAAAACTGGCGTAATA
Organism: Diploptera punctata; assembly: GCA_030220185.1. Taxonomy (NCBI): domain Eukaryota; kingdom Metazoa; phylum Arthropoda; class Insecta; order Blattodea; family Blaberidae; genus Diploptera; species Diploptera punctata. Next base: position 904,748 of record JASPKZ010000434.1, read on the forward strand.
CAGTTGGTGAAATTGACCGTTAGTATAGAACTGGAAGTTTTGTAGAGTTCGTCGGTAGTTGATACTACGCGTCTGATCTTACGAATAGATAAATGCCACCCAAAACGAAAACAAAGTGCATGCGATAGAGCAATCTTTGTCTTAAAACGTTTCATTATCTTATAAACAATGCATAACCTAATTATATTTGATTGTATTATCGTATGCTTGTTAAGTTGCTTCCTGAAGTTTATATTACAGAATAATCGCCCGATAGGTATGCAGACTGTGATACATCCCATCCCACCCCTCCCGATCGCTCCACTACAGTCAATACCAGTACAAGTTCGTCAAAGGCTTCGTGGAACATATTCCGCTCTCCAGAGTTCGAGTCCCAAGAATACAACACAGGAACGAGAAGAATGCGAGAGAACTGACAACCCTGCAGAGAAGGCGACAGAAGACAGCAGTGTGAGGGAGGGAAGTTCGGCGCGACAATTAAGAAGCATGATGTCTTTAAAGCTTGCAAACACAATGCAGAAGGGCCGCCAAGAGCAGGTAAAGAAAACCGTTAGTACATAGAGGACAAACCCCCCTCTCAGAATTGCTGTGTGTGGAATATTGAAGGTTTGAAAAAACGAATGTCTTCCGACAGATTTATTGATTTTGTTAAAAGTTTTAGTTTTATTTCATTTGTAGAAACTTGGATGGGGGACAAAGACCATATTGAATTTGATGGATTTAATTGTATAAATAAGGGGAGGGGTAGTAAACAAAAAAGGGGAAGATATCCGGGAGGGATATTAACAATGTTGAAAAATAATACATTTAGACATGTTGAAAATGTTCATGTTGAAATACAGGGTGTCACGTGTATTCATGTAAAAATCGGAGATCTTTGTTTATGTATCCTCTCGGTATATCGTCACCCGGCTGGGTCTCGACACGCTATATCTACCTTTTTTGATGACCTGGGAGATACAATGATAGAACTCGGACATAAATTCCCGGATACAGATACTCTTATAATGGGGGACTTTAATGGTAGAACTGGGAGAGAAAATATAACTTTAGGGACAGAAGAAGGAGAGGAAGATTTAAGAAAGGGATTTCGGGCGAGTAAGGATAGGGTTTTAATACGTATGGGAGAGAACTTCTGACGTTTTGCGATATTCATAACCTAGAAATGCTAAACGGAAAATACGGGAAGATATTGAAGGAGAACTTACGTTCATAAACGGTAATGGAGGAAGTGTTGTGGACTATATGCTCTGCTCACAGAATCTTATTTCTAGGATTGCAGCATTTAAAGTAGCGGACAGAATCGAATCGCATCACTCACCTATCGAAATCCAATTAGAATTTGAAGAAGAGGGAAAGGAAGTGGGGAGCTTGAATACGGGAAGGAGGGGAGACATTAGAACTGTTAGGCGGTTCTGTTGGAGAGAGGATAAGACACAGGAACTACTTAACAAACTAGAGTCTTCGACACCGGAGGTATTAGGCGATGTGGAGGAAGAGGTGAAAAATTAAGATTACTAATGTGGGAAGGGGGAAAAATATGCAGATTAGAGGAAAATCAGGGCAAAAAGATATGAAGGCTGGTACGATAATGCATGTAGGGAAGGAAAAAGACGAGCGGAGAGGGCTTTAGTGAGGTTCAGAAAGGAGGGTGGCGACTTCAATCGGCGGGTGTACATAGAGATGAGGAGACGATATAAAGAGATAACGGCTAGAACCAGGGAGAATTGGGAGGGAAAAATCTTGGAGAGAATTAATCAGGCTATGAAGGAACGGGATGTTACCAAAATCTGGAAAGTAATTAGGGAAATTAAATATCGTAAAGAAGTAAATAAAATTTCGCCAGAAACTTGGGTACTTCATTTCGAAAGGGTGTTTTACAGGAGGGGGGAATTGGGAGGGACCGCGGCTATTATTAGTTGGTCAAGACGTACCAATGCTAGACTCGGTGATAACAAAACTAGAGGTGAGGGATGCGATTCGATCCATGAAAAATGGAAAAGCTCCTGGTCTAGACGGTATACCAGCCGAGTTCTATAAAGAAGCCTTGAAAATTGATAAATGGACAGGATATATAGTAGGTATTTTTAACAAAATCTATGAAAAAGGAAGCTATCCAGATGAATGGTCCACATCAATACTGCATCCTATTTACAAGGGTAAGGGTGGAGTTAATCCGGACAATTACCGCGGTGTCTCTCTTCTGCCGGTGTTTGGAAAAATTTATTGCACAGTGCTATATAACAGGCTAAAAAATTGGATAAATCAAAATAATAAAATTTCACGATACCAAGCCGGGTTCAGGGAAGGCTTCAGGACGGCGGACAATCTATTTGTCCTGAGAACAGCAATTAACAGATGTTTGAGTGTCAAACGAGGCAGGTTACACTGTACTTTTATAGATCTGAAAAAAAGCATTTGACTCTGTTGAACGCAATGCCCTATGGCAGAAATTATGGCAACTAGGAGTATCGGGAACTATGATTAGGGCGCTAATGGGAATTTATAAAAAAAGTGGAGTTCTGTGTTAAATATGGGAGGGACCAAGTTTCAGAAAATATAAAGGCAGTTAAGGGTGTAAAAACAGGGATGCGTATTGTCACCACTGTTATTTAACTTATTTATAGACGATGTAGCTTCGATGCTGGAAGTAGAGGGGATCGATGCTCCAACGGTGGGTGAGCGAAGTATTCCTGTTCTAATGTATGCAGATGACTTATGCCTCTTTTCCACAAAAATAGATGGCATGCAGAAGGGTTTAGATTTACTATCGACATACTGTACGACTTGGGGACTTACTGTTAACGTTAGCAAAACGAAAGCCATGACTTTTAAAAACGGGTCGGTATACAGCGGGAGGGAAAGGTGGACATACCGTGGTGAGAACTTAGAAAATGTTAAAAAACTTTGTCTACTTGGGGATGACTTTGACAATGAATGGAAAATGGACGAGACACATCGAAAATGCAACAATGAGAGCTAGGTGCCGGACAAGCGAAATGCTTAATAATATGTCAAAATTGCGAACATACCGATGCGTACACTAGAACAGGTTTATTCTTCGACTGTGAGAGCGACCATGCTGTATGGCTCAGAATTATGGGGTTGGGAACGAACGGGGACACTAGATAAAATTCAACCTACGTTTCTTAAGAAAGCGATGAGATTAGCAACGGGGACTTCAAATTGTGGCATACTGAAGGAATTCGGTACATTTTTCGGACACAATAAGGGGCAAAATTATGGCTATTAAGTATTGGTTGGACATAATAAACGGGAATCAGGACTCGCTTAGGGCAGAGTGTTACAATGAACAGAAAAGGCAGTGTGTTTCGGGAGATTGGGTAATCGGTGTAGAAAGGGGATTGAAGGGCATAGGGATGGGTTGGGTATGGGAGAGGAGTACGCGGAATATAGAAATGTTTGGAGGACAGTTAAGAAGAGACTAATCGATATAGACAGACAGTATATAGAAGCAGAGTGTAGCCAGAAAATATCACTCACCCTGCAGACGGAACTGAAACTTTCGTGGGGAAGGGAGAAATATATTGACTCTTTGGATGGGGATGATAAAAGTGCTATTGCATGGTTTCATTTGGGGGGATGGATGGCCCATAATTTAACAAATGAGGAAGGCATTAAACTATGCCCACTATGCGATGACCATGAAAACTGGCAGCATATTATAGCATTCTGTAGAGAGACAGAACAACTTAGATTACGGATGCTGCCGGAGAGATTTCTCAGGTCGGATCGAGGGAGAGTGGCGTGTTGGGATCTTTTAGGACGGATCGAGAGTGAATCAAAAACATGCAAATTTTTGGGTACAGTAAGAAAATTGAGATATAACAAAATTGTAGCTTAAGGATATATGTATTAACAATAAGAAGAATCTCAATATGGTCTTTGTTTTCGATCTTTAATCATGTTATATAATAAGTAGGTCTGATAAGTTGAATAGTCTGATAGTGCACTTAATGTCTGCAGGGACGGGGGGAGGGGGGTATGAGCGTGCGGTGTGTATATGTGTGGGTGTATGTGTGTGTGCTTTTCTTTTTCTAATTTGTTTTCTAGCATTTTTTTTTAATATTAATGTACGGAATGTGGATGAATGTAGATATGTATTATTTTGATTTAGTGCAGACATAGATTTTACTTATATGTAGCCTGTTATTGTTTTTTTGATACAGGTGTATTTGTAGGTATTTGTTTATATTATTAGTTTTATTTTTTTATTCATGGAAAAATAATGCACGTACGGCCAAGCAGGCCCGTGCGCAATGTAAATGCATATGTATTTTCTTTATTCTGAAAAAAGGCAATACATTCCATATTCTATTCTATTCCGCTCTCTAGGAAGCGTCTTGTAGGAAAACCAGAGGGGAAAACGCCCAGATGGTAGATCAAGAATGAGGTAGGAGAATAACATTAACTATGATTTGAGGGAAGTAGTTATACAGGCGATGATTGAAAAAATTGACTCAGGATAGGGAAGTATGGAGAGCTTATGTCCGCGGCCATGATCCTACGGGTTCGATAGAGCCAGTGAGTCAGATATATGATCACTGAGATTTAAAAATAAATTTTAAAATAGGTGTCGCGAAATAACTACTATCACGAACTAACTAAAATCTATCCTTATTGGAACCATGTTGGTTCTCAGAAGGATATGAGATAGAAATTAGATCTACCACCGATTGATTAAAAGTTGGGTGGGTAATTTAAATAAGTAATCTGAAGTATTAAGAGAATTTACTGTCAATCTAAGCTTGGTAACAAATTGGATAGCAGACATTTGTCTAGAGTTTACATATGCGATTCATGATTGTGACAATAAAGAGTCCCCCCGACTCCTATCTTACACTGCTATTTAGCAGAAGACGATCTTCCATATTTCAGATTCTAAATAAAGCAATCAAAAATATTGAAAAATAGGTTACTCATGCATTTCAGGCGATCGACTAGCAACTACCTATATGAATCTGTCACATATTACTGACTGACATTAACCAATTAACTCAATGGAACTCTGGAACCCGTATGTTCATGGCTGTGCTGACATAAGCTCTCCATACATCTCCATCCTGAGTTAATGTTTTACAATTTCCCCCTGTATAACGTACTTCCCTCAAATCATGGTTAATGTTTTTCTCCAATCTCATTCTTTTCTCTCAGGTTTTCCAACACGAAGCTTCCATATCTCTCTTTCATTCCCCATTCGTGCCACATGACCTGCTCATCGCAGTCGACGAGACATAAATGTTCATATTATATCTGGTTTCGTATAACGATAATGTAGCCCACTGTTATGTATTCGTCTCCATTCGCCTGTCTGTTCATCTCTCTTTGGTCCAAACGTTTTCCTGAGAACTTTATTCTCAAATACTCGTAACCTTTTCTGCTCCCTTAAAGTAAGAGTCCACTTTCACGTACATATAACTACGAGGATAACAGTTAGATGTATTTCAGTTTAAGGTAACGTTTGAATGGAAATAATTTCAAAAACATTAAATTTGAAATGTTAAACTCTGGAAAAGGCACGTCGCTTACTTTGTATTATTTGGAAAAAAAAGCTCTTCCAAATAAATGGAAAGAATCGATTATCGTGCCAATCTGTAAGAAAGGAGATGAAACGGATTGCAACAACTACAGGGGCATCTAATTACTCTCATCTTCGTACAAAATCTTAACAAATATAATAGAAAGTAGACTTACTCCTTATATTGATGATATTCGAGATCTACAACAGATTTTTAGCAAAAGACAGATTTTAGAAAAGAAATGGGAATATAATGGCACTATACATCACTATACATCAACTATATGTAGACTTAGAAAAGGCATACGATTCAGGTAAGAGGGAGAAGTTATATAGTATCGTTCTGGAGTTCGGAATTTCTAAAAAAGTTAGACTTATATGAATGTGTCTAAATGGCACAAAGAGAAGGATGCGTGTAGGCAAATGATTTTTGGATACTTTTGAAATTCACAATGGGTTAAAGCAAGGAAATGCACTATTTCCTCTACTATTCAATTTTGTACTAGAGCATTCCATCAAATCTTTAGAGAATGACGAAGGCCTACAACTCAATGGTATTAATAAGCTGTTAGTTTATGTTGATGACGTAGTATTACTGAGCAAGGAGGAGATACTAAAGGACAACACATAAACTCTATTAAATAACACTAAGAAAATAGAACTGGAAGTAAACATAAATAAAACTAAATACATGTTCACACATACAAATGCGTTATATAATGGGAATGGACGACAAATGAAGGAAATATATTGACTTAGGCTTTCACGGCCGGAGTTATTATGATCTTGTAGAAGATTTCCGGGCTGTTGGCCGTGTCCTTGAGGCTTGTAGAACTACAAGCCTCAAGACCACGGCCAACAGCCCGGAAATCTTCTACAAGATCATCATAAATTAAGGAAATTTTGAAGAAGTGGCTGATTTAAATTATCTAGGAGCAATAATCACAAATAAGAATGAGATACACATAGAAATTAAACATATGCTCAATTCGGGAAATCCATGCTACTACGCATTACAGGGACTCTTGTCGTCCAAACTCCTTAAAAAAACGTTAAACTGAAAATATATAAAAGAGTTACTTTATCAGTTACATTATATGGATGTGAAACATGAATCTTACTCTAAGGGAGGAAAGGAGATTACGGGTGTTTGAGAATAAAGTTCTTAGAAACATTTTTGGACCAAAGAGAGATGAACAGACAGGTGAATGGAGAAGACTTACATAACAGTGAATGGCATGGTATTTACAGGAAGCCAGATATAATAAGAACAGTTAAGTCTCGTAGGCTGCGATTGGCAGGACATGTAACACGATTGTAGAATGAAAAACGTGCAAGGAAGCTTGTTGTGGGAAAACTAGAGGGAAAACGCCCAGTTGGTAGGCCAAGAAAGAATCAGGTGGGGGAATGACATTATCCAAGATTTGAATGAAGTAGATTATACAGGGGATAATTGGAAAACAGCTCAAGATAGGGATGTATGGAGAGATTATGTCCACGCGGCCATGAACATACGGGTTCGATAGAGCCAGTGGGTTAGTGTTAAACTCTATTGGAAGAGTTTTATATAATTCAAGAAAATGTATAATAAATAAGCACTTTACAATTTATATAAATTAACCTGCTAGTCCTTGTAATGACGGACACAGTAAACACGAATTTGCATTATTACTCTGCACTCTTTGTGTGCATCTACTCTACAAAACAATCAATCAGCTACAGAGCTGCTTAGTTACAAATTTCACATTATTCAGCCCGTCCGCAACACCAAATTTGTTCTTACTTTACCCTTAAAGAGCAACATCGAAAAATTTGCATAACTACTGGGTTTTTGGCTACAATCAGTGATTAATTACTGAAAAAATAATAAATATGTTCACCACTACTGTTTCATTTTGGCGAATAGAGTGGACTACGTGTTGATGACACTATAAAGTAAAGTAAAAGTGATCCCACAACAGGCCTCAGGAGGCCTTTGGGGAGTAGGAGGTTAAGGCTCCCACTTTTTCTAGACAATCGGCACTTGATGTCAGCCGGGTTGTCAGCCCTGCGTGACGGCCGCCTTTACCCCAGAACAAGCGTCTGGTACTCATTTCCGTTAGAGGCTCAGTCGACCCCAGGGCCATAGATGACACTATTCGTAGACATAAGTACAAGGCTTCTAGAAATAATTAGAAAATTACAATTAACATTAACTATTTTAAACTGTGTATACTATTTTAATAATGTTATAATTAATTATTTTGACATTGAGCAATGCAAGCTTAATATGATATGATAAGAAAATTAAAAATGGGCACTTATTTTTCTTATCATGTCACATTAAGCTTGCATTGCTCAATGTCAAAAAAATAATTATAACATCGATAAAGCGTCAGAGCTATAAAGTAAAAATATTATCTTCAATTTGCTTACTTGTTATAGTAGCTACCAGGTGGCAGTGAAGACCTCGTAATAATGGAGAATATATATATACGTATATGTTATATTGCAGATTTTCGCAGATATCCGCGAAAATCTGCAATGTAACATAGTTAATCTTCATGGAGAGGAAGTGTTTCATCATACTAAAGAGTTCGAGAAATTTATATATATATATATATATATATATATATATATATATATATATATATAAGGAAAATAAATGTTTGTATTAGGTATGCCCGGTTGTGTAATGGAAGCACGGTGGAGTACCAATCCAGAGGTTCGGGTTCAAATTCCGTCCAGGAATTTATTTTTCTTATGTCATATTTTAATGATGTTCGTATATATATCCATCCATAATAATTCTGCCCGAGGGCAGGTCTTTCACTGCAATCATATTATTTTTATGCTATGCTTTGCAGCTTTACTAGGGAATTGTAGGTGTGGTAGCTTCCCGTTGCTTTCCACACCGGTGAAGGATGATGATGATGATAATTATAATGATAAGGATGATGATGATGGCCATATGATTTCGGGGACCGTTTGGGCCTTAAAGGTTTCCTGACATTTGTCTTACAGGTGAGGAAAAACCCCGATAAAAACCTCACCCAGAAAAACTGTCCCGACCGGGGATCGAACCCGGGCCAGCTGCGTGACAAGGCAGCACGCTACCTCGACTCATACACTACTTGGCCGATTTGAAAGGAGATTTCATCATAATTTAAATAATGTTTTGGGACAATTAAAGTACATAACATATTACCCCACCTAAAAACAATTACATCGGTGCACTAAGAAAGTCGCTTTTTGGACGCTTACATGGCTTTCATTGCCTAAACCATAACAAATACACCAAATTAATCTGCACAGAATTAATTACCTCAAAACATTCCATAAAAAATTCAGCGGATAATTTACAGTAATCAATTTTGTCATTCAGCTCATTGTTGCCAAGAAGATCGGGATATGTAGATTTCCGGGCAACGCAGGGTAATCAGCACGGAACATCTAAAATAATTACAATATACTGTACATTTATAATTATGTTTTCTTTTTTTATTTATTCAACTAAAATACAAACACATTTAATTTATTTAGACAAAACAGCGCACTTTTTTACTTTATCAGATTATGTGTAAAATGATTCCTTCCAATCGCGCCCGGCATAATGCTAGGTCGAGGGATGGGATGAAGACTTTATTGTTTAACGTCTGTGACATTCTTGCGTATTCGACAAGTAATGGCTACGCAGTTGTAAATCAGTGATCCTAGAGGTGACCATTGTAATTTTGTTAGTATGTTGTTGAGTAGTCTTTGTTGTATAAATCCGTAATATTGGAAGTCTCGAAACAGCAATATTTTGTGAATACATTCACCGTTCCTCACATGCTCACATGTAGTAAGATAATGGAATTTGTTGCCTTTTTTCAAAAGAAAGAAAATACATATGCATTTCATTGCGCACGGGCATTATTTTTCCGTAAATTAAAAAAAGTCATAATATAAACAAATACCTACATGGCTACACACATATCAAAACAATGAATATATATAAATAAAACCTATATCAACACTACATACACAATAATACACATCTACACTCATCCATCAAAAGACCATATGTATAGATATATAAAAAAAGTCTCATACTGTATATCAATAATTTAAAAAAATTATACAAAACAAATAAAAAAAGATAAAAAGCACACATATATACATACACTCACCCCATACACATACATACGCGCGCGCTCATAGCCCCCCCCTGTCCCTGCAGACATCAAATGCACTACAGGCTATTGCACTTATCAAAGACTACTTATTATATAATATAATTAAAGATCGAAAACAGAGACCATATTGAGATTCTTCTTATTGATAATACATATATCCTTACTGATTTCCACTTTTGCTATTCCTCAATTTCCTTACTGTACCCAAAAATTTGCATGTTTTTACTTCACTCTCGATCCGTTCTAAAAGATCCCAGCACGCCACTCTTCCACGATCCGACCTGAGAAATCTCTCCGACAGAAACTGTAATCTAAGTTGTTTTGTCTCTCTGCAGAATGCTATAATATGCTGCCAGTTTTCACGGTCATCGCACACTGGGCACAGTTTAATGCCTTCTACACTTGTTAAATTATGGGCCATCCATCCCCCAAATGAAACCATGCAATGGCACTTCTATCATCCCCATACAAATTGTCAATATATTTCTCCCTTCCCCAAAAGCACATGTAGTAAGTAATACTACTCTAAAAAAAGGTGTTTCAGTAGAATTTGTTTAGAAAGTGAAATTGCGAAGTTCCCGATCATCCACCAAATTCAGCAGACATGAGCGCTTGTAAATATGACTTATTTACAAAGATCAAAGAACCTTTACGAGGCATTCGATTTCAATTAAGAGTTGATATTCTGAAAACACAAAATCGATCAGACGAGTAAGAGAGAGAGAGAAAGAGAGAGAGAGAGAGAGAAAGAGAAAAAGAGAGAAAAGAGAGATATAAACAGAGAGAAAGATAGAAAAAAATAGAGAGGGAGAGAAGAAGAGAACTAGAGTAATAGTAACAAAAGAGAGAGAGAGAAAAAAAGAGGGAGAAAAAAGAGTGATAGAAACAGAGAAAAGAGAGAGAGAAAGAGAGAGAGAGAGAAAAAAGAGAGACAAAAAGAGAATAAAAAGAGATATATAAATATATATAAAAAACAGATAAAGATAGATAAACATATAAAGAGATGAGAAATACGAGGGATAAAGAGAGCGAAAAAGAGATAATTAGATAGATAGAAGATAGGAGAGGAGAGAGAGAGAGAGAGAGAGAGAGAGAGAGAGAGAGAGAGAGAGAGAGAGAGAGAGATCCAAAAATGGTGTTGCATAAGGAATGCAACATCTTCCAAGGATTTGGCAACGTATAGTTGACATAGTAGTAGACTAAAATTGAAGTTCGTATTGTCAAAAACAACAAATATTTTTTGTGGTGTTATAGAAGTGTTGACATTACTTATCGAATGTCCTGATACAAGGATGTCGGTGACCTGGCCTGTCGCTCTATCACAAGGACAGATGAAATTGAATAAAACGAAATAAATTACATGAGCATAGAGGTGTGATGGAATTAAATTTTTTGCAGGGTAAAACAGGAGAAACCCTGAGAAAAACTGCCCTGGCCCCGATTTGTCCACCTCGAACTCCACATTGAGTGACCGAGAAGCGAACTCGAGACTTAAATGTGGAGGGCGAGTATATAACAGGTTGTGCCACGGAGCCTCCTGAACCAATAATGTAATGGGATTTATTGACTTTTTTCCCAAAGAAAGGAAATATATTTTCATCTACAATCCGCAAGGGCCTGTTTAGCCGTACTTGCATATTCCGTTCCATAAATAAACTAAAAAAAAAATACGAGCATATTAACAAATACATACGTAATACACCTAAACTCATATACAAAAGGCATAAAATGAATAAATGTAAATCTACATTTATAATACAGTAGATACCTAGTAATACACATCTACACCCACACATAAAAATATCACGTGTATATATATATATATATATATATAAAATAATAACAATTCTCACTTTGTATAATAATAAAAACTAGCTACAGAACAAATTGACAACACCCATACCCATACATGCACACACACACACACACACACACACACACACTCATACAGTCTATGTACATAGAACAGAGGGGAACAAATAGTCAATCACCTAATATATGAATGCCCAGACACAAAACAACTCAGATATATATTAATAAGTGAAATAAGGCAAAAATGAGATAATTGGCCAGTCACAAACCAAGCATTTGAGCAGTTTTCAAAGATTCACTCAAACAATCTATGAAGGGAAAAAGGAGAGGAAAGGAAGAGGAAGGGAAATGAGTAATGGTAAGGTTTAATATTGTAATGTTATTACATAAAGAGGCACGCCGTAGCGTAGTGGTTAAGGCACTGAGCTACAAGCCGGAGGGTCGAAGGTTCAAGTCCCGTTGGGGTCAGGATTTTTAAACTGACCCAAACCCTCTGGCGGCACTATGGCCCTGGGGTCGACTCAGCCTCTAACGGAAATTAGTACCAGACGCTTGTTCTGGGGGTAAAGACGGCCGTCACGCAGGGCTGACAACCCGGCTGACATAAAGTGCCGATTGTCTAGAAAAACGGGATCCTTAAGCTCCTACTAACCCAAGGGCCTCCGGGTCTGTTGTGGGATCACTTAAATGTTATTATAAAACAATGTAAAAAGTTACTTATAAATGTAAATATGTAATTGTAAGGATTAACATATTGTGATATTACTATAAACACGGTCTAAAATATTAAATTACTTATGCATGTAAATATGTAATTGTAAGCATGTAATATTACTGATGTAATTGGGCATGCTGAAAATGATCAATAAAAGGAAAAACACACACTCTACACTAGACCGCAAACGCGCATACCAACGAGTTTCAACGTAAATTAATTGTTGTTGTTGTTCTTCTTCTTCACTTCACGGGATAGGCAAAATGCCTGTTCCGCCTCACAGTTGTTCTGTCCATCTTTTCTCTGGCCTTCCTACATTCCTTGATCCTCTTGGCTTGTAGTTAAATGCTGATTTTGGTAATCTTGTTACGTTCATTCTTTCTACATGTCTAAACCATTTTTCTCTATATTCTTTCATTTTATCATTTAATGCATATATATATATATATATATATATATATATATATTTAACTCTGTTCTTATATCTTAATTCTTTAACCGATCCATTCTTGTGCAGCCTTTTGTTCTTCTAAGGAAGTTCATTTCTACGCTTTGTATTCTACTTTGTAATTTTTTGGTCATTACCCAAGTTTCACTCCCATAAAGTAATGCAGGCACTGCCAATGTTTTATAAAACTTCAATCTAGTATCTCTTCTTGTTTTGTTCTTTAATGTTTTATGTATAGTCCCACATATCATTTGAAATCTCGACAGTTTCACATTTACGTCTCTTTCAGTTTTTGTATTTATAGTAAAATTACAACCCAAATAATTAAAATTTGTTATCTGTGTAAATTAATTATGAATATGTGAAATAATGACGAAACAATATTGTTGGTCCAATCTCTCTCTCGCTATCTCTCTCTCTCTCTCTCTCTCTCTCTCTCTCTCTCTCTCTCTCTCTCTCTCTCTCTCTCTCTCTCTCTCTTATAGCGATCTTGGTCTTTTGAATTTTTCTCCTACAATCATCTCTGTTGTGTGTTCCTTCTTTTCTCATTTATAACGCATACAATTGTAAGAAATTGCAATTATCCCTCACTACATATAACAATTTGTTCTTGGTTTACTCAGTGTTCTTTTCTGCTGTTATTTTTATTATATTTTAGGGTTGCTGTTATTTTCCATTCTGTGCACATGCACAGCCCATACAATCTCGTTAGTTTTATTACATATGATATAGCCTACCTTATTCTCGGTATATTCGACACAGTTCTCTAATACATAACTATCCAGATACAAATATTATTGTTAACTGGGCCTAGTAAAAGAGGACATACCAATTTTACATGAGATTGGAACAGACTTTAAGCTCTAATCCTTGTTGTTGATGGTTATGATAAAGAAATAAAAATGTGAAAAACCAAATGACTTTGAAAATCTTATTTTTTCTTTGTATTATGCTAATGATAATAATGTTAATCAATGTGTAATTATTATTTTATAACAGTTTGAAAACGTACATTCTGAAGGTGCTAAGTCAGCGATATCAGTTTTTACGACCGGTTTGAGACGATGTTAGCGTCTCCTTTGAAAAGCTATAAAGTGTACGTCATAACAGAAAGTTGTAAAAGTGTGTGGAGCGGAAATCAGTACCGGCACGTCACTCAGTTAGGGCGAAAATGAAAGAGATGTTGGTGTATTGTCCGTCTAGCTTCTCATCCTAAAAAAAAATGTTAATTGGAAATTGATTCCTTCAGAGAAAGCTTCGCTATTTATAGAAAAGTGGGAAGGCTGTGTCAGATCGTTCATTTATTAAAAAAAGTTGTTTTTGAAAACATCTTCACATTCCTGTCAAGGTTTTGTCTTTCTGAAGATGAGCGTACATATTTTTGACACAAAATAATGTTTTAAGTAAAGTTAATAAACCCTGAACGATAAAATAAAGTAGCACAGAAGTTAGATGAGTACAAATTAAAAATGTACCTGTTGGCAGATGCCGTCGCCCTCAACTTTTTTAAAAATGATGTATTTAAAATATTATTTGGAGGCCTTTCGGAAGTTAACTTCCATCATCAGCAGGATGAGTATGCCCTACTAGTTGATGTACCTAAGATGCATCAAGACCATTAACGTCTAAAATATTTTAGATACATCAACTAGTAGCGCATACTTATCCTGCTGACGATGGAAGTTATCTTCCTAAAGGTCTCCAAATAACATTTTAAAATACATCATTTTAACAAAGTTGAGGACGACAGCACCTGCTAACAGATACAATTTTAATGTTTAATTTTTATCTTATTACTAGTCACCTCAACGGAATTTGATATGAATTTTATTAGTATTGAGTGCAAACTGAATATTGTATTTTATAACCAGGAAATTACCATTAATTTACACAAAGAAACGAAAATCAATATCTCATGTTTAGAATGTTTCCTGCCCAGAAAAAAAGATGAATGCAATATGTTTTACAGATGAGGAAACATCCCGAAAGGAACCATCACCCAAGAAACTTCTCCCGACCGGGGATCGAACCGGAACCCGCTGCGTATAAGGCAGCCACGCTACCCCGAGACCTCAGCTGTGGACTAAACAAAATATTACATATTTGCATGATAGTGCGTTTTGTCGTACTTACAACAATGGCGATCATGATTGGAAGTTCAACTTCCTACATTTCGGGGTTATAATAAAATAACTATACATATTACAAACCACGTGTGGGAAGTGAAGCCACTGCGCTCTATGTAAACTACGTACAATGTATATATATATATATATATATATATATATATATATATATATAATCCAAAAGACAGTGTTAATATACATTATACGAAACAAATCCCTGGATTTTAAATGCACTGAACTTTATTTGAAACAATATAAAACAATAAATACGTACTTGCCGCCATTTTATACCTGATTGGTGTCACGGCCTCCTGTAGTTTCAACTAATAAATATTACCCACACTGTTAACGTTAGACAGTTGCTTATAATGAACGCAAATATTTCCAACAAGATGTAATTATTTTACTATTATTTATTATTTTAAAACCATCATCGCGCAAAAAATATATCACAACGCACGTTTATGAAATGTTTTACAGAATCTCGGGAATTAAAAACCTCGCTATCGCTCGGTTTTTAAACATTTTCCTCACATCGTAATATACTATTTATTTTAATTATTTCCATTATTACATTTTCAACTAATTAATATCAATGAAGTCAGAAATCCATTTAGGAAATAAAATATTTGATAATGTATGTTCTATCAAATCAAGCATAAAAACTTTCGACAAGGAACAATTTAAATCAAACTCCACGATGCGATAGACCTTGAATATCCTTGGCACAACCAGACGGCTTCTCGCTTCATATTCACACGTGTCACTCATAGGAGCGATCATCCTCTTTGTATATGGAAAACATATTATTACCCTTTCTTTCTTAAGACATTTGGGAGTAAAAACACTATCCAACACAATTTTTATCTCCGAAATGAAAATAACTGATTCTAATGGGAAATGATAGGCTGATTTCCCATAATGACTTTGGATTTTTCCAATCACTCTTAGTTCAAAATAAATCTAAGAAAAAAATTCAATTGACAATTTAATCGTAATTTGAAATTGTATTACAATAGTTGTTTGGCATTAATAGGCTGTTAGTTTATGCTATTGAGCGATAGTGAGGAGATACTAAAGGCCAACACGCACACTCTATTGAGTATTACTAAGGAATTGGGGCTGGAGGTAAACTTCAATAAAACCAGACATATGTTCACACAAAGAAATGCATTATATAATCGAAATGGACAACTTATGACAAATGAGAGAAATATTGAAGTGGCTGAATCAATTATGTAGGAACAATAATTACAAATATAAACAAGATGCATACAGAAATTAAACATAGGCTCAATTTTGCAAATACATGCTATTGTGCATTACAGAGACTTTTGTTGACCCAAGTCCTTTAAAAAAACGTTAAACTGAAAATATATGAAACTGTTCTTCTCCCAGTTATATGGATGCAAAACATGGACTCTTACATTAAGGGAGGAACGAAGTTTACGAGTGTTTGATAATAAAGTTCTTAGGAAAAAAATTTGGACCAAAGAGAGATGAACAGACGGGTGAATGGAAAACGGTCAGTTTGTAGGCAAATAACACTGGTCAACAGTGATTTTGTTACATAAAAGATTTTGGGTGATTCTTATGTATTTTCATCTGCTGATTCCAAAAATGAAGTCAGAAATTTTCCATCACCCACCATTTTTTTGTAATTTTGAAAATAATTATTTTCCTATTTATAAGCATTTTTGGTATATAACATGATGATTAGAAGGATTATTTTACATTTATATTTAATTTCATTGTGCCAACAATGGACTTATAATATTTTGCGATTGTTGCCTTGAATTCATAACTTACAACAATGACATTCTCCTACAAAACTGTGATTGTATGTTTTAAGTTCGCAGTTGAATAGACGCTTTCTTAAAAGAAAGAAGCTAATTCTGTGCTCACTTCCGTAGTCAAGTGAATTGTGATAGAAGTGTATTGTAAAGACTAAGTAGTGTACTGTATTGTAGTGTATTGTAAAGAGAAGAGTAAAATTGTATTTGTATAAGAAATATGTCTCGAAAGTGTGTTGACGATAGAAAGAACTTCTGTTTGTGTGAGCTCACATTCAAGAAGCGAAAGTTTACTCCTCTAATAAGAAGAGCTTATCACTGTTATTTTAACAACAAAATAGACCAGACAAGATATGGGCCCCGGAAATCTGTTGTACCAAATGTGTAACACTATTAACTGACTGGTTGAAAGGATCCCGTCATATGCCTTTCGCAGTCACAATGATATGGCGCGAACCTAAGGATCATTTGACAGACTGCTACTTCTGCTTGACAAATATATCTGGAATTTTTGGACCAAAGAGAGATGAACAGACAGGTGAATGGAGAAGACTACATAACAATGAACTACATGGTCTTTATAGGAAGCCAGATATAATAAGAACAGTTTAAGTCCCGTAGACTGCGATGGGCAGGACATGTTGCGCGTATGGGGAATGAAAGACGTGCATGGAAACTTCTTGTAGGAAAACCAGAAGGAAAACGCCCAGTTGGTAGACCAAGAATGAGGTGGGAGAACAACATTAACTATGATTTAAGGGAAGTAGATTATACAGGGAATGATTGGAAAGCATTAGCTCAGGATAGGGATGTATGGAGAGCTTATGTCCGTGCGGCCATGAACCTACGGGTTCGATAGTGCCAGTGAGTAAGTAAGTAAGTAAGTAAGTATAACTTCCAAGTCAATACACACCGTTAAATATCCAATGTAAGATTCAGTAATTCGACCGGTACTTCATGGGCCAGGTTTACCCATACCAATTCCACCAGATCACATAACAATGATTGAAGAACTTTCTGATGTTCAGGATTTACAGAATGATTCAGATTTTGCGGAAGATGATGCTATAAATGAAACTCACTTTCTAACACAGGAGGATTTAAATGATTTGGTTCGGGATCTTGGTTTAAGTAAAAGCAAGGCAGAATTACTTGCTTCAAGATTGAAAGGATGGAAGCTACTGCAGGATGACACCAAAGTAACTTTTTTCCGCAATCGCCAAAAGGAATTTGAGGATTTCTTTTCTAAAGAGAAGGACCTAGTTTTCTGCAATGATGTTGAGAATTTGTTCCAGTCACTGGGTGTTGAGCATAAATCTGAGGATTGGCGTTTATTCATAGACTCCTCGAAAACAAGTTTGAAAGGAGTGTTACTACATAATAGAAACATATATCCATCCATTCCTTTAGCCCATGCAGTTGGTATGAAGGTAAATTACGAGAATATGAAGCTCTTACTATCCGCTATAAAGTATGACAATTATTCTTGGCAGATATGTGGGGATTTGAAAGTTATAGCCATCTTACTTGGGTTACAGCTTGGCTATACTAAATTTTGCTGCTTCTTGTGCAAGTGGAATAGCAGAGATAGAAGTAATCATTAAATTAAAAAGAACTGGCCAAAGAGAGAGAGAGTCACTTAATCCAGGACAAGAAGATGTTCTTCACCAACCACTTGTACGTTCTGAAAAAATCTTATTGCCTCCACTACATATTAAACTAGGCTTGATTAAAAATTTTGTGAAAGCAATGGATCGTGATGGCAGTGCATTTCTCTTCCTCAAAAATAAATTTCCAAGGATCAGTGAAGCTAAATTGAAAGAAGGGATATTTGTTGGCCCTCAAATAAAGGAACTGATGAAAGATACGCAGTTTCAGAACAAGTTAAATATGCAAGAAGCAGTTGCATGGCAATCTTTCAAAAATGTTGTCTCAAATTTTCTGGGGAACTTCAGGTCTGATAACTACAGAGAACTTGTCAATGAGATGATTGAGAACTACAAGATAATGTGATGTAATATGTTTTTGAAAATTCACTTTCTGCACTCCCATCTTGATTTCTTCCCTGAAAATCTAGGGGCTGTGAGCGACGAACACGGGAGCGCTTCCACCAGGACATCGCGGAAATGGAAAGGCGCTATCAGGGTAAATGGTGTCCAAATATGTTAGCAGACTACTGCTGGACACTGAAGAGGGATATTCCTAAGGCGAAGTACAGCCGAAAATCCTATTCACATACATTTTGGGTGAGGAAATATAATTTCAGCTAAGATATAATAAATTGCAATGTATAGACACGAAAAATGTTTTTCATATGATTACTCGAAAACCCTGGGTGATGGAAAAGTTCCGTAAAAATATTTGAAATCAGCACAAAAAAATAAGTTAGAAACACACATTTTCTCCCTTGTAACATAAAAAAGTTCAAATTTTGTTGGCCAGTGTAATAATGTGGTAGAATAACATTAACCATGATTTGAGGGAAGTAGTGTATACAGGGGATGATTAGAAATCATTAGCTCAGGATAGGGATGTATGAAGTTCGGCCATGAACCTACTGGTTCGATAGTGCCAGTGAGTGAGTTAGTTAATCCACTATTCAGTTAGCCGTAGATTCAACACAGAAGGACGAACGTTTTGATTTCTGCTATCCTAATAATTCCAGATAAAATAAAATTAAATACAAAGTACTTATTCTATCTTCTTGTATCTTGTAAGCCCATGTTTCCCTTTACAGAGATTTAGGCGCTCTCCCCCTACAGGGAAGAAATTGAACCATACTAATTTAGTTACACTTGTTTTCGTGTAGATGTAATTTGAGTGGTCCGTGGTCAGCGTTCCGCCTCATACTGACATCTAGGAAACCAAGGTAGTACTAGGACGGGAAAATTCGGTAAATTTTTGTTTAGAGGCCTTTTCATTCAGGCTTAAGGATCTTTTACGAGCCTGAAAATCTTCAGACTCGGGACCCACGGCTTAAAGTCCCTCCCGGAGGACTTGCTCCTTGGATTTTTCCATCCTAAAAAAATCCATCGGCCCCGGCCGGGTTTGAACCCGCGTAGTCGGTAGAATCCCTACCTTCCACTCCGGCGACCCGGGTTCGATTCCTGGCGGGGTAGGGGATTTTAAATCTCCACCCTGTCTGGGTGTGTGCGTGTCCTGTCCATGTGTCTATGTGAGGATAAAAGAGTTAATATAAACAGGTAAAACAAAAAGGAAAAAAAAAGGCAAAACAAAAAGGAAAAACAGTACAAACGAAAAAAAAAAAATGTTGTAAATCGACGATCCTAGTGGTGACCATTCTAATCTTGTGAATGATGTTGAGCAGTCTTTGTTGTATACATTTTTAATATTGAACGTCTTAAAATGGCAATATTTTGTGAATACATTTATTTCTCACATTTAGCAAGTAATACCGTCCTAAAAAGATGTTCAGTAGAATTTCTTTAGAATGTGGAATTGGGTAGTACTGAAACATCCACCAAATCCACCAGACAGAAGCCCTTGTGACTATAGTCTACCTGTGAATTTGACATTTGCGACTAGAGGTTTTGCTCCTTGCCTCTGTTACCGAGGGTCGCGGATTCAAACCCGGCCGTGGTCGATGGATTTTTTTAGGATGGAAAAATCCAAGGATCAAGTCCTCCGGGAGGGACTTTAAGCCGTAGGTCTCGATTCTGAAGATTTTCAGGCTAGTAAAAGATCCTTAAGCCTGAATAATAAATAATATTTTAAAAAAACTAAAACAACACGCTTTATTAGAAAACCGAACTAAAAAATGAAAAATAATTTTAATTTCCAACACGCTTGGGATGAAATTAAAGTGGTCAACAAAAAAATCATCTGCAACACATATAGAATAAAACTAGAGTTATCTACAAAAAAATTACCATCTAAAGCGTGGGGTGCTTTTTAGAGTTTTTACCTTTTTTTATTAGAGACTTTACTTTTACCAATATCTGTTTATTATCAAATATATTAATTGATATAGAGCACCTCATGCTTTTGATGGTAACATTATTCTTTTTGTAGATAACTAGTTTTATTCTAGATGTGTTGGAGATGATTTTATTGTTGACCACTTTAATTTTATCCCAAGCGTGTTGGAAATTAAAATTATTTTTCATATTTTTAGTTCGTGTTGTTTTAGTTTTTTAAACTATTATTTATTTTTTAGTTTTAATATTTTACAGAATAAGATAAAATGTAAATATCTTTAAATTCGATACTATTGTAGTATGAGCTGAAAGTAATACTCTACGAAAAAAATCCTCCGGGCCGGATTTGAACCAGTGACCTATGGATTACTGAAATTATATACCACTACAGTCCACCGCTCTACCAACTGAACTCTTACAACGATTCAGAAAGAAGTTTTTAAGTCCGCAACCTATTATACCGGTTTTTATTATTTTGGGTTTCTGCTGATTCTGGCCAGGATTTTAGAAACATTTATAAAATTATTATATTTTCATTGGTTCTTTACAAGTACACAAAGTTTCAAGTCGATCCAATGATTTTAAGTGGGTGAAAATCGTGTTGAAAGATTCCGTTACATAAATACACAAACACTTTTTTTTGATTTTCTGACGATTCTGACCAGGATTTTGGAAAAAATGAAATTATCGTATTGTCATTGGTCCTTTACAAGTATACAAAGTTTCAAGTCGACCCAATAATTTTAAGTGGGTGAAAATCGCGTTGAAATATTCCGTTACATAGATACTGTTCAAACTAATATAAAGCGTGTAAAAAAGGCCTGTAAGGTAAATTTACCAAATGTTCCCGTTCTCGTACCACTTTGGCTTCCTAGAATGTCAGTATGAGGTGTATCGCTGACCATGGGCCACTCAATGATATCTGTATGAAAAAAGTGTAACTAAATTAGTATGGTTAATTTCTTCCCTGTAGGGGGAGAGCGCCTAAATCTCATTGAGGGAAACAAGGGCTTACAAGATAGAAGAAGATATTTTTTTAACCTGGCGTGAGTGGAGATTTCTATGGCGATTTTCAAAGTCAGCGCAACTTTTAGTTAAGAATAACATATTTTTACCGCAGAGGTATGATTTTTTTTTGTTGCGTAGTGTAATGAGTATTTTATATTTAGAATTCTCTGGTTTAACCTTTTCTAATCTTTTAACTCATGTTTTATTTTAGGCACTGTTATTTATGTGTGAGATGACACTCGTCAGTATATCAGTCCCCAAGCCATTATAGCTGGTTTTCATAATCTCAATCCGCTACGTACTGAAGCTACCCAATTCCTCAAGATGCTGGATGGGCGCCGGTCCGTTACTAACCGCAATTACATGAGAAAATGCCTTCCTTCATGGATCTCGAACCAGTGCATGTCTCGTAGCTCTGCGCCAAGGCATGATGCTTTACAGAGCTCGGATACGTGTGGGACAAAGGAAAAATGTAGATTTATTATTTTATTTAAGAATGCCCATTAACACTTAAGATCATCAGCATTGTAATCCAAATGCTCAGGATTTTCAATAGCTGAAACATGTATCGACCCAGCCCGGATTTCAACGGCCGAACCTTAAAACGAGAGACGAGCATGGCAATCAATGTTTACCAGAGCAGATACATATAGATTTATAATATAATCAAGAATATACACAGCTGATCACAACTTTGGAACAAGATCACAAGATATTTTTTTTACTCTCTATACCACAGCACAGGAAATGTCTATACTCTAAATCTATTCTATCTATCTTCGGGTTTTTACAGCTGCTGCCGTCTTTCCGTGCCAAACCTCCAAAGCTTACGATATTGGGCATCGATGCTTAGCCCTCTTGCTTACATTACTGTCTTCATGTTTTCCTTCCATATTAACTTTGGTATCCCTCTTTTATTCTTTTTGGTCGGTTGTCATTGATATAGTTGCTTCGGCCATCGCTCATCTTCCATTCTTAAAATATGTCCTAACCACTTTAATTCCTTCTACTCAATTCTTTCAATTATGCTTTCTTCTACTTCCATTATGTTTCTAATTTTCGTATTTGTGACATATTCTAATTTTGTATTTCTGGCACTTCTGCGTAAATAATCTATTTCTAGATCTATTAGTATATTCTTGTAGTAGTTACTGATTGTCCATACCTCACTTCCACACATTGCAACAGATTCCACCAATGTTTTACCAATATATTTTTTGTGTCTTTCCAAATACGATATTCTAAATCTTAATATATATATATATATATATATATATAACTTAGAGCATGGAACTCATTTCCCAGTCATGTCAGGGACTGTCAATCACTTAAGGCACCAAGTATTCACCAATACGATTAGATAAAGCAGTTAATAACCCATCATTATTTAAATCCAAATTAACCGATATCTTAAGCTACACACAATGAATATTAAGTGCATAACAACTATATTCAACATTTTGTATATATCTATAAGTATTCATATAGGAAGTTTTACTTTCGTTATCTTATTTTATTCCAAATTTTGTTAGTGTTAGCTAATAATAGGCCACATCTGCATTGTCGTTTGTTTAACTAGAATATTTTAATAATGTAGTAAAACTGTAGGAAGTATGTAATTGTTGTATTATTTTATTATTCACTGGTTCAGTGGAAGAGAAGACCTTATGGTCTTGATTCTGCTAGCTAAAATAAAGCTTTATTCTTCTTCTTTTTTTCTTCTAATTATTATTATTATTATTATTATTATTATTATTATTATTATTATTATTATTATTATTATTATTATTATTATTATTATTATTATTATTATTATTTTGTAATATTTTTTTGTAATATGTTTGCTCCACCAAACAGAGTTTTAAGCATTTATTGCTTGTTTTGTTTATGCGATTCTATTTATAATTTCCACTGTGTTATCACCTGAATGGTCTAATTTTGTTCCTAAATAAGAAAATTACAAATATATCAAACCATAATTCAGAGCATTTCAACATATGGTGCTGAAGTCTGGCAAATTCCTACCAGGAAAATGAAAATAATTTTAAGTACAGAAATGGATGTTTTAAGAAGATCAGCTGGAAAATCTAGAATGGATAGAATACTAAATAAAGAAATAAGGGAAATTATGGGTGTACAAGAGGAGCCGGACATCATAGACATTATAGAAAAGAAAAGATTACAGTGGCATGGATATGTCAAAAGAATGCCAGAGCATAGATTTCCAAAAATTGTTATGGAATGGATCCCAATGAAAAGGAGGAAGAGTGGATCCCAATGGAAAGGAGGAAGAGAGGAAGACCGAAGAAAACTTGGATAGAAGGGATACAAGCAGCTATGAATATCAGAGGAATGGAGGAAGATCAATGGATGGACAAAGAGGAATGGCGTTTGGTTTCCGGAACAATGGATGGACAAAGAGGAATGGCGTTTGGTTTCCGGAAGACGGCGGCAGCTGCCATGATACCGGATTATTATTATTATTATTATTATTATTATTATTATTATTATTATTATTATTATCGAAGAAACATGGACTTAATCTAAATACTGACAAGACACAGTGCATAATTATAGGACATCGGCGAATCCAAAGCATTATAAATTACGAAAATATCCCTACCATTCTCCTAAATGACAAAAATATCCCCTACAGCTCAGTAGTAAAAAATTTGGGTATCTATATGGACCAACACCTAGACTGGAAAATCCAGGTGAATAATACCTGCAAGAAAGTGTTCTCAATTCTTCACTCCCTAAATAGTTTTAAAAACTTCCTTCCTACAAAATTAAAACAAATACTTGTACAGACTCTTATAATGCCACACTTCGACTACTGCGACATATTACTGACTAATCTGACAACTGATCTATCTGACAGACTACAGCGTGCTCATAATGCGTGCATTCGATTTATATTCAATCTCCGTCGTTATGACCACGTGTCTCCTTCATTTCAGGCCTTATCATGGCTACGCCTAAATGACAGAAGAACTTTACATTCACATACCTTACTATTCCAAATTCTGCACACATATTTACCAACTTATTTAACAACACGTTTTCAACATTTATCGGCTCATCACAATTTAGGAACAAGATCACAAGACTCTTCTTTACTTTTGATACCACAACACAGGACCTGTCTGTACTCTGAATCTTACACAATATCTATGGCTACAGCATGGAACTCACTTCCCAGTCATGTCAGGGACTGTCAATCGCTATCATTATTTAAATCCAAATTAACTGATATCTTAAGTTCGACACAATGAAAACATTAACTACATAACAACTATATAGAGCATTCTATTAATAATCATGTAGGAAGCTACTTACTTTATTTTATATAATTTTAATTTTATTATATTCTATGTTTTTGTTAGCATTAGCTAGTATTAGATCCATCATCATTGTATTTTGTTTAGTCTGTATTTTAATATCTTAAAATTGTAATATGTACGTAATTTTTGTATAATTTTACTATTCGCTGGTTGAGTGGAAGAGAAGGCCTTATGGTCTTAACTCTGCCAGCTAAAATAAATTATTATTATTATTATTATTATTATTATTATTATTATTATTACATATAAATTAAATAGGTCATGTCACACTTACTATTGGCAAAGTTCCATCATATTATATATAAGTTCTGATTTTAACTCCAATGTAATGTAAAGAAACAATAATGATTTTTAGCAAACTATTTTATATGACTTTCAAG
This sequence comes from Diploptera punctata, assembly GCA_030220185.1. Lineage (NCBI taxonomy): Eukaryota > Metazoa > Arthropoda > Insecta > Blattodea > Blaberidae > Diploptera > Diploptera punctata. Next base: position 930,008 of record JASPKZ010000434.1, read on the forward strand.
ATTACATAATATTTTGTTAATCCGTTGTTAACTGATGGTTATTTGCTTGTAAATACACATGTTGACAATTTAAACAACACTGTAATATTCCTCATGAAAAATAATACGAATCATTTAAATGAATATATTATAATACATTTTTCAAATTGTATAAAATTGCAATTTTATCAATAACTGCAGTTATAAATTACTTTATTACGGTAGGAATTTAATTTATATTTGGTATACATTGGATGTAATTAATTTATAATTAATAATTTTCACCATCATCAACATTTAGGCTTATTAAACCAAATGTTATGTTGTATAAATTTACACATTTCATGACACTCGTATTAATGTAACGTTTAAGCTCACTAAAGCTGAATTACTTTACATAAAAGCGAATAGTTTGGAAATGTTTTATTGGAGACATAATTATATAGTAATACTCTTCTACTCCTTCTTCTTTATCTCATTTTGTCCTCTTACATACCAGAAGCCAGTCGGGCCCAAAGTGGCACGACCTGTCCGGACAGCGATTTTATACTATATTGCGATCCTATTTGGCAATAAATAATATGATCTAGTTGCAGTGGTTGGACAAAAGAAGCATAACCAAACATTTCTCATTTGTTTTCAAACATCGCCGTTTACATTAAATATAAACATATTTTAAAATAACTATATTTAAATAATGGTTTGTGAGTAAACAGATTACTTTAAATCGTTAAATAGTCCTAACAAATAACACTCTTGACTTCCAAATTCTCTAAATAAATTGGATATCACTCGTGTCATTATTTATGATGATTGTTGTGAGTAGACGATGTTTGGAGATAGTTTGGCCCTTCAAGTCTCCTGACCACTACTACTACTCCTATTACTACTACTACTCCTATTACTCCTACTACTCCTACTACTACTACTACTACTACTACTAATAATAATAATAATTATTATTATTATATATTTCTGCTGAGAATTTATGTTTCAACTACAGTCGTAACAAAACTCATAAAATAGATTAAATTTTCAGTTAAAATTCTGATTTTAAAATTATGCTCTTTAATATGATGATGATGATGATGATAATAATAATAATAATAATAATATAGATATTTATAATAATAATAATAATAATAATAATAATAATAATTATTATTATTATTATTATTATTATTATTATTATTATTATTATTATTATTATTATTATTATTATTATTATTACTACAGTCCGTCGCTGTGGTCTCGGGTAGCGTGCTGCTTTGTCACGCAGCGAGCCCGGGTTCGATCTCCGGTCGGGGCAGTTTTTCTGGGTGAGGTTTTTATCGGGGTTTTTCCTCACCTGTAAGACAAATGTCAGGAAAACTTTAAGGCCCAAACGGTCCCCGAAATAATATGGCCATCATCATCCTTACCATCATCATCATCCTTCACCGGTGTGGAAAGAAACGGGAAGCTACACACTTACAATTCCCTAGTAAAGCTGCAAACATAGTATGAAAATGCTATGATTGCAGTGAAAGACCTGCCCTCGGGCAGAATTACTATGGATGGATGGATGTATGACTTATTTATTAGTCATATGGTCTTATCTATATAATTTTATTAGAGCATATTTTCATGCATATTTTGAGAAGTTTCAGGACATGAACTTCCTGATCCATCTAATTAAGCTACATAAATACACATTACATTCTTCTTCTTTAGTTTAACCTCTCACTTTATTGGTACTTTTGCGTGTCATACGCCTTACAGTAGCACGACCTGTCGGGAGAGAGATTTTAACTATGGATCACATAATGCATTTTTTGACAACACAAGGACGTGGATGACCTCCCTGAATGAGTGATCAGCTCAATTTCGGGCTTCCGCCGAGGCAACACAACATTAAGACGAAATACACCATCCACACACACATTCATACTAATCATGGCGAATGTGATAGTGATGATGACTAGATGATGTACGGGGACTTTTAGGGCCTTAAAAGTTTCTCACATATGTCTTACAGGCGAGGAAAAAACCCCAAAACCCTCACCTAGGCAACTTGTCCCGACCGGGGATTGATTGCACATATTACATAAACAGCAATAAATATATATGATTAAATAATACATAAATGGTAAATAAAGTATCTACGTAAATATATAAATAAAATTGTTTATAATGCAAACAAATAAGTGTAAATCTTTAAATAATTGGTGAGTAATATTTTGACAATTTTAAACATAGAATGTTGAAGGAAGAAGTTTACCTAAATTAATTTTAGATAATACAGATTCCACGATCTCAAATTATTTCTCCTAATTCTGTTATAATTTGAGTCGACCGCTGCGGTCTAGTGGATATGTTCCTTGCCATTAGTCCCGAGGGTCGTGGGTTCAAACCCGACCGTGGACGATGCATTTTTAAGGGTTGAAAAATTCAAGGGACAAGTCCTCGGGGAAGGACTTTAATCAGTGGGACCCGAGTCTGAAGATTTTCAGGTTCGTAAAAGAACCAGAAGCCTGGATAAAAAGGCCTCTATATAAAATTTACTGAATGTTCCCATCCTAAATATCACTATGAGGCGGAACGCTAACCCCCGGTCACTCAATGCCATCTATACGAAAACTAGTGTAACTAAATTAGTATGGTTGAATTTTTTTCCTGTAAGGGAGAACGCTTAACTTTCACTGAGAGACACGACTAATGTCGTTTATCCAGTCATTAACTTTATCACTAAGCCATCAATAATACATGTAAATTTATACACTCTTCTTTTAGTAGGCCTATAGAATGTATCATGAGATTCTAAGAGTGAAAGTTTGGAAACCTGTGATATGAGATAAAAATAAAATGACAACGTAAAAACAAGATTTGATCATAAAGAACAGTTCTTACCATAAATATTTGATATTATTATTGTGAAGGAATGAGGACGCACATAACTGCGAGCAACAATGGTACATGTAATAACAAGTACTTGCACACGTCTAGCTCGAAGCGTTTCTTAACTCATAAATCAAGTCATGTGATATTCAGAGCAAATACAACAATGTAATGTTGCAGGCCTGTGGCCCGCGTGGCAACTGATACACTATACCAACAATTTGCTCTATTTACTACAGGTAGGTAGATTACGTTTAACTACGTTCTTTAACGTGCCTATCCATTATTAGTGATACAATTCAAATCTGGGCGTGAAAGGCCGACAAATTATTCACCGACGCCCCCTTTTTAGTATTGAGTTATCTTATGTGTCATAAATCTACATTGGTTGCGATGTAGCTAAAAAATAAATAATAGTTTTAAAAAATTAAAACAATACGCTTTATTAGAAAACCGAACTAAAAAATAAAAAATAGTTTTAATTCCCAACACGCTTGGGATAAAATTAAAGTGGTCAACAAACAAAAAAATCTCTAACACATCTAGAAAAAAACTAGAGTTATCTACAAAAAAAAATAATTTTACCATCAAAGCGTGGGGTGCTCTATATCTATTAATATATTTGATAATAAACATATATTGGTAAAAGTAAAGTCTCTAAGAAGAAAACGTAAAAACCATAAAAAGCACCCCACGCTTTTGATGGTAAAATTATTTTTTTGTAGATAACTCTAGTTTTATTCTAGATGTGTTGGAGATGATTTTTTGTTGACCACTTTAATATCCCAAGCGTGTTGGGAATTAAAATTATTTTTCATTTTTTAGTTCAGTTTTCTAATGAATCGTGTTGGTTTAGTTTTTTAAACTATTATTTATTTTTTATTTTTTTAGTTTTAATATTTTACAAAAAAAAGATAAAAATGTAAATATCTTTAAATCCGATAATATTATAGTAAGAGCTAAAAGTAATACTCTTCTAAAAAAAATCCTCCGGGCCGGATTTGAACCAGCGACCTATGGATTACTGAAATTATGTACCATTACAGTCCACTGCTCTCTACCAAGTGGGCTACCAGAGGATATGATATTAATTCCTTATTACGATGGACTAAAAAGTATATAAGTCCGCAACCTATCATACCGGTCTTTATTTTTTTGAAGTCCTGATGATCCTGGCCAGGATCTTAGAAACAATTATGAAATTATTGTATTGTCATTGGTCCTTTACAAGTGTACAAAGTTTCAAGTCGATATAATGCTTTTAAGTGGGAAATCGCGTCAAAAGATTCCGTTACATAGATAGACAGATAGAGGTCAAGCTAATATAAAGCGTGTAATAATGAAATTTTGTCGGTGAATAATATTTATTAACGCATCTTCTGTGAATATAAATAAATACGGCGAATCTGTTGCATCTAGCTCATAAAAGTTGGGTTCTTTTAGGACATGCTTCAAATCACTTTCTGTTTCATAGCCAGCTTTTTCAGAAGTGTTGGAAACAAATCCTAAAATAACTCAGCTTTTATGAGGTAAGATGTTACAGGTGGCGTGGTGGGATCTTTTAGGACGGATCGAGAGTGAATCAAAAACATGCAAATTTTTGGGTACAGTAAGAAAATTGAGATATAACAAAATTGTAGATTAAGAATATATGTATTAACAATAAGAAGAATCTCAATATGGTCTTTGTTTTCGATCTTTAATCATGTTATATAATAAGTAGGTCGGATAAGTTGAATAGTCTGATAGTTCATTTAATGTCTGCAGGGACGGGGGGAGGGGGGTATGAGCGTGCGGCGTGTATATGTATGGGGGTGTGTGGGTGTATGAGTGTGTGTGTGTGTGTGTTTTTTTTTTTCTAATTTGTTTTCTAGCATTCTTTTTTAATATTAATGTACGGAATGTGGATGAATGTAGATATGTATTATTGTGATTTAGTGTAGACATAGCTTTTACTTATATGTAGCCTGTTATTGTTTTTTGATACAGGTGTATTTGTAGGTATTTGCTTATATTATTAGTTTTATTTTTTTATTCATGGAAAAATAATGCACGTACGGCCAAGCAGGCCCGTGCCCAATGTAAATGCATATGTATTTTCTTTATTCTGAAAAAAAGGCAATAAATTCCATTATCTATTAAGAATCTCATAATGTTTCTTTCTATTCAGACTATTTTTTTTTAATTTCAGGATTGTTTCTCTTATTTACACAGGTATCCTCAACCAAAATATACAATTTTTCTTCTTCCACACTTCTCGATCTTGCGTATCCGCTTCTGTCATATTTCTCTTTTTCATGTTGTCTTGAATTCCCTTTATCCACGTTGGTATTGGTCTACCACGTTTTCCTTTTCCAGGAGGTATTCACTTCAATACTTCTTTTATGTTTCTGTGTCCCTTCTTCTCATTTTTATGGCCATACAATCTTAGTTGAATTTCTTCAATCTCTTGTACAATATCCTCTTCTATATTCATTATTTCTCTTATTGTATTATTTTTCATTTGAACTAATTCTTATATTCTTGCCGATCTTCTTTAAAAGTCAATTTCTGTGACTAATAATTTATTTCGGTCTTTTTGCTTCAACGTCCATGTTTCCGTACCATATAATAAAATACTCTTCACAATTATGTTATATATTAATAATTTAGTCCTCTTGATTATGAAATAAATAATATAATAATAAATAATAAATAAAATAAATAAATAAATAAATAAATAAAATAAAAGTAAATAATTTCTGTGAATATAATTGATTAAACACAGCATGCTACGGAAGATATAATTTAAACAAATGAAACAAGTCACTCATTACATGAAATGGGGAGAAATAATTTTACTCGTGTTTTTATTATTATGAATACGATTGGAATTCCATAATCAATCACCACCTGATCGCATAAATAAGACAACTCTATGTTAATTGTATTACGCCATGCTAGGCAGGCAACTTCTCTGAGAAGGAAGTGGTGCGGGTTGTATGTTACACTGGCTGCAAGCGAAATTAGTTCGTGCGTCTTTCTCTGGCAGTTTAATTCCTACTTAATCCCTAGGATTCTACCTATAGGAAGACTCGTAAAACATATTCACGTGAGAAAAACAATTACAAACAAAAAAAATTACAACTAAACGATTCTTTTCTAATGTAAATGCTCTAGAACATAACTAATTATCGAAGGTCCGTCTCGGTGGATTTGAGGTTAACATGCTCCCCTCTCATTCCGTAGTTCGCGGATCCAAAACCGAAAGGAAATAAACATTCTAACAAGGGACCTGTCATCCATTGCATTGCAATTCATCCCAGAGAAATGTTCTGATATACCAAGGCCACGTCAAAAATAAATAAATAAATAAATGCCATTTAACTGCAAGGCACAGAAATAGAAGCCAGAATCCAGCAATCGCAATCCACTATACGAACAAATGGACTCCCTATAGTACCATAGTACCTTGCAGTTAAAAACGCAGATAACTTTTTGTACACGACCTTGATACATCACAACGTTACGATGGAAGAATTTCAAGGTCGTTTTAAGCATGCAAGTTACCTTGTAAGTATAGCTTCCTTCGGGAGGAAGTACAGAATGTATCCCATTTATGGTATGTAAAAGAACCTCAAGCATGAGACAAGACACCACCGAGCAATAACCTGGGATTTTAAGAATGTCGTTAAATAAAATAATACCCTCCTAACTATCTATATATTCACTTACTTATTTTAACATCTCTCTTTGTAGTTACCGCAATTTGTCTGATGCTTTCCAAGCTTCAGATGGATAAGTTCTGTCTGGATATGATTTTTAATTCTCCATGACACACACATTTCTGCACACGTATTTACCAACGCGTTTTAAAACCGTATCGGCTCATCACAATTTAGGCACAATATCACAAGATACTTCTTTTAAATGGTAAACCCAGGACATTGGACAAACGTGGGTAAAGTTCTGAAAAAAAAACGCGGAAAATAAGAACAACACTCAGTCGTGAATAATTAAATATGTAAACTACGTGTAATATCATTAATAGTTAATTATTTTACGTGACCTAATTAATATATAATGTAACCATGGTTATATACTGTTTTGTTTTTTCCTTTCCTTATATTCGATTTATATTCAATCTCCGTCGTTATGTCCACGTGTCTCCTTCATTTCAGGCCTTATCATGGCTACGCCTAAATGACAGAAGAACTTTACATTCACATACCTTACTATTCCAAATTCTGCACACATATTTACCAACTTATTTAACAACACGTTTTCAACATTTATCGGCTCATCACAATTTAGGAACAAGATCACAAGACTCTTCTTTACTTTTGATACCACAACACAGGACCTGTCTGTACTCTGAATCTTACACAATATCTATGGCTAGAGCATGGAACTCACTTCCCAGTCATGTCAGGGACTGTCAATCGCTATCATTATTTAAATCCAAATTAACTGATATCTTAAGTTCGACACAATGAAAACATTAACTACATAACAACTATATAGAGCATTCAATTAATAATCATGTAGGAAGCTACTTACTTTATTTTATATAATTTTAATTTTATTATATTCTATGTTTTTGTTAGCATTAGCTAGTATTAGATCCATCATCATTTTATTTTGTTTAGTCTGTATTTTAATATCTTAAAATTGTAATATGTACGTAATTTTTGTATAATTTTACTATTCGCTGGTTGAGTGGAAGAGAAGGCCTTATGGCCTTAACTCTGCCAGCTAAAATAAATTATTATTATTATTATTATTATTATTATTATTATTATTATTATTATTAATAGTGGCCTCGAGGTAGCGTGCTGCCTTGTAACGCAGCGGGCCCGGGTTCGATTCCCGGTCGGGACAGGTTACTGGGCGAGGTTTTTTCGGGGTTTTTCCTCACCTGTAAAACAAATGTCAGGAAGCTTAGGGTCCAACAGACACCGAAAATCATCCGGTCATCATCATCATCCTTATTATTATCATCATCATCCTTCACCGGCTTGGAAACCAACGGGAAGCTACCACACCTATAATTCCCTAGTAAAGCTGCAAAGCATAGCATTTTAAAATGCTATGATTGCAGTGAAAGACCTACCCTCGGGCAGAATTACTATGGATGGATGGATGGATAGTAGACATTATTATATTGATAAGGGCTGTCAACAGCACATACGGCGTGCTGCCCGTCCGATCCATATTTGTAAAAACATTTATGTATCTTACTTACTTTTAGTCTAATAAAGTCCTATTATTACTTCTACTACTACTACTACTACTACTTTCGATACCACATTACAGGATATGTCTATACACTGAATCTTATACAATATCAATTATTAAATCATGGAACTCACTTCCCAGTCATGTCAGGGACTGTCAATCACTATCATTATTTAAATCCTAATTAACTGATATCTTAAGTTCCACACAATGAAAATATTAACTGCATAACAATTGTATTCAGAATTTTGCATATACCTATAAATATTCATCTTGGAAGCATTTCTTACTTTATTTTATTTCTATTCCATATTCTGTTAGTATTAGCTAATATTAGACCACATCCGCATTGCCCTTTATTTATTCTATATTTTAATAATATTTAAAAATTGTAATGAGTATTTAATTTTTATATGATTTTATCATTAGCTGGGTGAGTGGAAGAAAAGGCCTTATAACTCCGCCAGCTTAAATGAAGCATTATTATTATTATTATTATTATTATTATTATTATTATTATTATTATTATTATTATTATTATTAATTATTATTATTTTCTAACCAAACACGGACTTACTGGGCCTCTCGATGTGAGCGATTAGTTCAATGTCAGTACATCTTCAAGAAAATAAGAACATTTAGTAAAAGGCACACAAATCTCTCTTCTTTCATAAATGCATAATAATCAAGGTGGATATAATATGAGAGATTATGATGGCCAGGTGGTATTCGGGAACTATTTGTGTTAAATATTAGTCTTTGAGATGAGAAACATTCCTAAAAAATCTCACCCCGAAAATTTCACAGTTAATATGAAATATTCAAATCTATTAATATATTTAAATATTTGGGACATCTCACAGGGATAGAGACAGATCGACACTGACATGGAAGAGAATCATTCTTGAAGAAATTGCAAAGGAGGGAAAAACCTGGAGGGAAGTGAAAAAGTTGGCTCAGAATAGAATCCCCTGGCGACGCTTAGCAGATGCCCTATGCTCCTGATAGAATCCCCTGGCGACGCTTAGCAGATGCCCTATGCTCCTGATAGAATCCCCTGGCGACGCTTAGCAGATGCCCTATGCTCCTGATAGAATCCCCTGGCGACGCTTAGCAGATGCCCTATGCTCCTGATAGAATCCCCTGGCGACGCTTAGCAGATGCCCTGTGCTCCTGATAGAATCCCCTGGCGACGCTTAGCAGATGCCCTATGCCCCTGATAGAATCCCCTGGCGACGCTTAGCAGATGCCCTATGCTCCTGATAGAATCCCCTGGCAACGCTTAGCAGATGCCCTATGCTCCTGATAGAATCCCCTGGCGACGCTTAGCAGATGCCCTATGCTCCTGATAGAATCCCCTGGCGACGCTTAGCAGATGCCCTGTGCTCCTAATAGAATCCCCTGGCGACGCTTAGCAGATGCCCTGTGCTCCTGATAGAATCCCCTGGCGACGATTAGCAGATGCCCTGTGCTCCTGATAGAATCCCCTGGCGACGCTTAGCAGATGCCCTATGCTCCTGATAGAATCCCCTGGCGACGCTTAGCAGATGCCCTATGCTCCTGATAGAATCCCCTGGCGACGCTTAGCAGATGCCCTATGCTCCTGATAGAATCCCCTGGTGACGCTTAGCAGATGCCCTATGCTCCTGATAGAATCCCCTGGCGACGCTTAGCAGATGCCCTGTGCTCCTGATAGGAGATAATGGAAATGATGATATAACATGAAACAAACATCATCATCATCATTAACAATCAGGGATTAGGCAATTAGCTTGTTCCGATGCAGGATAAAAATTGGTCCCTCCATCGCTTCTTGGGTCTCTTCGCCCAGTGGGTGTTGTTCAATAGATTCAGAGGTAGTCTATTGTTGGCATTCTAAGGAGGTGTTCATAAATTATGAAATATTCGAAATATCCCATTAGGTTTAGAACAGAGCCATCAACTAAAAGGACAAGCAGGTCATGGAACTCACTTCCCAGTCGTGTCCGGGACTGTCAACCACTATCATTATTTAAATAAAAATTAACTGATATCTTAAGTTCTACACAATGAAAACATTAACTCCATAACAACTATATTCAGCATTCTGTAAATAATCATCTAGGAACCTTCACTTACTTTATTTTATTTTATATTATTTTAATTGTATTATATTCCATGTTTTTGTTAGTACTAGCTGGTATTAGATCACATCGCCATTGTCTTTTGTTTAGTCTGTATTTTAATAATATCTTAAAATTGTAATAAGTATGTAATTTTTATATAACTTTAGTATTCGCTGGTTGAGTGGAAGAGAAGGCCCTATGACCTTAACTCTGCCAGCTAAAATAAATGATTATTATTATTATTATTATTATTATTATTATTATTATTATTATTATTATCATCATCAATAAACTACAACATATAAATTACAACAGAAAAATCTAAAGTCGTGACTTTCCTAGGAAAAGACCCAGTTCGCACTAAAATTCTTATTAATAATAAAATATTAGAACAAACTAACACATTTAACTATGTCGGATACCAAGTTACATACGATGGGGACAAATATTTTAGTCAAAAAATTATAAAATTTAACAGAGTAACAGGAATTATGAATAATATTTTCAAGCCAAACACAGTACAGCAACACACACGAACTAGAATTTATAAAACAGTGGCCAGACCCATATTATGTTACAACAGTGAGGCCTGGACAATTCACAGTGTAGATGAAAAAAGACTAACTGTGGCAGAAATGAAATTTATGAGATGTACTACAGGTTACTCAAGAACAGACCATAAATGGAATTCTGAGATTCTCAAAGAATTACAAACAGAATCAGTCATGGAATATGTACAAAAATAAAGAAACAACTAGAAATCTCACGTAAGAAGAATGAGCAGAACAAGAATACCACATCAAATCTTAAATTACCAGCCACCGGGCAAGAGATCTTTGGGCAGACCCTTCAAACGTTGGATTGAGACCGTAACAGACCACTAGGTCTATCACATGAAACGAAGAAGAAAATTATTATTATTATTATCATTATTATTATTATTATCATTATTATTATTATTATTATTATTATTATTATTATTATTATTATTATTATTATTATTATCATTGTGGTCTAGGGTAACAACGTTTTCTCAGAAGCAAAGGGGACGGATGAGGGTTTTACGGGATTTTCCTCACCTTTAAGACACATTTCAGAAATCGTTAAGGTACAAATACTCGTCTAACTCCATCTGACCATCGTTATCATCCATGTCACATCCATCTAGCCCATATCAAAAACATTACAAATGAACAATAGAAACAGACAAACGCTTACAGTTAAAAAATTCTAAGACACGATATTACTTTAATGTTAAAACGTATATGAAATAAGAATAAAAAGGTAAAGAAATCACAGTTTCTCTTGTTAAACACGGAATTCTCATCCACCTATGTCAGAGACTTGCAAACTTTAACATCTTTCAGAAATAAACTGAAATATTTTTATTAACTTGCAAAAATATCTCACTAATAGTATCATACTTTTGAACAATTAATAATTTGTTTTTCCTTTACTTAAAAAATATTAATATTCATCAATATTTATACCTAATGTGTTATATAGGCCTATATATAAACTATGTCCACCGCTGTGGTCTCGAGGTAACGTACTGCCTTGTCAAGCAGCGGGCCCGGGGTCGATTCCCGGTCGGGACAGACTCCTGGGTGAGGTTTTTTTCGGGGTTTTTCCTCACCTGTAAGACAAATGTCAGGAAGCTTAGGGACCAACGGTCTCCGAAAATCATCCGGCCATCATCATCATCCTTCACCGGTGTGGAAAGCAACGGGAAGCTACCACACATATAATTCCCTAGTAAAGCTGCAAAGCAAAGCATGAAAAAGCTATGATTGCAGTGAAGGACCTGCCCTCGGGCAGAATTACTATGGATGGATGGATATAAAGTGTACAGGGTGATTCAGAATAAGTATTACAGACTTCTAGGAGTTGTAAATGGGACTTAGTAGATAAAGTTCTGATAAGGAACCCATATCCGGAAACGTACATTTCGATGTAAAATAACTTTTAAGATCGAAACACAATTAACTGATATCGTGTGTCTTGTGTTTCAGAATAAATATCACAGACTTCTAGGGGTTGTACTACAATTGTCGAGTCGGAGGAAGATCATTTTACAAGTATTCTGGCGGCAGCAGAAATTATTAAGCACACAACAGATCTTGTGGAGCTTGTGTATAAAAACATGCATCACAGGTACACTTTGTGTAACGAACAATATGGTCGTCATAAGGAAACACACTTCTAGTACAACCCATAGAAATCTGTAATATTTATTCTGAAACACAAGACAAACTATAGCCCATTGTGTTTCGATCTTCAAATCTATTATATAATCGAAATTATATGTTTCCTGAAATGGGTTCCTTATCAAAAGTTTATCTACTAAGTCCTCTACAATCCCTAGAAGTCTGTGCTAATTATTCAGAAACACCCTGTATATTAATTCATTACAGTTTATAACTTTATTTGTATTTTTTTCATGTATAGTAGATTGGAGCTCTTCTTACTTTGTGTATATATTATTTTATTAGTTTTAATTTTAATTACCTTTAACTTTATTGTATTATTGGTTATTATTTTTATTATTGTTCAGTTTGGCCAGATAATCATTCAGTATTTAATATTATTGTAATTTTTTTTTGTATTTGAATGTAACATATGTTTATTCTGGTGAGTGGAAGAGAAGGACACAAGGCCTTAACTCGTTGAGGCTAAATAAATACATTTTTAAATGGATGGAAATGATCTCACCGACTTTCTTGACCGAGTGTTATCAATGTCTCTCTGTGTGTGTGTGTGCAAGAGAGAGGGCGAATGAAATTGTTGGAGAGAGAAACATATGCCTATATGTACAACACGATTTTGTTTTGTTTTTGATTAAGAATATATGCCACGGATTTATTCTCTCCGTATGATTTTTGTTTATTTTACAATATCCATTTCAAGTTCGTTAAAAATGTTTGAGATTATTGTTTATATACCGTGTAGGGTATGTGGATGTTTATCAGTAGACTGTGTATTTACATGCTTTGATATTTTTTATATATTTTTCTATTGCCATTTTGTTTTGAGATGTTTGACTTCTTTGTTCACATCGTTTATCTGTGGGTGTGTAAATCAACTGGAGAAATTCAAGCTTACATTTTTTTTGTCTAATGCCACCAGGTTATCTTTTATGGCATTTCTGTCTTTCTCCCCTTGCATTGGCGGAATTGTAATTCATTTCTCAGGTTGGGGGCACCTGGAAGGCGGAGATACGTTACCCCGATTATATGATGGGTGATAAATGATAATGAAGCGCCAGGAGAGTTCTTAACCTAAACTTAACCTACATTCCAGATCATTGCAACCACAGGAATAATTCCCTTTAAGAAAATAATCCTATATTCTGACCGGGAATCTAACCCAGGACCTCATTAACAGTAGATCAACGCTGTCCACTAGCCCATGAGGCTGATCAACCAATTACGAAATAAATTAGACAAACAGAGAAATACGGATATCCTACAAGAGTACTCTTTGTACTATCTACAATGGCGTAATAGCTCAATGTTTGGCCATAGCCTCTACTTTCTTAGGAGTTACTAGACCAAGTTAATTTAGTTACGCTTATATCCCAAAGATGTCATGAATGGTATGCGGTCAACACAAGGGTATAATCAAATTTCAATCCGTAAAATCTTAACTTATTCATCAATTAATCACTTAGGATGAATAATTACAGCTATACGTTCCTACCCAATGAGACATCTATTAGGATGAACTGGTCGGTACATTTTGCTTAAGAGCCTCTATATTCAGGCTTAAGGATCTTTTACGAGCCTGAAAATCCTTAGACTCGGGACTCAAAGCTTAAAGTTCCTCCCGGAGGAATTGCTCCTTGGATTTTTCCATCGTAAAAAATCCATCGACTACGGCCGGATTTGAACCCACGACCCTAGGGACCAGAAGCAAGCATGGATCATATATCAATGTACAGAAATAATTGGCAGCAGCAACTTCAACGCATTGATTGAACCAGTATCCTTCGTCAGATTTCAAATTACCATCTCAGAAGAAAGAGATATTTAGGAAGGCTACTTAAAAGTTGTCACTAACCCGTAATAAGACACCAGCCCTGACATATGGCAGGGCGAAGAAGAAGATGATGAAATTGATCATAACTGTTTCATTCATACCTCTAAATAGTAGTTAACGACCAATCATGTTTGAATGAATTATGTATATCAACCAATCACGTTCATGGTTTTAACTCAATATTATTTGAGGCAGTAAGAAGCAAATGGGCGTAAGTGAATTTGTTCGCAAAAATAAAATACTTTGGTGCATAATTACTTTCTTGAAGCATCTACGTGAGCCTTAGGGAACCATAGATGATCATTATATCTATCCATCCATAGTAATTCTGGCAGAGAGCAGGTCTTTCAATGCAATCATAGCATTTTCATGCTATGCTTGCAGTTCTACTAGGGAATTGTAGCTTCCCATTGTTTTCCACACCGGTGAAGGATGATGATGATGATAATGATAAGGATGATGATGATAGCCGTATGAATTCGGGGACCGTTTGGGCCTTAAAGTTTTCCTGACATTTGTCTTACAGGTGAGGAAAGACCGCGATAAAAACCTCACCCAGAAAAACTGCCCCGACCGGGGATCGAACCCGGGCCCGCTGCGTGACAAGGCAGCACGCTACCTCGAGACCACAGCGGTGGACTATATATATATATATATATATATATATATATATATATTTACCAAGAATGCCATAATTGTTCAGAAAAAAAATCTGTAGTTAAACTATCTATAGATCCCATTAAAAAGTTAAATTATCATTTTCATATAGATATATAATTCCAACTAATAGAGGAAAAGATGCTAACAAAATATATAATAGATATCCGCTTGTAAAATTTTATTTAGTGGCAAAGGAATATAACTGTACGCGTTAGGAGTAGCAGAAGTATGAATATTATGATAAGTAATGCCACGGGCGATATCCAATTTATCTAGAGGATTTTGGAAATCAACAGTGGCATTTGTTAGGACTATTTAACGAATACAATTAAGCTGTTTACTCACAAATCATTATTTAAATATAGTTACCGGTATTTTAAAATATTTATATATTTAATGTAAACGACGATGTTTGAAAACAAATCATAAATGTGAGATCATATATATTCACTGCAACTTGACCATATTACTTACTGCTAAATAGGATTGCAATATTGTAAGGATGCTCCATAGTGAATAAATAATGAAATAGAGTACATCAAACTGTATATTATAATCAACATTACGTATATGTTATTAATTTATTTTGTTAGTAAACAATTCAATAAAATCAAGTAAGCTGTTCATTATTTTGCTTTATTGTTGGAGAAAAATAATGCTCTGACCTGTTCAGAATATTAAAAAGGAGGAGCTTTCTTTATCACAAAAGCAGGAGCTGATAAAGGGAAATCGATAAAGAGCGAGGTGAAACACGACTGTCATTGGTTGTGAAACAAAATTCATTAACACGTGATTGGTCATTGACTATCATTTGTGGCTTGAGTTACATAGTCATTTTCAATTACCTATGATTTTCTTATACAACTTCAACCTTAAAACTGTTTTCTCGTTACTACAAAACTTGCACCCCATTTGCTTCTAACCAGCTCATTTATCGAAATCTGTCACTTCGTTCGTGATAAACACAGCTCCTCCATAATATAAAATGGCGAACTCTATAAACAGCTGATTGTCCTGTGTTATTGAATGAACGTTTCCTTAAATATTATGCAAAGGTATATTTTAACGAATCCTTGTTGGATAAACAAAACATAGATGTTTTATATAATTGTATTTTTACATAAGTTTACATTTAAATAAATAATAATTTTAAAAAACTAAAACAACACTCTTTAATAGAAAACCAAACTAAAAAAATGTAAAATAATTTTAATTTCCAACACGCTTGGGATAAAATTAAAGTGACCAACAAAAAAATCATCTCCAACACATCTAGAATGCAACTAGAGTTATCTACAAAAAAAATAATTTTACCATCAAAAGCGTGGGGTGCTCTATATCAATTTATATATTTGATAATAAACATATATTGGTAAAAGTAAAGTCTCTAAGAAGAAAACGTAAAAAAACGCAAAAAGCACCCCACGCTTTTTATGGTAAAATTATTTTTTTTGTAGATAACTCTAGTTTTATTCTAGATGTGTTGGAAATGATTGTTTTGTTGACCACTTTAATTTTATCCCAAGCGTGTTGGAAATTAATATTATTTTTAATTTTTTAGTTCGGTTTTCTAATAAAGCGTGTTGTTTTAGTTTTTTTAAACTATTATTTATATTTTATTTTTTAGTTTGGTTTTTTAATAAAGCGTGTTGTTTTAGTTTTTTAAACAATTATTTATTTATTTTTAATTTTTAGTTTAATTGATTGTCATAAACCGAAATCCCATGAAAATTTAATTGCTTAATACTCTTCTAAAAAATCCTCCGGGCCGGATTTGAACCAGCGACCTATGGATTACTGAAATTATATAACACTACAGTCCACCGCTCTACCAACTGAGCTCTTACAACTATTGACTAAAAGTCGATATGTCAGTAACCTATTATACCGGTTTTTTTTATTTTCTGATGATTCTGGCCAGGATTTTAGAAAACAAATTATGAAAGTATTGTATTGTCATGGGTCCTTTACAAGTATACGAAGTTTCAAGCCGATCCAATGTTTTTAAGTGGGTGAAAATCGTGTTCAAAGATTCCGTTACATAGATACAGGTCCGTTACATAGATAGATACAGGTCAAGCTTTTATAAAGTGTGTAAAAATGTTCGAATAAAGGTAATCATAACCTGTATTGTTGGTTATAATATATTTCAAAGTTTCCCACGCCGGATAGCAGCAAACAATAATGAAGTGAACTGCCATAATGTTACATGATCAAGTTGCACAGATAAAACAAATGAAGCGGCCCACACGATTATGATTAGCTTTTACATTGTGACATTGTGACGCGCTACCAGGACGGCGTTCTTACCTTGTTTTCTCGTAATAAACACACCAGATGTTCACGTAATATTTACACAATGTCTTTATTTGGTTTACATAAACTTTCAGTGATACTTCCTTAACAAATTGCTGCAACAATTAATCTTATTTTGCAATTTATTTATCACAATTATTTCCAATCTCTAACGATTTCACCTGATACTATTTCTTCTGTTCTCAGTTCACTGTATCGCTGACCAAACACGAATAACTAACTTATGACTGACTGAGTTTTGGCATCGACCAGCATTGCCCAGTGTGCCGCTTATCTCTGGGATCCTTTTTTTAGGTCCCTTGGCGACCAAATTCCATAGTGTTATTCTTTATGGGGTTTTTATTACTTAGTCTATCGCGTGTTACGCGGCGTTTTGGTTCCATTGTAAGTACTATACAAGTCATGGGTGAGACGAGGATGGTTCCCCACAAGAGCAGGGTTCGTAAACCGCGCCGCTGGACAAGCAGAGTAACTAACTTAAGATTCTGGCAATTCTTATATATCTCAGGGCAGGAACTTCTCGGCTTGTCACCGATGTTTTTCTAGCATAGAAGCCTCTGGAAAGGATGGGTAGATGCTTACAGAACCTTCCGGACAAGGAAGTCTAGATGTATTGATCTTTGCGGGTCTTTCAACTCGCGAGTCAGCGACTCATGAATCTATTTCCATCAATGCGAGCCCACTCACCGTCATCCGCGAAATTAAAATCGCTGTTATAAATACGCCACAATATTTTATTACTGTATTTTAATAATCATCATTTTTGGCAAGTTATTTCATTTTATTCGTGGAATAGTCCTAGCAAATGTTAGTCGTGTTTTCCAAACCCTCTAGATAAACTTAATCGTCGACTTCCTAACTCAAGAATTTATCGATGGTTTGGAAACCATTCACAACGTTACTTAGGCCCATGTTATGATTAGAGACCGTATATAGGCCTATGCATTTGCATATTTAGACCTTTTATTGCATTTTTTAACTAAAAACTAGTGATAACGCATATTTTTGCGCTATATTTACAACATTTTAAAAATGTGTATTTTTTTATAATGAACATTTAGAGTCCATCAGATGTGCATATTTCGATAGTGCAGAGGCTTTGGCAGTTCGTGAGTGTAAGGAAGCATTTGACGATTCCAGTATTAAAAATAACAGCTGTGATTAGCACTCATTTTTCCCGTGTACCTGCAACTATTAAAAGCTTGAAACTCAAGGTTTGGCGTTGATTGAATCTATTACGTTAATGAATCAAATCCGACAACTTATTGCCGATATATTAGCCGAGCAAACTTAAAGAAAAGTTTGAAAACATTTTGAACGGTAAACCCAAGCTTTGAACCTTTGTGTCAAAGGAATAATTTTATAAATGGAACGGGCGAGCTTTTGCCAGAAATAATAAGTGCCAAAATAACACCCAAATTCAAATAGGCCTACTGCCCAATTATTTGAGTTGACGTAGAACGGTCCTTTTCTGTTTATAAACATATTTTAAGCGATCGAAGACACAACCTTACTACCGAACATTTGGAACAGTACCTGATCGTGTCTCTTTACAATAGTAGCAAAATGTAGAATATTTTATTAATTAAATAAAAATAAAACGTAGTTTTATTTGATTTTCATATTTATTATATAATTCAGTGACAGCTGTTTCGGTACACTGTACCTTCTTCAGACATGTTAAATTATGAATTGTGTTCCAACTGATCTAAGCAACAATACAACAATATTTATTTAAATTTTTTAATTTAACAAAGGGGATTCATTCAAATCAAGTTGAGAATTTAACAGTTTTTTACTACTTTTAAATGTATTAATTTCTACAGCCTCCAAAAGATCTAAGTTCTTACCCTTTTATCACAAATATGTAAAATTTCAAAATTTGGATCGAAAAAATGATTAAATTGGAATAGGTGGTTAGCATATTTTGAATTTTATAAATTTCTGTTATATGCTCTCATGTGTTCCTTTATCCGAGAGATATAGACATTGTCACATGTGCCACACTTCAATTTATATACACCTGATAATTTTTCTTTTTTTGTTTTGGTTTTATTGTTTTTTATTATATTTTGTAGAGTTTTATTAGTTTTAAATGCCAAATTAATGTTCAACTTTTTAAAGTGTTTAGATATTTTATTTGAAAGTGGGCCTATGTATGACATTACGACATATTTCTTTATGTTTTCTTTGGGTAAAGGAAAAACTCTGTTAATTGCTTTTTTGCAATGAACCTTCTGAATTAAACATTCTATAATTTCATGGTCGTAGCCATTATTAACAGCCAATTGTTTAATAATAGAGCAATTCCATATGTGACTGACTGACATTTACAATACATTTTTGCAGCAAAATGGTTGCGTAAATATTACAATTGATTGAAATTAGGGGTGTTATCTACGTGATATGACAGAGGAATAGCGTGTGGTTAAAACTGTATATAAATATAAACTTTTGAAGAAAAAAAGTGCTATTTATTATCTATCAAAGTATGTGTGACTGACTGACATAAATGTCAACTCATCATGCAGCTTAACATGTTCATCTGCATCATTCTCTGAAGTGTGATTCCTAATTCAATTTTCCAAAATACCGTTTGGAGGACACATTTCAAGTTACATTCTCAATAAAAAACGAAACAAAAATCACAATTAAGACCAGAGTTATAACAATATATGGTGTGTGACTGACTGACTACATTCTGTGACTGACTGAACATATCTGAATTTTATTTAGACTTCAATATTCTGGAGCTGCAAATATTATACAAATATTACAAAATAATATGAAATTATAATAGATAAGTCCACCGCTGTGATCTCGAGGTAGCGTGCTGCCTTGTCACGCAGCGGGCCCGGGTTCGATCCCCGGTCGGGACAGTTTTTCTGGGTGAGGTTTTTATCGGGGTTTTTCCTCACCTGTAAGACAAATGTCAAGAAAACTTTAAGGCCCAAACGGTCCCCGAAACCATATGGCCATCATCATCCTTATCATCATCATCATCATCATCATCATCATCCTTCGCCGGTGTAGAAAGCAACGGGAAGCTACTATATCTACAGTTCCCTAGTAAAGCTGCAAGCATAGCGTGAAAATGCTATGATTGCAGTGAAAGACCTGCCCTCGGGCAGAATTACTATGGATGGATAATATATAAAAAGCGATAATATGGAGATGAATAAAGAACTTCACTCCTTTTATCATGTATGGGAAATGTACAATTTGATATGCTGTAAAAATATTAAATAAATAGTGTAATTTATTTAACTTGGTTACCAAGTATCATTTTAAATTTCGCAAAATAAAGAAATATTAACTTTTTAACAAGAAAGGGCCTTCTCTATAGTTAAATATGCCTAATATGAGCATAATTTTATTACATCCATATTAACTGATTACAATTTATCTGATGCTGTTAATAGATTGAACCATTAAAATAAATAAAAATGCCGATATGGAATTTGCATTGTTCGTTTCACAACACTAAAATTAACTTTCACGCGTCTCAAGTATAAAGACAAAAAAAAATTAACGAAAAAGTACAGTGTACAAATTATTAATGTTTTTATTTAAATGTGGAAAATTCTGTTATAATTCTTTCAAAGCAACTGATTACAAATTATATTGCTGACATGAGTTCTATTTTTAAACTAAACAATCGAAAGAAATCTCTTACAATGCGCGAAATCTTACTTTATGACTGATTGTTTGCACGTGGCGCACATATTACAGCGTTGTCATACGTATTTTCACTCTGTTGGTTTCCAATAACGCTACACCCAATAATAATTTTATTTTACACTACAGGTTATACATACTTAATCACATATACTTCACGCCAATTGTATTTTTTATACAAGAAACTTCATATGATTTAAAACTGTTTTTGCAATTAATAAGCATGACTCTGTTTCACAAAGTGAATGCTAGTACAATGTGGCAACATCGCACAATGAATCCCCGATAATGCGACACACATGTCATGTCAAAGGTCAAACTAATGCGTGAACCTTTCACGTTCAAGGACTGCCACACACACACATTTTCTAACACATAAGAACCGCGCTCTTCTTTTTAATTCCACTCACTTAATAACACACATATTGAAGAATCACATAATGAGGAATTATTTAAATGCCATTAATACAAATATAAAAATGTAATTAATATAATTAACGTAATTACTTTACAAGACAATGTCGTTAATACTTTTTTGTTAGTTATGTACCGATAACGTAGAATCCCAGAGGAAATTTGGATCCATCAATTATTGTATTGTGTACAATAATTTTTGTATGGTTTATGTGACTGACTGTAGCTTACCCTTAATAATTATAGGGCGCATTTTAATTATCTAGAATATTATAATACAATTATTAGTATTACATTTATAATCAGGAAAGACCGAAATATATGGTATAACAAAAGAGTCGGTGATGAAAACAAAACAAATTTATACAGTGAAATCGTAAAACAAAATTTCGTTTAATTTTGCATGTGTTTTCAGATTTCGGAATATATAATGTTCTACTATTAATTTAGATCAAAATAATCCGTATTTCAAACATTAACTTCTATAATCGGAAAATTTGATCTGCAAAAAAAAAAAAATCGAAAAAATTACTCCTGCGCCAATTTCAAAATGTTTACATCGATATGACATTTTCATGTAATTACTCTACATTTAAATCCTTCCGCTGACTGCCTTTTAGCTCAAATTGTCACAGAAGAAGGGCCAGTAATTATTTTATGAAACAGCCGAGCTCAACAGTCTACCAGATTTCCTAAACCATGTTTATGTTAATAGACAGCGGAGTCCAGCAAGCAACTGACTGCGTTATGCGTATTAGCAATATAAGTGAGGGGACAAAAAGTCAGTCAGTCACGGGACTCCAGCGGGAAAAATAAGGACTTTACAAGAAAATGTCATCAATACGTTTTTGTTAGTTGTGTACCGATAACGTAGAATCCAAGAGGAAATTTTAATCCATTAATTATTATGTTGTGTACAGTAATTTTTATCCGTGTTCTGTGACTGACTGACCATAACTTACAGTTAACAACTATAGGACACATTTAAGGTATTAGGAATATTAGAATCCAATTAATATTGTTTAATGTACGACCAAGGAGGACCAAAGTATGGTTTAACAAAAGATTTTGTGACATAAAACGAATTCATACAACCAAATCATTAAACAAGAAATTGGTAAAATATTGCGTATTTTTTCAAGTTTGGAATATGACAAGTTCTACCGCTATTATTAGATTAAAATAATGCACATTTGAAACATTTTCTTATAGAATTATAAAATTTGATATTTACAGATGTATATTACATCAACAAAATTATTCCTGCGTCAGTTTCAAAATTTTCACCTCGGTATGACATTTTCATGGAATCGCTCAATATTCAATTCATTATTATATTCCAAGGGTGAAAGAGGGATATTTAAAAGTCTACGAATGTAACTATTAAAGGCTGCCATCTTATGAGTATATGGGTGAAGAGAAGAACTATGGATAGTGGTATCAGTATGAGATGGTTTGTGAAAGATACCAAATTCAAACTTATTATCAATGTGTTTTATTCATAAATCCAAGAAATTTATACTCTTATTTGTTTCTAATTCCATTGTGAAATTAATACTTCTGTGAATGTTATTAATAAAATTTAAAAAGGAATTCAATTGTCTTTTGGTACCTGTGAAGCCAGGCTTGGTATTGCATATAGTGCCATGTTTCATGTATATTTGCATGCTTATTTCGAGATTAGGTTGCATATAATCCGATCTCTAGTTATGATAATATGATTCGAGTTATTCATTTGTTTATACTACTGAATAAAAGTTCACTAGAGTCAGATGGTCGCATCGGGATTTAAAACGACTTAACTTCCCGATTACGAGTCACAAACGCTACCACCTGAGGCAACTTGTATGTTTTTACAGTCTTCTTAGATAAAGAGCGAGTTCTCCAAGACGGCAGCGTTTTAAGACTCGTATTCTTTTATTTTGGAACCAACTACTCTGATGGAGGTATTTTCTTAATCATAGAAAAATGATGGGTTGGAATTTTATTTCCAGGACCCTTTCAAGAGAATCAACATGTTATAATGTCGTTGGAATGAAATCGGTGAACGACTTCATACGACAAACACAGTAATATATATCCTACATGAATCCATATGGTTGTACTAAAGATACTAGCCATGGTATTAGTTGTTAAAGCATCTACAAATAAAAATTAAATAAAATGTATTATGAAAAATTTAACTTAAAGAGAAAATAAATGATAAACATGACCTATTAGACATAAACAAAACGAATTTTATTTTATATATTACTAGCTAATACCCGGCGTGCGCTGCTAGGCCTAAATAAGTGAAATGAGTTTTTATATTTAGTTGAATAAGTAATAAAAAATATACATTTAATTATTTTTAGATATCCCGTGCTGATTACCCGGCGTTGCTCGGGAATCTACTTATTCCTATCTTCTTGGCATAAATGAGCTGAAAGACAAAAATGGTTATTGAGAGTTATCCGTCCGCTGCTACGCTTGCCCGGGAATCTAGTCATCCCGATCTGAAAAATACAAATGATTATTAGTTATGCGTAAAAGATAGACATATGCTGTCGCAGACTTTTTTTGATATTCAATTATGTAGGCCTACATTAATTTGGTGTATATGTTATGGTTTAGGCAGCATACGCCATTTAAGCGTCCGAAAAGTTCCGAAAAACACGTTTTTCAATACAAAGGTGATTTTTAGGGGTGAAAGGGTTGAGTATTGTAACTCTCTTATAGCCTAAAACCTTCCCGGGAAACTCCTAAACATTTTACAAAAAAGTCCCATCACAATCGGATGAGCGATATGGCAGCGCAGAAAATAGGAACAAATGAACAAACAAACAAACCTTGATTTTTCCACGCTTTATCTTAGCTTGACCTATGTCTATCTATGTAACGGACCTGTATCTATGTAACGGAATCTTTGAATACGATTTTCACCCACTTAAAAACATTGCATCAGTTGAAA
The DNA here is from genome assembly GCA_030220185.1 of Diploptera punctata. Classification (NCBI taxonomy): domain Eukaryota; kingdom Metazoa; phylum Arthropoda; class Insecta; order Blattodea; family Blaberidae; genus Diploptera; species Diploptera punctata. Next base: position 954,242 of record JASPKZ010000434.1, read on the forward strand.
CTTTGTATACTTGTAAAGGATCCATGGGAATGCAACAATTTCATAATTTGTTTCTAAAATCCTGACCAGAATCATCAGAAAAAAAAAATAAAAACCGGTATAATTGGTTCCGAACTTATCGACTTTTTAGTCAATCGTTGTAAGAGCTCAGTTGGTAGAGCGGTGAACTGAAGTGGTACATAATTTCAGTAATCCATAGGTCACTGGTTCAAATCCGGCCCGGACGATTTTTTAGAAGAGTATTACCCAATTAAATTTTCATGGGATTCCGGTTTATGGCAGTCTAAAAATTAAAAATATAAATAATAGTTTAAAAAGAAACTAAAACAACACGCTTTATTAGAAAACCGAACTAAAAAATGAAAAATAATTTTAATTTCTAACACGCTTGGGATGAAATTAAAGTGATAAACAAATAAATCATCTCCAACACATCTAGAATGAAACTAGAGTTATCTACAAAAAAAAATACCATCAAAAGCGTGGGTGCTTTTTATGGTTTTTACGTTTTCTTCTTAGAGACTTTACTTTTACGAATATATGTTTATTATCAAATATATTAATTGATATAGAGCACCCACGGAAAAATCCAAGGAGCAAGTCCTGCGGGAGGGACTTTAAGCCGTGGGCCCGAGTCTGAAGATTTTCAGGCTCGTAAAAAATTCTTAAGCCTGAATAAAAAGCCTCTAAGCAACATTTACCGAATTTTCCCGTCCTAGTACTACCTTGGTTTCCTAGATGTCAGTATGAGGCGGAACGCTGACCATGGACCACTCAAAATTACATCTATACAAAAACAAGTGTAACTAAATTAGTTTGGTTCAAATTCTTCCCTGTAGGGGGAGAGCGCCTAAATCTCTGTAAAGGGAAAACAATAATACTCTTTTGTAATTGTATTTTGTTCTACTGTTTCATGTTAATTTACTTCATAATGTTACAGAAATAGTATAACCCTTATATGCGTAAGGGAGAAAAAAACTGTTTTCATGTATTCATCATCAACATCATCATCAACAACAATTATTAAACCCAATGGCCTGTTCCGATCTCATTATAGGTCGAATTGTTCCTTCCATCTCTTCAATGGTCTTCCCAACAATCTTCTCCCTTTTGGTTTATAATTATACATTCTTCTTGGTATGCGCTGTTAATTCATTCGTAATACGTGCTGAAGATAAGCATTTTGATAATATTTTATTCTTTCACAGAGATTAAATATGTTAAGTTCTGTTCTTATATCTTCGTTTTTCTTTTTATCGGTCCTTTGGTATCCTGCTATTGCTCTCAACATCTTCATTTCAGCAGCCTCTATTTGTTTACTATCTGCCTTTGTTAATGTCCACGTTTTACATCCATAGATAAGAGATGGAACTGCCAATACTTTGTAAAATTTTAAAATAATTTATTTTCTAGTTTTATGCAATAAAGTAGGTTTAAACAAAAATATTAGCTCTGAAAGGAAAATGTGCAATAAGAACAAAAATAGTGATAAACAATATCATTATAGACCAAGTTCAGAATTTTAATTATTTGGGATATCATTTAGATAATGACAGAAATTTAGATAAACACACTAAAATACGATTAAATTATCTATGTTGCACAATTAAACGTTTTCATGCATTGAATGTTAAAAGATATATGATATGGGTGATTACGGTGGCCAGATGATGTTCGAGGACCATTTGAGTTTAAATTTTCCCGACATTTTTCTTAAAAGAGAGGATAACCCTGAAAAACCACATTCTCGACCGGGTATCGAACTCGGGCCTGATGCATAAGAGACAATAATGTTACCCCAGACCCCATCGATGGACGTCAATGATAATTTAAATAATTAATTATTACTTCAATGTTTTAAGTTTTGCGTTTTCTCAAGATAAATATATTGGATTTAATGTTGAAAGTAGTGAGAACTAAACGGAAATGAACCGGAGTCATATTGGAAAATTAAGATTCGTAATTTAGCGGCGGCAGTTACTGGTTGTTGCCAGTCTCTTTATGTCTCCGCTATTAAACGCAATCAAAGGTTCCAACATAATCTCTAGTATTGAAGTCTATAAACAAGAATGAAATAAAATGGAGTTTATTTAATTCATTATATTACGAGGACTCCACGTCTGCTATCTCGGAATTACGTCGATGCCTCGTACGAAGCGAGTACGGGTTCAATCCCCGGTCTTGTCAAATTTACTGTATGATATTTCTTTCTCGGTTTTCCTCACCTGTAAGACAAATGTCACTAAACTTTAAAGGCCAAAAATGGTCCCCGAATATCATCTGATAACAATTATCATAAGTAAAGCCACGAGCGATTTCCAATTTATCTAGGTGATTTGGAAATCAGGAGTGGCATTTGTTAGGACTATTTAACGAATAAAATTAAGCCGTTTACTCACAAATGATTATTTAAATACAGTTACTTAAAAATATTTATATATTTAATGTAGACGGCGATGTTTGAAAACAAATGAGAAACGATTGGTACGCTTCGTTTACTTCTTTTGTTCATCACTGCAACCAGATCATATTATTTATTGCCAAAGGATCGCAATGTTGTAAGAATGCGCCCTAGTGGAGAAATTTATAACCAACGTTATAAGTATTAATTAATGTCTGATGTCCTATTATAAATATGTCAATTAAATTTTTCTGGAATGTCATTTCCTGGAAAATAATTCGTTTAAGAAAGTGAAAACAGTGGTTTATTTTTTTTGCAGTATAATCAATTGTTACATATGTTTTTATATTATCTCTCGTATGCGCTTTATGTTGCCCTCCATGGTATCTTTACCTTGTCGTGGTGGAGTGGTTTCTTTGCTTAAGTGATCCTGAGAGCTATGCCGGCGGTAGCATTGCTGCCGATAGCGTTACCCAAGCCGGACTGGTCGAAGGTGATAAGCCAGACGAAAAATGTACCTTGGTCGAAAGAGTGACGATCTTTCACCGTAAAAATACAACCGTCAAGAAATGTGGACATGGGTTCAACTGGGGTAAAATTTTCCGGAGGTCAAATAGTTCCCCATTCGGTTCTCCGGGCGGGGACTACTTCAGGGAACCCATGCCAAAGGCTCAAACACAGGGACATGTTCCTAGGAACATGGAATGTTAGGACTTTATACAATAGCGGGGCACTAGAGATATTAACGCGGGAACTAGATAAATCGCCCTTGGATATAGTCGCTTTACAGGAAGTTAGGTGACCAGGAGAAGGTAGTCAGGAATCAGGAAGCTTTGCATTATACTACGGGGGTGCAGAAAGACCTGCATTTGGAACGGGTTTTTTAGTCAGAAGGAGGATCCTATCCGCTATCCGAGATATTAAGTTTGTTAGTGATAGGGTATCATACATAATTCTAAAGGGTAAACAACATGATTTTATAATTGTAAATGTACATGCCCCCACAGAAGATAAAGATGACAAGATCAAGGATGAGTTCTATGAAGAATTAGAATGCTTATTTGATAGCCTTTCACGATATCATATGAAAATTGTCTTAGGAGATTTTAATGCAAAAGTGGGGCGGGAAGATATATTCAAACCAAAAATAGGCAAATTCAGTCTTCATGAAGATAGTAACGACAACGGGGTTAGATTAGTCACATTTGCCACATCAAAGAATCTCATTGTTAAGAGCACAACATTTCAGCATAAGGATATTCATAAATACACCTGGACGTCCCCAGATGGAGAAACTCGGAACCAGATAGATCATGTATTAGTGGATAAACGCTGGCACAGTAGCATCATCGATGTTAGATCAGTTAGAGGGACAGACTGCAATTCGGATCATCACCTGGTCAGAGTGAAAATCAGACAACGGCTATCGCTTATGAGAGGAACAAACGCTAAAGATGATTCTGTAAAATTTGAATTAAAAAACTTGAAAAATGATGAAATGCGGCAAGAATACCAAATCAAAATTGCTAATAGATTTGAAGTACTGGAATCTTCAGATGACAATGTGGCAAACGAAGAAGAAACTGATATAAATAAAGAATGGGAGGCTATAAGAGATACTATTAAATTGTCAGCATCAGAAAGCATTGGTTGTTTAAAAAAGAGGCAAAACAAGAAATGGTTTGATGAGGAATGTGCCGACATTGTAAAGAAAAGAAAGCTAGCAAAATGAAATGGTTACACGAGCCAAATGAGGTAAATTTAGAGCAATTGGGTAGTGTTAGACGGGAAACCACCAAGTTACTAAAGAGTAAAAAGAGGGAATATTTGAGAGAGAAGATTAATGATCTTGAAATGAACGCAAAAAATAGGAACATTAGAGAATTATATCAGGGAATTAGTATAGAGAAGAAAGGGTTTCAGGCTAGAACAAACATAATTCGGAATGAAAATGGGGAATATGATTGCAGATTCCAGGAGTATATTAAATAGATGGAAAAGTTACTTTAATCAGCTATTAAATGTACATACAGAACAGGACATTGAGGAGGATAATTTACAGACAGCAGAAATGCTAGTCGCAGAGCCAAGTGCATTAGAGGTTGAAATGGCGATTGAAAAATTGAAGATGTATAAAGCATCAGGTTCAGATGAGATCCCAGCAGAACTGATAAAATCAGGGGGAGAAAAATTGATGGACAAGATACGCTGGTTGCTTAGTATGATTTGGGAAAAAGAAGCTCTTCCAGATGAATGGAAGGAATCAATTATCGTACCAATTTATAAGAAAGGAGATAAAACTGATTGCAACAACTACAGGGGCATCTCATTACTTTCAACTTCGTACAAAATTCTAACAAATATATTAGTAAGCAGACTTACTCCCTATATTGATGACATTCTAGGAGATCATCAACGTGCATTTAGAAGAAACAGGTCTACAACAGATCAGATTTTTAGTATAAGACAGATTTTAGAAAAAGAAATGGGAATATAATGGTACTGTACATCAACTATATGTAGACTTCAAAAAAGCATATGATTCAATTAAGAGGGAGAAGTTATATAGTATCCTGCTGGAGTTCGGAATTCCTAAAAAGTTAATTAGACTTATACGAATGTGTCTAAATGGCACAAAGAGTAGGGTGCGTGTAGGCAAACAGTTTTCGGACACTTTTGAAATCCAGAATGGGTTGAAGCAAGGAGATGCACTATCTCCTCTACTATTTAATTTTGTACTAGAGCATGCCATTAAATCTTTAGAGAATGAGGAAGGCTTACAACTCAATGGTATTAATAAGCTGTTAGTTTATGCTGATGATGTAGTATTGTTGGCCGATAGCGAGGAGATACTAAAGGACAACACGCACACACTATTGAGTAACACTAAGAAATTAGGACTGGAAGTAAATATCAATAAAACTAAATATATGGTCACACGTAGAAATACATTATATAATGGAAATGGACAGCTAATGACAAATGAGGGAAATTTTGAGGAAGTGGCTGAATTCAAATACCTAGGAACAATAATCACAAATAGGAATGAGATGCACAAAGAAATTAAACATAGGCTCAATTCTGGAAATGCGTGCTATTAGGCATTGCAGAGACTCTTGATGTCCCAACTCCTTTCAAAAAACGTTAAACTGAAAATATATAAAACTATTATTCTACCAGTTATATTATATGGGTGCGAAACATGGACTCTTACTTTAAGGGAGGAAAGGAGATTACAAGTATTTGAGAATAAAGTACTTAGGAAAATTTTTGGACCAAAGAGAGATGAACAGACAGGTGAATGGAGAAGACTACATAACAATGAACTACATGGTCTTTATAGGAAGCCAGATATAATAAGAACAGTTAAGTCTCGTAGACTGCGATGGGCAGGACATGTTGCACGTATGGGGAATGAAAGACGTGCATGGAAACTTCTTGTAGGAAAGCCAGAGGGAAAACGCCCAGTTGGTAGACCAAGAATGAGGTGGGAGAATAACATTAACTATGATTTGAGGGAAGTAGGTTATACAGGGAATGATTGGAAAGCATTATCTCAGGATAGGGATGTATGGAGAGCTTATGTCCGCGCGGCCATGAACCTACGGGTTCGATAGTGCCAGTGAGTAAGTAAGTAAGTAAGTAAGTAAGTAAGTAAGTAAGTATGCTCTTTCTGTTGACATTCATGCACTATAATACAATCTGGTAGCCGTATTTCTTGGAGAGTCAGTCACTGCAAAATAATGCTATGACCTATTCAGAATGTTAAAAAGGAGGCGCTTTCTTTATTATGATAAACTTTAGTTGGTAAATTCTATGCGAAACACGATTGTGAGTGGTTGTAAATAAAAAAATCACTGAAATGTGATTGGTCATTGACTCCCATTTGGGGCATGAGTTAAATAGTCATCAGTAATGCCAATGAGCGATTTACGATTTATCTAGAGGATTTGTTAGGAATAAAATTAAGCTGTATACTCACAAATGATTATTTAAATACAGTTATTTTAAAATAGTTATATATTTAATGTAAACGGCGATGTTTGAAAGCAAATGAGAAATGTTTGGTTATGTGTTATTTGTTCAGCACTGCAACTTGATCATACTATTTATTGCCAAATGGAATCGCAATATTATAAGAATGCACCCTAGTGGAAAAATAAAATAAAATAAAAGTAAACACATCAAACTGTATATTATAACCAACATTACAGGTTATTAATAATTTTTTTCGGAAACAACTCAGTCAAATAAGTATTTTAATCCCAATTATTGAACACACAATTATCAAATATTATTTGATATATTCAACGTATTTGTTAGAGAATCAGTCACTAAAAAAATATGATCTGACCTGTTCAGAATATTAAAAAAAGGAGGAGTTTTCTTTAACATGGTAAACAGAAGTAGATAAATATCAAGGTGAAAAAGGACTGTGATTGGTTGTAAAACAACATTCATTGAAACGTGATTGGCCACTGACTCCCATTTGGAGCATGAGTTAAATAGTCAATATCATATTCGCCTTGTTTAGTGCGGTATGAAGTATGAGATAATAGCGTGTCATGTGTTAAATTGTTTTGTATTGTCTCTGGAGTTAGCTTCGACATTGAATTAATCACTTAACCGGGAGGGCTGTCCATGCTCTTTGTGATCAAAAACGTAACTTGCTTGCGTGCTTTTTGTGACGGCTACAATGCGCCGTCAATGTGCCGATTCTGACATTTGTTTACCTGTTAATGGCTAATTAGTTTTGATGCTTGCTATATAGGTTTTTTTTTTCCATGCCTAAATGAGATTGGAAAATTATGGTGTTTTATTGTGATTTATTGGGCAGGATCCCATTCGTGTCCACCACTGTGATCTCGAGGTAGCGTGCTGGCTTGTCACACAGCGGGCCTGGGTTCGATTTCCGGTCGGGATAGGCTCCTGGGTGAGGTTTTTCTCGGGGTTTTTTCTCACCTGCAAGACAAATGTCAGGAAGATTAGGCCCAACGGTCCTCGAAAATCATCCGGCCATCATCATCCTTATCATTATCATCAACATCATTATCCTTCACCGGTGTGGAAATCATCGGGAAGCTGCCACCCCTATAGGCCTAATTCTATAGTAAAGCTGCAAAGCAAAGCATGGAAATGCTATGATTGTAGTCAAAGATCTGCGCTCGGCCAGAATTACTTTAGATACTATAGATAGACCCCAAATGTTTTGTGAACTTAACCCTGTGAAAATATGTTTCGGTGCGTAGCACGCGTTGTACTTGGTGGTCTATATTACGCACTATAGTGTCAAAAAAGTAAATGTGTGATATAAATAGAAATCTTCTCCCGATAGGTTGTGCCACTGTGAGGTCCGCGAGGTGTGGGGTACGTAAAAGTAGCTATAAAGGTCGAAATTAAACTAAGGTAAGGGGAGTCATTACGTGTGAAATGATGATCATAAAACTTTGTTTTGCCGAGAGGTAAATAATGTGAGTTAACCAGCCTGTGTAGGAACAACAGTTGTAATAATAATTATAATTAATATGACTTTTTTTACACACACCCAGTTCTTTTGTGAAAACAACGACTAATTAACTCGTCTGCATTCCCACAACACAAACTTGCTTCGCAATTCATAAGAAACCGCTTTGTGATTGTTGTGTAACGCCTCACAAATACATTACATAGGCCTACTCATAAAATATTATGTAGATCAAGCCCTTTAGGTACGTGGCAAGCACGTACAAGCTGTCCCGACTGGGATCCCAGGTTCGAATTCTAGGTATTCCAGAAGGGTATTGGTGGTGGGCCATACCGGGATTTCTGGGTTTTTCTCGGGGTACTCCTCTTTCTCGAATTTCATCCCAGCAACACTCTCCATTCTCCCTTTCCTCCCTTTCTTGTAATTTAATTTCTCATTCATTCATTTCATATCACCCATCACCTCATCTAATGCTAGGAAAAATAGTTTGGTTGGGAACCACATCGAATAAAAAATTAGAGACATTTTGAAGAAGTGCCTTAATTCAAATATCTATAAACAATAATGACAAATAGGAATTAGATGCACAAAGATATCAAACACAGGTTCAATTCTGCAAATGCATGTTATTATGCTTTACTTATTTAAAAAAAGTTAAACTGAAAATATATAGGCTAAAACTGTTATTCTACCAGTTATATTATATGGATACGAAACATGGACTCTTACTTTAAGGGAACAGGAAAGATTACGAGTATTTGAGAATAAAGTTCTCAAGACAATTTTTTAACCAAAGAGAGATGAACAGACAGGTGAATGGAGCTTTATGATCTTTATAGGAAACCAGATATAATAAGAACAGTCAAGAAGTCCATAGACTGCGATGGGCAGAACATATGGAACGAATGGGGAATGAAAGAGGGGTATGGAAACTTCTTAAAGGAAACCAGAGGAAAAACGCACAGTTGGTGACCAAGAATGAGGTGGGAGAATAACATTAAACATGGTTTAAGGAAAATATATTATAAAGGTGATGATTGGAAAGCATTAACTGAGGATAGGGATATGTGGAGAGCTTATGTCCGCGTGGCCATGAACCTATGGATTCGATAGTGCCAGTAGTTAGTTTTTTTGGGAATCATAGCTGTTGAAAATATGTGATTACGGGCCACCAAGGAGCTGACGTATGACACCGAGACTGAGCAATAAAAAGGAGCAGAAGGGGCCAACGGGAGGGTTGTAGTCCCTCCTCGTGGCCACGGGCCCAACACAAACCAGCGATATTAGTCATGAGTAAGGCTAGGATTTGTACGTGATTATATATTCGTTCCCTTTGCTTATACATGGGTAAAATTAGCAAATGTCCACGAATTAGAAACCTACCTATCATATATGAAAATTTATCATTACATATTAGATCATTTTAAAATATTTTAAAGATTTTTTATGTAAATTTACATGTTATGCTCTTTAATCGAAAAAAAATCATAAGCGGAAAATAATTTAAAACAATATTTGTTTACATTAAAAAATTCAGATACCTAATTGTACACTAGAATAAGAATAAGAATAAATTTTATTTACAAATAAATGTTATACACAGTATTGACACCCGAATGAGCAAGTGCTCGTGCTCGGGTGCAGTTCAGTTACACGAATAATACAAATAGAATATATACATTTAAAGTTAGGGGCCAGTTTCATTTTTACATAAATTATGATACATACAAATAAAAAATAATAATGTATTGGGAATAAGACTTATTCTAACAAAATAATTAATTAAGTGGAGAATGATATACATAAAATAATATAAACCATATAATGTGGTGGATTATAACCAATAATACTGAAGAAAGTAATTAGTAATATATTGATTTATAATAATATAAGCAAAAATAGATGCTTTATATTTGTTATTTTAAAATATTCAAATGATTAATTTTATTCACTTAATTAACTAATTAATTTAAAATAATTAATTTAATTGCTTTTTTAAAAGTAGCTGTGTTTAGTTTACTTAGTTCTGGATTGGATCTAATTAATTCATTATATTATAATCTGGGTCATAGATATCTACTATGTTTAGATCCAGAAGTTGTACAACATTTTGGAACATGGTGCCGTAAAAACTTCGATTGTGCCCTTTAAATTCGTTTTTATTTTTATGAAAATAAGTAAGCAATGCATGATTGAAAATTTGTTTAATATTTGGCACGTTGAATTCTAAATAAATTAAATTTGTACAGTTTTTTCCTACCTATACAAAAACTGGTTAGAAACGGACAAAGAACAATTCAATTCACTAAACACGATAAATATATATACGGGAACACTCTGAAGATTTGAGTATAGGGTTAAAAGTAAGGGGATTTTGAAATATTATGAATTTAAAATTGGTTATTACTTTAAGTATGTTAAAATTTTACTTAAAATGTTTCAACTTTTTTTTTTACTTTAAAATCTTACTATAATGTTTTAATTATTTCCATATGGCAAAATCTCTTTTAAAACCTGAACGATCTACTCTGTTTATCAATGAAATAATAGAAATATATAGGGGGCATAACATGGTATAGTTGATTAAGGCAAAATTCTTCAAACTGTAATATCGAAGATCGAGACCCGATGGAGTTCGGATTTTTAAACTGATTAATCTTCTGGCGGCATCGACTCAGCCTATAAAAAAATAATACCTCACTATATTGTGGAGGTAAGGGCGGCTATCACACAAGGGTAAAATCTCTTGCCAATTGTCTAGAAAGATGGGAGCATTAACCTTCCAATATGCCTAAGACTTTTGGTGGGATCACTTTATAATAGAAACGTGACAATATCCTTCTTACCATGTTGTCATTTAACTGTCCATTGTTTGAAATTTTATCTATCTTAAACTTAACGTTTAATATAAATGTATATAAAATTTAACGTATTTAATATTACATATTTTAAGAAATTTTTATGTAATCTTACATATATTTTACATAATGTTATTACATAAATATGTAGATATTTTGCATGTTAAAATTACATAAAATCGTAGCCTTAGCGATGAGAGAAGAACCTGATGTGCCGCATCTGCAAGACGAACCTACAACTCACATAAAACCGGAAACTTCATTCCATTGATCCATTGGGGATAGCGCAGTAGATCTTCCAGGTTATGGTGTTCAGGATAGACTGTCTGCCCAGTCTTTCTAACTAAACTGGATTGAACTACTAAATACAGATCAACAGACAAATGTAGCTATTATTCTTACATCATTTCTCCTACATACAATGGCGTAACGCCCAATGTTGATCCTTTGCCTGCCCTTTGTTAGGAGTTACTAGATCAAGTTAATTTAGTTACGCTTATTTCCTTAATATGTCATGAATGGTGTGCGGTCGACATACCGACCCAATGAGACATCTATTAGCTAACTAAGATATTACTAGGATCGAGAAGGTTGGCAAATTTCGCACAGAGGCCTTTTTATTCAGGATTAAGTATCTTTTGAAAGCCTGAAAATATTCAAACTCGGCACCCACGGCTTAAAGTCCCTGCTTGAAGTTTTCCATCCTAAAAAATTCCATCGACACAGCCAGGTTCGAACCTGTGACTCTCGGAACTAGAGACAAGGAACATAACCAATAGTACCGCAGCGGATTTTCCATAATTTAAATCAATAATACTAATAATACTAATACTAATAATAATAATAATAATAATAATAATAATAATAATAATAATAATAATAATAATAAATACTGATACCACTATCCATAGTTCTGCTTTTCATCCAAATGCTCATTAGATGGCAGCCTTTAATAGTTACATTCATAGACTTTTAAATATCCCTCTCTCACCCTTGGAATATAATAATTAATTTAATATTATTAAACAACTAGCTATTAATAATAACTACGACTCTAAAATTATAGAATATTAATTAAGAAAATTCATTACAAAAAATCAATTAAAGTTTTTCCTTTACCCAAAGAAAACATAAAGAAATATGTCATAATGTCATACATAGGCCCATATTCAAATAAAATATCTAAATACTTTTAAAAGTTGAACATTAATGTGGCATTTAAAACTAATAAAACTTTACAAAGTATAATAAAAAGCAATAAAACAAAAAAAAAAGAAAAATTATCAGGTGTATATAATTTGAAGTGCGGCACATGTGGCAATGTCTATATAGGACAAACTGGTAGACCTTTTATCTCTCGGATAAAGGAACACATGAGAGCATATAACAGAAATTTAGAACATTCAAAATATGCTAACCACCTATTTCAATTTAATCATTGTTTCGATCCAAATTTTGAAATGTTATATGTTTGTGATAAGGGTAAGAAGTTGGACCTTTTTGAGGCTGTAGAAATAAATAAATAAATAAATTGAAAAGTAGTAATAAACTGTTAAATTCTCAACTTGATTTGAATGAATTGCCTTTGTTAAATTAAAAAAAAAATATTGTTGTATTGTTGATTAGGTCAGTACTATAATAACACAATTCATAATGTTAACATGTCTGAAGAAGGTACAGTGTACCGAAACAGCTGTCACTGAATTATATCTTAATAAATATGAAAATCAAGTAAAACTAAGTTTTATTTTTATTTAATTAATAATAAAATTTCATTATTTAATTTAACATCTCCTTTATAAGTACTTTTTGGCTACGTGTCTCTCGACTCCCGGGCCTTACAGGGATACGATGTGTCAAAGGGATTTTTAATTCTGAGTCACATGCTGGTTGAGTGGAAGAGAAGGCCAATAACGATTTCCCCAGTTGAGTAATCAGCTGATTTCCAAGGCCATTCCCCGAGAGTAGTATGTTAATATTACACAAGAATAATAATACGATAGGCATCATCATCATCAACAACAAGGATTAAGCCCAATGGCCTGTTCCGATCTCATTATAGGTCGAATTGGTCCTTCCATCTCTTCAATGGTCTTCCCAACATTCTTCTCCCTTTTCGTTTATAATTATACATTCTTCTTGGTATGCGCTCTTCATTCATTCGTAATACGTGCTGAAGATAAGCATTTTGATATTTTATTATTTCACAGAGATTAAATATATTAAGTTCTGTTTTTATATCTTCGTTTTTCTTTTTATCGGTCCTTTGGTATCCTGCTATTGCTCTCAACATCTTCATTTCAGCAGCCTCTATTTGTTTACTATCTGCCTTTGTTAATATCCAGGTTTCACATCCATATATGATAGGCCAATACTGATTTTTACGGCCAAATAATGTCCGGGGACTGCTTGGGACCTAAAGTTTCTGACATTCTTTTTAGATAAGGAAAAAAACCCGAAAAAAACCTGAAAAAAAAGAAACATAATTCACGAAACTTATCCCGTTCAGGGCTCAAACCCGGGCCCACTGCATTCAAGAAAACAACGTTACTTCAAGACCACAGCAGTGAAATAAATAAACAAATAATAACAGTAATAATAACAAATAATAATCATCATCCAGGGATTAAACTTGTTGTCTCGTTCCGGTTTCATGAAAGCTAGAATTGTTAAAATTGTTCAGACCATCTTCTGTTGGGCGTCCAACATTTCTCCTTCCGTGTGGTTTATAATTTAGTAATAATTTTGGAAATCTTCCTTCTGGCATTCTATCAATATTTTCTTTCAAGTCGTTCCTATATTTAATTACTCGGTCTGTAAGTTCGAAAATATTTAGTTCCTTTCTTATATCTTCATTCCTTTTCTTATCCTGCAGAGTATATCCTGCTATATTTCTTAAAAATCTCATCTCAGCTGCTTCCAATCTTTGTTCTTATCTGATACCAATAATAACAATAAATAATAATCTGAAGTCGGTGAACTGTATGCGATGAAGTCTCCTAGGGTAACTGTTTACCTAAGTGAGGGCAATTTGCTGTAACAACTTGTTCTTTATCGATTTCCGATTAACCCCTTGCGCGACAAATTAAATCCAGATATTGCAGTTTTAACTAAAAGTAAGTTTGAATGTTCTGCTATAGATTTAATGTCCTGTACAGTCAGGATCTTCTCCACACAAGTTAAAAACAATGCAGATACTTTTTTAATATGAAATAAATATTAATATGATACATTATTATTGAAACATTACGGAACACAGGACTCTTGACATATAAACTTTCGTAAAAAAATGTTAAAAAATAATATATAAAACTGTAATTTTTCCAGTTGTATGGAAGCGAAACACAATCTCTTACTTTAAGAGAGAAGGAAAGTTTGGGAGTATTGACAATAAAGTTCTTTAGAAAATGTTTAGACCAAAGACAGGCGAAGACTAAAACAATTAGCTACATGTATTTTATGGAAAATCAGATTTAATGACAATTAAGTCTAATAGACATATGGCACGAATGAGTAATGAAATAGGGCACAGGGACTTCTTATAGAAAGATCAAGAATGAGATGGGAATATGATTTTAAACTTGATTTGAAGGAGGTGAATTTCAAAGATAATTTCTGGAAAATATTAGCTCGGAATAGGATTGTCTGGATAGATTATATCCAGCCGGTCATGAACCTCCATTTTCGATAGTGTTAGTGACTTAGTTACAGTCTTAGATTTCAGAATTTGTATTTATTTTACTAGTGATTTAAACTGTTTTTATTACTTGTATCATTGGATCAGGCTCATGGTCTTGTGGTCAGAGCTCCTGACCATAGTTCATGAGATAAGGGTTAGATTCCCGCTTAGAGCACACGATTTTATTTATTGGGAATTAATCTTTTGGTCCCCTTGGTTAGGTTAAGTTAGGTTAGGTTAAGTTTGTTTAGGTTTAAGATCTTTCTTGCTGATTTGTATCTTATAATGTGAAAACATCAAAAAAGTAATTGATGATAAACGTGAAGCATACAAAAAATTTCTGTCTACAAAAACATATGAAGATAAAATAGAGTATCATAGGAAGAGAGCCATAGCTAAAATTGAAGTTCGCAAAAAACATAGACAAAGCTGGGAACAATTTGTCTCATTTTTGGAAAATTATATCACTAGGCCTCAACCAAAAATATATAAAGTTTTAAAAAATTTAAATAATGATTCAAGAGAAAATGCACATTTAAATTGTATATCTAAAGAATCTTGGCTTAACTACTTTCATAATTTATGGACACAAAAGGATGATTTATTTCAAATACCAATCTCTAATAACACTATTTTGGAACAAATTTCTATAGATGAATTAACTGATGTTGTTAAATCATTAAAAAATAACAAAGCTCCCGGAAATGACTACATTAATCAAGAATTATTTAAATTTTCAACTAAAAATTTTTAGACAGATTTCTTATTTTCCTTAATATGATATGGGAAAGACAAGAACCACCACAAAGCTGGAACAAATCCATTGTAATACCAATCTTCAAAAAAGGAATCGCCAATTCAAAGATAACTATGATGGAATTAGCTTGTTGAACTCTGGATATAAAATTTATGCTAATATAGTTAAGAATAAATTGAGAAACATTTATGAAAATATAATTGGAGAAGAGCAGAATGGATTCAGAAAGGGTAGATCTTGTACAGATGGATTCTTTACTCTAAAACTACTATTAGAAAAGCACAAGGAATTCAATATAGAAACTCATATCACCTTCGTTGACTTCATAAAGGCTTTTGACAAAGTAGACAGAAATATATTATTACAAATTTTAGCTGATGATAACGTTCCACAACAATATATTACTAATATCTTCAACATCTACAAATATAATGAAATCTCTGTTAAACAAGATGACAAATTATCTTCTTGGGAAAAGATGAACACTGGAGTAAGACAGGGATGTGCACTTTCACCGGTGCTTTTCATTATATATATGAATAAATTAATAAACGAATGGAGGAAATCACAACGAGGATATATACCCATCAATAGGAACCTCAAACTCGATGCTATTCTTTTTGCAGACCATTTAGCTCTTCTGGCACTTTCCGAAAATGATTTGCAACGATCAATTTATAATTTACAAAAAAGGTGCCAAATTTAATATGGAAATATCAATTAACAAAACTAAAATTATGGCATTTCATGGGAAGGACCCCATACAAAGTAAAATCTGTCTTCAGAATAACATTTTAGAGAGATCTAATCAATTTAAATATCTTGAATAAGAGAGATCTAATCAATTTAAATATCTTGGATATTATCTCTCTATCTGGGATCAAAAGGATATCCCTGAAAAAATTACTAGTTATAATAAAAGTTTAGGAATTATTAATCAAGTTATGAAACCATCCCTTGTACAAAAAACACCAGATTACATTTATATAACACTTTGGCTAGACCAGTGTTGACCTATGGTAGTGAAGCATGGACACTAAAAAGACAACATGAAAGCAGAATAACGGCTTGTGAAATGAGATTCATGCGCAGAACAGCCGGTTACACCAGATGGGACCGGAAAGGAACACCGATATCTTAAAAGAATTGAAGACTACGCAAATTTTGGAATATATTAAACACTAGCAACTAAATTGGAAACACCATCTTGAAAGAATGAGTTCAAATCGGATCCCCAAAGCTGTTTATAATTATATACCAAGAGGACGAAGATCACTGGGCCGTCCTATGAAACGTTGGAGGGAAAATTTTCTATAGGATCGTAACAGGCATTGGCCTAATACTTGGAAGGAGCAAGAATATTATAATGATATTATAAAAAGAAAAATTAATGTCTAAACCAGGAATCGAACCGTGGACCTCTCCTTCTCCATACGAGTGAGCAGCCCACTACACTATTCTAGAGTTGGTACAAACATTAACAATTCTTTCCACATATACAAATCTATGATTCTCGTTTCGTCCGCTGCCAGCTAGGTGTCACTACCATCGCCGAAGGCCGGCTTCGTTTATAAGTATCTATATTTGAGAATTTTACACCACCACTTTTATAAGCAGTAAACGATGTTAATTAACATTTTCCAATGCTGTTATTTTTAACACAGTTCCAATAATGGATCATATTATAATATTATAATGATATTGTGAAAAGAAAAAAATTACCAAGTCTAGAATAGTGTAGTGGGCTGCAGACTCCTACGGAGAAGGAGAGGTCGACGGTTCGATTCCTGGTGCAGACATTACATTTTTTTTTCTTCACAATATCATTATAATATTATAATATGATCCATTATTGGAATTGTGTTAAAAATAACAGTATTGCAAAATTTTAAATGATTTGTATCTGCCTATCATATAATGAAGGTAACGTAACTCCATTTTTCAGGCAATCTAACGAGAGAAATGGTTCATATAACTGTCAATACTTACTTGCTTACTTACTTATTCACTGGCACTATCGAACCCATAGGTTCATGGCCGCACGGACATAAGCTCTCCATACATCGCTATCCTGAGCTGATGCTTTCCAATCATTCCCTGTATAATCTACTCTCCTCATATATACAACTGTTATTACAAGGAAAAAATACCAAAATTGTCGTAATACAACCCATTTCCATTGAAAAAAGAAGAAAAAATACACATGGAGTGATGAATATTATACATAAAGTCAATAGGTTAAGTAAATCCAAGTGAGGGAGGAGGGAAGCGGGGGGAAATTAAGCATCACAAAACCAAACACGCCTACAAATACAGAACTAGTCACATACCACGCATCAATGTGGTTTATTTCAGGCGTTTTTTATCACACTCGGAACTAGCATGTCCGCTGAGAGACTGAAATGTTTACTTACTCACTGGCACTATCGAACTCGTAGGTTCATGGTCGCACGAATATAAACTCTCCATACATCCCTATCCTGTGAAAATACTTTCCAATCATTGCCTATATAATCTACTCCCCTCAAATCATAGTTAATGTTATTCTCCCACCTTATTCTTGGTCTAGCAACTGATAGTTTTCGCTCTGATTTCCTACAAGAAACTTCCATGCACGTCTTTCATTCCCCATTCCCCATTCGTGCCACGTATCCTACCCATCGCAGTCTACGAGACGACTGAAAGGTTTAGTTAATACCTACCTCTTGACGTACAGTAATGTGCTACTTAAGATAATACTGGTGGCCGCTTTATTCTAATCTACGAACTGTACATTGACGCTGCGTCGACGGTTCATTCAGTTCGGTATTGGATTCCCTGCGGGTGGAGTTTTGCCCGTTGTCTTGTTATATTCTATGCTTTGTATTTAGGTGTATGAAAAAATAGCTTTAGTAAAAGGTAAACAGATAAAATGACTCAAATAAACAATTTACTAAGTATTAACTATGTAGTAGTAGTAGTAGTAGTAGTAGTAGTAGTAGTAGTAGTAGTAGTAGTAGTAGTAGGACTTTATTAGACAAAAAGTAAGATATTTACAATATTATTTACAAATATGTGTAGCACGGGCAGTAAGCCGTACGTGCTGTTGACAGTCCGTTACAATAAAATAATAATTGGTAATAGTATAAAGAAAAAACCATCATTAAAATTACATAAAGAAAACACAATATTATTACAATTACATAATAATACAATAGCATTATACACTAATTAAGTTATGTATAATTATTAAGAATTAATGGTATTGCATTTTGATAACATATTTATTGATGAATGAGTGTTGTTCTTATTTTACGCGTTTTGTCCAGAAATTTACCCAGGTTTATCCAATTTTCTGGATTTACCAATAACTCGTAGCGTGCCGATTTGAATTTAGAAATCTTTCCGGTAATAACTGACATCTCCAATATTCTAAATCATCACATTTTCCTAATATATGTATCTCATCTTCAAAGTTCTCGCACGTTGGACATATTCGCATATCGTGATCGTCGCTAATTTTTAGAAATTTCCATGCCCCTAGCCTAAACCAAGCAAGCCCTGAGCTCTCTTTAAATCCTAGGTTGAGTATATAAGATTCTTTTCACCAAACGTGTTTTAGGTCTCTTTTGTAAACACAGTGAGCGTTTTCCTGTACATTCGGCGAAAGTATCTTGTTGGTTTATATCTAACTACCTCCTCCTGATAACTAGCTGCTACTATTTGAACCCGAAAGGTTCACGACCGCGTGGACGAAAGCTCTGCCATACATCCCTATCCTCAGATAATTTTCCAAACATCCCCTTATAATTTTAGCTCCCTCAAATCATGTTATTGTCACATCTCATTACTGGTCTACTTAATGACAATTTCCCTGTTCATAGAAGGACTTTCTATGCCTCTCTCTCTTCCAATTTGTGCCACATTGTCCTATCTATGACAGTCTACGAGACATATTTTCTTATTTCATTGGCTTCCCATAAAACCGTGTAGTTCACTGTCATCTCCATTCACCTGTCCGTTCGTCTCTCTTTCATAAAAAGATCCTAAATATATATTCTCAAATACTTGTTATGTTTTCTATTTCCTTACATTAAGGGTCTATATTTTGCAGCCATATTATATAACTGAAAGAATAACAGTATTACTTTTTTATTATATTATATAAAACTTTCCTCATTAGAGGATTGCCACAGGGACAAAGTGATACAGATAATTAATTTTCGACATTGATTAAATACATTTTGTAAATACATTAAAAAAATTCAAATTGTAATTGAAGTATATTTCAGATTAACATTTTTTAAGAGAAGTCCCTGTAATGTGTAATAGCATATATTTCCAGAATTGGCCCAATGTTTAATTTATATTTTCTCAGTGTTAATATGAGACCACATTGTGCATTTTTAGTTTACATTTTAACAATATTTTAAAATTGTAATAAACAAACAAAATTTTATATCATTTTATTATTCGCTGTTGACTGATAGAGAAAGCCTTATAACCTTAAATCTGCCAGCTTAAATACAAAATTATTATTATTATTATTATTATTATTATTATTATTATTATTATTTCAAGATTGTTTCTGTTATATACACAGGTATCCTCAACCGAAATATACAATTTTTTCTTCCACGCTTCTCGATCTTGCGTGTCTGCTTCTGTCATATTTATCTTCTTCATGTTGTCTTGAATTCCCTTTATCCACGTTGACTTTGGTATACCACGTTTCCCTATTCCGGGAGGTATCCATTTAAATACTTCTTTGTTTGTTTCTGTGTCCCTTCTTCTCATTATGTATCCATACCATCTTAGTTGTATTTCTTCAATCTCTTGTATAATATCCTTTTCTACATTCATAATTTTATTATTGTATTATTTTTTAATTTTATAATAATACTCCTAATATATAATAATAATAATAATAATAATATACTATCAATAATAATAATAATACATAATCATATTCATTATTATTCTTATTTTTCTTCTTCTTCTTGTTTTCATTCATTATTTTTATTATTATTATTATTATTATTATTATTATTATTATTATTATTATTATTATTATTATTACTTTATTATTCTTTAAGCATTGACCCTGCAATCTTTACATTTGTGAATCTGGAATCCAAATTAAGCATGGATTACGGAAAGGAAAACCGACAGCGCATAGTTATTCTAAACTATTTGACCATAATTTAAAATGAGAAAAATAAAATTGGAACACATGTTTCTTTAGAAAGAAAATTTAATATTAAGATAAGTGAAAAGTTAGAGCTCTGCAACCTGCAATACGGCGCGTACGTGACGCTCACATGTGTGTCATGTGGGTGTTATGTGCCAGATACAGCACACACGTTCACGTACGTTGGTCTCCAAAAAAATCTAACTATTGATATGAATTAAAGGAAATATCAGATAGGGCACTGTTTCTCAACATATGGGTCCCGACTCATGGTGGTTCGTGATCAGTTTGATGAGCCGCGAAGTCCACCAAGAAGTAATGAAATTTATTGCCCTTTTTTTTCAAGAGAAAGGAAATACATATGCATTTACATTGTGCATGGGCCTGCTTGGCCGTATTATTTTTCCATGAATAAAGACAAAAGTATAATATAAACAAATACCTACATGGCTACACACCTACATAAAAATATGTATCAAAACAATGATGTGATAAAGGTGTCACACAAATATTTACAGTGCATAATAGTCTTCTTCTTCTTACAAGGATTAAACCTTATTGGTTCGTTCCGGCTCCAAGTATCATAGCTGCTGTGTCCATCTCTTTCGTGGGCGTCATCGATATATATATATATATATATAGCCTATATATTTTTTTTTCCTCTTCTAGGTTGTTAGTTTAGACTTTTCCATGGCAATCTGTTGGTATCTATTCTGCAGAAATGTTCATACCATTTTTCCTATACTCTTCTATTTTATCTGTTTGACTGAATATTTGTAGTTCTTTATGAATATCGTCATTTCGTTTTTTATTCATTAAAGTATATCCTGCCACAATCGTAAATATTTAAGTTAGAATAGCGATAATTTATTTATATTTTGGTATTTTTGGTAATTTCATTTCGATTTTTTCCCTTACACATCTAATATTACGAGTGTTTGAGAATAAAATGCTTAAGAATTTTAATGAAAAACTGCTAAACAGTGAAACACATTATTATTATTATTATTATTATTATTATTATTATTATTATTAATATTATTATTATTATGGAAAATCAGATATAATAAAAATAATAATAATAATAATAATAATAATAATAATAATAATAATAATAATAATAATAATAATAATAATAATAATAATATGATACATTATACGGGAAACACCAATTAATATATATATCTTACACTGGATAATAATGAAGTCGAGTTTAGAGCAAATATAAATTTAGATTTCTTTTAAAAGATGCCAATGTCCGGCAGCCCCTTATTTCTTGTGGTAGGGAATTCCAGTTGCGAGAAGTGGAGATGGTATATGACATGGAGTGATGTGATGTCCTATGTTGCGGTATATTAAGTAAGAGACTATGTTGTGATCTTGTGTTTAAGTTATGGTTTGAGGATAGATACTGGAAACGGGATGATAAATAATTGGGAATCGAGGTATGTAGGATCTTAAATAGGAGAATTAGACAGTGCGATTTTCTTCTCTCTTTTAGATGTAGCCATGACAATTCGTGGAATAATGGAGAAATGTGATCGTATTTTCGAACATTAAATATGAATATGATAACACATATTATGGACACGCTGCAGTTTGTCCGACAATCCGTCACTTATGTCAGTTAGTAGAACGTCACAGTAGTCAAAATGCGGCATCACTAAAGTTTGGATTAAAATTCTTTTAAGAGTTGTAGGAAGAAAATGTTTAAGTCGCTTTAGGGAATGCATTATGGAGAAGATCCTTTTAGATGTTTGTTTTACTTGCTCATGCCATTTTAAATTAGAATCTAAGTAAAATCCCAAGTTTTTAACGACGTCGGTATAAGGAATTTGTTCATTATCTAATATGACAGCCGGCATATTGCCATTGTTTATGAGGTGTAATAGCCTTGGATGTCCGATAATTATTGCTTGCGTTTGTTTACATTTAGTTTCAGCCCATATTGTCTGGACCATAAAGATATAAGCCTCGTAGACTGCAATAGACAGGGTATGTGGCACAAATGGGTAGAAGGGGCATAGAAACTTCTTGTAAGAAGCCCAGACAGAAAACGTTCAGTAGATATACCAAGAATGAAATGGGAAACTAATACATACTAACTATGATTTGAGGGAAGACAAATGTCAGAAAACGTTAAGGCCCAAACTGTCCCAGAAAATCATACGGCCATCATAATCAACATTATCACATTCACCATGTTTAATGTGTGTGTATGTGGATGGTGTATTTCGACTTAATGTTGTGTTGTCTCGGATGAATCCCTAACATTGAGCTGATAACTCATCGGGGAAGCACTCCATGATCTTGTGTGTTCAAAAAACTATATATCGATGGTGGGCAATGAAAACCTCGTAACTCCATTTTGGTAAATTTTACAGGGGAAACAAATAACCGTTTTAAATAATTATGAAAATTGATACAGCAATAGTTCCCACATATTTTACTACAGAATACAAGTCAAGATATTAATAAGTTTGAAGTCTGTGTTCTCAACAGATTATGTATCACATATTTCTGTGCTGGCTACTGGAGTCAATGACTGATGGAGTTACGAGGTTGTCATTGCCTACCGTCGATATGTGATCCTTAGTTAAAATCCTGTCCCGGCAGGTCGTGTCACTACAAAGCGCGTGTTATATAAAATTACCTGTAAATCGAGAAGTTAAACTGCGTTAATGCAATGTAATGATCTGAGGGAGATTAATTATATAGAATACGATTGGAAAAATATTTAGTCGGAATAGGGATGTATGGAAAGCTTTTGTGTGCGCGACTAAGAACCTCCGGGTTCAATAGTGCCAGTGAGTTAATTACATCTCTATTATTTTTTTTTTGCAAATGCCCCAGGTTGTCTTTCTTCCTGGTGTTCTCTCCTGGCATGGCGTACTTGAAACCCACTTCTGAGGTTGGGGTGCCTGGAAGGCGGGGTTACGTTGTCCCGATGATATGATGGGTGATAATGAGTCCGTAATCCTAAGCTTAATCTAAGATGAATATGAATGAAAAAAGCTTTATCTAAGATGAAATAGAATGATGATGATTGCGATGGCCATATGATTTCGGAACAGTTTGGGCCTTGAAGTTTTCCTGACATTTGTCTTACAGGTGAGGAAAAACCCCGATAAAAAACACCCAGAAAAACTGTCCCGACCGGAGATCGAGGCCCGATACGTGATAAGGCAGCACGCTACCTCGAGACCACAGCGGTGGAGACATCTATAATATAACTTTTAATAATCGCCTTGATTTAATATGGAGTACAGTAGTTTGTAGTTTTTCTCTTCTAGTGCTATGTAAACTCCACGGCCACATTCGACTCAGTTGAACCCAACATGCATTAGCATATGCCTAACCATCATCTAAGTTCTGTGAGTAAGTTTTAACATTTGTTTAATTAGAGCAATTCTGTTTTTTTTATTAACGTGACATACAATATTTATATTTACATTAGAGACCTGATTTAGTAATGGACAGCACCTTATTTTCAGTAAGGGTAAATATTAATCATAAAATGTTACAATTTTCGGTACCATAAGTGTAAATAGGAACCAGAACTTTTTATCAGAGGGAGTATTTTAGTTCCTGGGCGAACATTTGATCGGGTAGTTCTTTCTAGTGAACCTCTGACGTAAGACAGATGTACAGGTAGATAGCACTGCAAAATGTGTACACATAGTACAATACTGTTAATTTAGTAACAGACTCGCAGATGCTAGTTATGCTCCATTATTATTATGTACTAAGATCTTGGCAGTGGAGATGGATGGAATAAGACGCAGTGCCAGGGTGTCCAGGTTGGAAAGAAGAAGAAATGAAGAAGTGAGGCAGATGATGGATATGGAGGAGACAGTGATGGAAAGGATCGAAAGACGAGCTCTTCAGTGGTATGGCCATGTCAGGAGAATGGAGGATGATAGGTGGCCCAAAACTCTTTTGGAATGGTCACCTTCTGGTAGAAGGAAACGGGGCAGGCCAAGAACAACTTGGAGAGGAGAGATCCATAGATTGATGAACGACCGAGGTCTGGAGGAGGATGAATGGCGTGATCGGCAAGAATGGCGAATGGGAATACAGGGTAACCGCTGAAAAGTGGAGAGGCCCTCAAAAGTAAAGTAAGTAATTGATGCCTTTCATTGCTCCGAGAAGCAAGCTTCCAATATAAGAGTTCGAAGTTCAGCTATCCAGGCAATTGTAACCGATAACTTTCCAAATGTGTTCTGAAAATATAATGTTCCATCTATTTATTAGATTAGTAATGGACAGAATAATATTTTAAATAAATAAATATTCTCATCTCGTGTCCAACTCAGGCTCGGGTCGAGGGATGAGATAAGATGAAGCCTCTGTACAGAGGTCTGTGAATGACATAGGTGCCGGCATGGGGACAGATGAACGAAATGAAACGAAATGGATGAGATGAGTATGGAAAAATGCTGGAATGGAATTGTGGCAGGGGAAAACGGGAGAAAACTCCGAGAAACACCGGCCCAAGCCATCGTCCATCTCAAAACTTACATGGAGTAACCGAGACTCGAACTCGGGGCCCCAGCGGTGAGAGGCGCGCATCTAACTGCTTGCGCCATGGAGCCGCCAGAATATTATTTTAGTGTAAATATTGATCGTAGCTTGATAGGATGTCAGTTTTAGTACAAATAAGAACCATATTTTGTTAGGATTAGAAATGCAGAATCTATTAATAACTATCTAATACCCGGCGTGCGCTGCTGCGCCTAAATAAATGATGTGTTTTTGCGTTTAGTTCAATAAGTGAAGGGAAATATAATTATAAATTTATATCGTTATTATTTTTAGATTCCCCGTGCTGATTATCAGGGATTGTCTGGGAATCTACGTATCCCCATGTAAAAGTAAAGTAAAGTGATCCCACGACAGGCATCAGGAGGCCCTTGGAGTAGTAGGAGATTAAGGCTCCCATTTTTTTCTAGACAATCGGCATTTGATGTCAGCCGGGTAGTCAGCCCTGCGTGGCGGCCGCCTTTACCCCCAGAACAAGCGTCTGGTACTCATTTCCGTTAGAGGCTGAGTCGACCCCAGGGCCATAGTGCCGCCAGAAAGTTTGGGTCAGTTTAAAACTCCTGACCCCACCGGGACTTGAACCCGCGACCTTCTGGCTTGTAGCGCAGTACCTTAACCACTACGCTACGGCGTGCCCCATGTACTTGGCATAAATGAGTTGAAAGACAAAATTCGTTATTTCGAGTTATCCGTGCTGCTGCTGTGCTTGTCCGGGAATCTTTTTGGCATCAATGAAAGACAAAAATAGTTATTGTAAGTCATCCATAAAAGATAAACATATGCTGTCGCGGACTTTTTTGTAGAGGTTTTTGAGATATTCAATTCTGTGTAAATTAATTTTGTGTATTTGTTGCAGTTTAGGCAGCGTAAGCCATTTAAACGTAAAAAAAGGATTGTTTTTCACTACAAAGGGTGATTTTTAAGGGTGTAGGAGTTGAATATCACAACTCTCTTGTAGCCTATGTTCATACCGGGAATCTCATGAACATTTTGCAAAAAAACCCCATCACAATCGGATCAACGGTATGGCCGCGCATAAAGTACGAACAAACAAACAAACAAACAAACAAACAAACATTAGTTTTTATATATTAATAATTTAAATAAGTGCAAATAATAATAATAACACGTTAAAATTAGTCTTTGTTACAAGTGCAAGTAGGAACAATAACTTGATAGGTTTAGTAATTACAGTATAAAACAAGTGCAAATATTAATCCCAACTTGTTAGTGTTAGTATGTTTTTCATAATTTGAGGGAAGTAAATTATACAGAGAATGTTTGGAAAACATTAGCTTAGGATAGGGGTGTATGTAGAGCTTATATCCGCGCTGCCATAAGCCTATGGGTTAGATAGAGCTGATGAGTTAGTTAGTTAGTTAGAAAGAAGATTTACGTGTACTTGAGAATAAAGTTCTTAGGTGAATTTTGGGCCAAAAAGAGATGAACAGACAGGTGAATGGAGAAAACTACATCATAGTGAGCTATATGATATGTATAGGAAGCCGGATATAATAACAGCTAAGTCACGTAGGCTGCGATGGGTAGAACATGTGGCACGTATGGGGGGTAAAAGAGGTAGGCCTACTTGGAAGCTTCTGGTAGGAAAACGAGAGGGAAAACGCCCAGAATGATGTGGGAGAATAACATCTATGATTTGAGGGAAATAGATTATACAGGGGATGATTGGAATGCATTAGCTCAGGATAGAGATGTATGTCCTCGCGGTCATGGGCCTACGAGTTCGATAGAGCCAGTGAGTTAGTAGTTAGTGTTGTTATAAATGCGAATAGGAACCATAACTTGTTTTAATATAATTGACAGGGAGCATTATTTTAAATGCAAACCAGACTATAACTATGTGGAATAAGTTAACGTCATAATCACTGAACATTATACTTTAAGAAAGCATAACTAGGAATAATAACTTCATAGCTTATGATTAGTCAAAGTATAATTTTAAAATCTTAGCTAGGAACTTTCACAACACATATACATGTTTATAGAAGTTCTAATATTGCCAAAAAGTAAACCAATGCATGTAGCACTCCAGAAATATATAGTGGAGCATACTGTTATATGAAGACCTCGACAGAGTGACTAATTTAACTCGTGGGTCGCGTAAAGTTTAATATAGTTTAAGGTGGGTCCCTAATTAAAAAAATAAGGTTCATAACCACTGAAATAGTGTAGCCTATGCGACTTACCTTGTTATCCGTTTCTTGGTACCGTCCCTGGATCTGATATTCAATTCCTCGTATGATTCCGCCTTCCGATTGCAATTCCTGCAAAACAAAGTTCCAATTATGTATTCACGTAGACTTTCACGGCCGGAGTTGCTATGATGATCTTGAAGAAGATTTTCGGGCTGTAGGCCGTGGTCGTGAGGCTTGTAGTTCCCCGACGTTTCGCCAGAGACTGCGTCTGGCATCCTCAAGGGTTGTCTCTTAGGCCGTGGTCGTGAGGCTTGTAGTTCCCCGCCGTTTCGCCAGAGACTGCGTCTGACATCCTCAAGGGTTGTCTCTTAGGCCGTGGTCGTGAGGCTTGTAGTTCCCCGACGTTTCGCCAGAGGATCCCCGACGTCGGGGAACTACAAGCCTCACGACCATGGTCTGAGACAACTCTTGAGGATGCTAGACGCAGTCTCTGGCGAAACGTCGGGGAACTACAAGCCTCACGACTACGGCCTACAGCCCGAAAATCTTCTTCAAGATCATCATTCCAATTATGTGTTTATTAAAATGTTCCTCTAAATAATGAATTCTTGCGCCATACATAGGCGAGCATTCTAAATCATCATGAATTTACAGAGAATTATGGGACATTCGCCAGTTCGAGTTCCTATGGGGGATGAAATTATCTCACGGAATTTCGGTCAGTGTGAGACCCACCCAACTTTTTGAAGAATTAGGGAGCTACAATAAATCGTGGCTCCAGGATTAGAAAACCAGCTATAATGATTGAGAGACCCATATCATCCTTATACTGGCTAGATGATTGTCCACATCTACGTATGACACATAAGGATGTGAGACCAGTAAACGGTTGGTAAGCCAAGAGTCCTCTACACCTGTCAGGAATGCAGTTATTTCCTAGTTTATAAATAACGGAATCACTACCAGATGTTATACGTTCTTACATTATGTATATTTATTTTATTCCGGTAACTCCGTGCATTTTTTTTTTCCAACTGTTGAAATATGCACTTTATTTAATTGTTATTTATATTGTCTAGTAGTTTAAGCCTACAAAATCTTTTATATCACATCCAAAAATTTACTAACGTTGTAATTCTATGTGACTCCAAAGCAGTCATTCTCGCTATAACACGAGACACAACACCCAAAAGCATCAAAATTATCGAATGTCACAAAATGATAAAACATTTATCCCGTCTACATAAAAAAGTTGAACTTCAATGGATTCCGGCCCATTGTGGAGTGACAGGCAATGAAATAGCCAAGAAGGGTAGCAAAATTGTTTCAAACCCAATTTCTACTCCAGTTTCCTTTCAATCTATCAAAAGAATTATCTCAAATAAATATATCAATAAACTTAGAGAAGAATACACCACCAAAACATCTGGAAAGGAATGGGAAAATCTACAAGCTTATGGCATTACTACATTGCAAAGAAAATCTGCAGTAGCAATATTCAGACTGCTAACAGGACATGACTTCCTGAATAAACACATACACAGACTTGGCATATCAGATTCACCTAAATGCCCTTTTTGCAATTTAAATGAAGATATGGAAAGAAACCATCTCATCCGTTGTCCAACTTTTTTAGAAGAGACCAGCCTTTCTGCTAAATATTGGAGTGCAAGAGAGCGAATGATTTCATTATCAAGTGCTCGACATTAGATACCAACCAATCAACCAACCAACCATATTGTCTAGTATCACAAATGTAACCACTAAGCTATGTGTTTCCCTTCTCCTCTTTTTTTTTAGGAAATTAACTGATTTTAATTTCAGTATCACTATGAAACATTGTTTATGATGAACTGGGTCCTGGCATCAAATTTCAACTTAGGATTTACTTTGAAGAAAACTAGGAAAAAAATCAGTAAGTTAGTCAGTATAGGAGTTTGAACCCAGAATCTTCCGAATACAAGTCTAAAACTCTATTGACTGAGCCAACGTTCCCGGTGAAATATGAATTTCTTACATTCGGCAAAATATATTTTACAATGAAATAATAGAGGAACTTCGGGTAATGTAAACCCCTATTTTGAATTTGTTGTTTTTCTTCTTATATTTAAGGGGGTTGAATTTTGTTTAATTACAGTAATTATCATTAGTGTTATAACTATGAAATATCATTGTTATTTTATTTAAATATTGAAACATCTTCATAATTTATAAACTTTTTTACATTACAACAAAGGTCCACTTTAACTTCCATATTCGGATAATGTCCTTCTTAGCTTTTAGTTTATTTTTAAGTTTATTTACTCTATTAATTTATACAGACAGACACAGATAAATATTTATGGCTGATCGTAATTAAAAAAGCGTTGATATTTATTTAATGTTTTGAAAAAAAGATTGTTGGTTATAACATTCACACGTCATTCATCTGCAGAAAGCGATGGTTTAGTAAAATTATAAGGATATTAAATAAAATTAATTAAATGCATGCTTTTTACAGATAACATGCTCGTTGATAAAATATACGTATATACCCAGGTCCACTTTAACCGCCTCGTGGGGGTCCACATTAACCGAATTAATTTATGTTTAATTATTTGGCTGTACTTTCCTTTAGGACAGAAAAATTTTCCAATTTTATATCTTATTCCACTGATGCACTAAACACTCTTAAACACTTTCAAAACATTTTGCAACACTTTTTAACACATTTTAAACATATTCCAATGTTCCAACGAGTTTTTTTCCATATTTATATATTTGCGTAAAACATGGTCGTGCTACATTTCTTACTTCCTGCTCTTTGTCTTTTTCCCTCCACTTCCTATGTTGTTCCAGCGTTGCCACCATCAAGAACCCGAACTTGCTTTTTAAATGTGATTCCACGTTCCCTGGATTTCACCTACGTTAGAGTAATTGATTTGTATTACAGTAATTGATTTAGGTTTGGTTAGCTTTTAGGTTCCTTGCTTTTTAAAAGTGATTTGATACGTAAAATAAATTATACATTTTTAGACAAGTTCTGGGAATTTTGTGTCAATGTTGGTCATACTAATTTAACATATATACACCGCCAACTGCTGGAGGCTGCATTTATCTACCTGGGATAATTGGAGCACTAGCGCATGCGCACTGCGATTCTATAGAACTTAGAAAAATTGTCTCCGGTCTTAAAGGAAAGTATATCCAATTATTTTATACAGCCGCCATGTGACATAATATCAAACCAAATCCGTGAGTAAATTAAAACAGCATCTACATAATATAATATATTTTTTGGAGTTTCTCCAACATTTTAATATATATTCAATAGCAGAATATAAGGATTAATTCTTAGCTTGAAATGGTAATTTTAATAAATATCTTCGCATGAAGAATAAAATAAACTGGTCTTGAACACGCCAAAGTTGATGAGAGGGAAGAAGATAAAATACAAAACATGGGCTCTTAATTTAAGGGAGGAAAAGAGAATACGAGTATTTGAGAATAAAGTTGTTAGGAAATGTTTCGGACGAAAGAGAGATGAATAAACAGGCGAATGGAGAAGACTACATAACAATGAGTACATGATCTTCATAGGAAACCAGATAAAATAAGAACAGTTAAGTCTCGTAAACTACGATGGGCAGAACATGCGACACGGATGGGGAATGAAAGAGGGGCATTCAAGCTTCTTGTAGGAAAACGAGAGGAAAAACGCCCAGTTGGTAGACCAAGAATGAAGTGGGAGAATAATATTAACCATGATTTGAGGGAAGCAGAATATACGGGGGACGATTGGAAACCATCCCAATGTAGGGATGTATGGAGAGCTTATGACCGCGCGGCCATGAACTTTCGGGTTCGATAGTCCCAGTGAGTTAGTTAGTAAATTGTAATGTTCTTATTAAAACAATGATGCCAATTTTACCTTCATTCTGCAGACACTGGGTATTATCCGGCACAGGGAATGTCCATATTTGACCTGAATTACGTACAGTATACAGAGTACTATAGTCGTGATGCTTAACTTGTTTACTTTCATAAAGAGAAGTGTAGGAGTAAGCTGTGTCAAACTACAAATAAAGAATTATGCATTACTTAATGAAATTTTATTAATATGACAATATACAGGGTGTATAAAATAGGATGGCGCAAACTTACATGGTTAAAAGTGCACGATATTTGAAGCAACAATGTCCCAATAAACATGGGTCCGCAAACGAGTCGTTTTCAAGATAATTACAAATGTATGGTTACAAGCCGCCACTGACTTCATTGTAAACATCGTCCTAGTTAGTACAAATTAATTTGAATTTAGATTTTACTATTAATTTTTCATCTCATTTAGTCCACATTTTACAGTTCACTTCACTTATGGCTTACCTGTTAAAGGAGGTGTCCGAAGTGTCTTCCTTGCATCTGGATGCAATATTGTGCTCGTCTCTGCAATGAATGTCGAATTCTTTCGAAAACCCCTGGATCATTTCTGAATTCTTGACAAGCATGTACAACTCTCTGCTCCAGTTCTTCAACCGTGTTAACGGGTGTGCTGTACACTTCGCTTTTGAGGTGATCCCAACACAAAAATCCAAAGGATTTAGATCAGGTGACCTTGGAGGCCAAGGTACAGATCCGCCTCGACATATCCATCTTTGGCCGTATCTGCGCGTTAGATGCCGTCTCACAGCAGCAGCAAAATGTGCCGGAGCTCCATCATGCATGTACCACAAACTCCGACGTTGCTGAAGAGGAACATCCTCAAGCAATCCTGGAAGATGACGCCGCAGAAACCTAAGGTACCTCCGTCCAAAAAGTTTTCGTGGAAGAATGTGTGGCCCAATAAGATGACTTAGTACCACTGATCACACATTCAGTGAGAAACGGTGCTGATGTGGTGACTCATGAACAGCATGTGGATTTATTTCACACCGAAAAATGTGTATTATGATAATTGAAAACACCATTGCGTATGAATCCTGCTTCGTCTGTAAATAAAATGCGAAACGAGGGTTGACTACAGTCTGTTGTTGCATCCACTGACAAAACATCACTCTAGGAACAAAGTCCGCATCATTGAGACATTGAATTCGTTGGAGGTGGTAAGGGTACAGTAAATTGCGCTGTAAATTTCTCCATACACTACTGTGGCTTAGTACATGCACTTGTGTGGCAATTCTTCTCGTGGAGGTTCCTGGAGAGAGCTGTACTGCTTCCAACACCATATCCTCAACCTCAGGCGTAATGCGAGCAGACCTACCTACTGCTCTGCCATGTGCAAAACCCCCATTTTATCTCAGGCGCTGATGGACCCTTGTAAATGTACGAATTTCGGGATGTCTTCGATCAGGATATATTTATTGGTACAAGTGTGCAGCCTTCAGTGCATTGCCATTAGCCCTACCGTACATGGAATGCATATCCGCATACTCTTCATTACTGTAATGTTCCATTGTAACTACAACACAGCACAAGTGGCACTCCTCAGACGAGACTGATACCTTTTGAGACTGTGTACTGTATCCGTCCTGTACGTTCTGCGTGTATGGTTTGATTACAACTCCACCTCTCGGCAATGTTCAGTTTTGTAAACAAAGAACATAGGATGGCTTAAAGTGCGCAAGGAGTAAACAGTACGATGTTATAAACAATGACGTCAGTGGCGACTTGTGCAATACATTCGTAATTATCTCGCAAACGGCTCGTTTGCGGACCTATGTTTATTGGAACATTGTTGCTTCTATTATCGTGTACTTTCAACCATGTAAGTTTGCGCCATCCTTTTTAATACGCCCTATATAATTACGATAGAGCAGTACAATAATATTGATATAAATCAGTAAATGGTAAACCAATATTCTAAATACTTCATCATCATCATCTTCAAAGTATGGGCCTGTTGGTACGTTCCTCTTCCCGATGCACATTATGCTACAGATCATCCTTCCAACGTCGTTTTGGTCTTCCTACATTTCTTCGGCCTTCAGATCTATAATAAAGAATCTGTTTTGATAAACGATTATTTGGAATTATTTGTACATGTTCAAACCAATTGCATTTATTTCTGTATATTCTATCGTTTATATTATATATTTATAATTCATCTCTGATATCTTGACTTATCTTTTGATCTCTTAAAGATATATCTGCAACGTATCTCAGAAATCTCATTTCTATTGTCATTTATGTTTATCAGAGATCGTTAAAGGCCAAGTATCAGACCTGTATGTTAATGTTGGAACGGCTACTGTTTTGTAAAATTTCAATTGAGTTTCCCTTGTGGTCTTATTTCTCAAATACCCGTATATCTTCTTATTGAACACATACTGTACATCTGTTGAAATTTTCCTAATTTCTTC
This sequence comes from Diploptera punctata, assembly GCA_030220185.1. NCBI lineage: Eukaryota > Metazoa > Arthropoda > Insecta > Blattodea > Blaberidae > Diploptera > Diploptera punctata. The sequence continues at coordinate 987,607 of JASPKZ010000434.1, forward strand.
TCCATACCCAAATTTTGTAGGTACGACATCATGCATCCCAGGTAATTAAAATACGTTACTTGATCAATGATGTTTGCTCCAATTTCAATATTTGTCCTTTTATGATGAGTTCCAATAAATATTCTAAATACACACATTGAAAATCACAAAACATTACAATGCACATTCCCGGGTCTCGTGACAAAATATCTACTATCCTGGCGACATGTTTGAATTTCACATGAGTATATTAAACCATGTTTAGTACTTCTTCGGAATATTTGATTACATCCAAAATGCTATAAACGGCCGTTCCGATAAAATAATATCTTCTAGCATTTTGTTATTAACCGATAACAATGTATCTCATAAATAACAGAGCTTGTTCTGCCCACGGAAAATATTTATGTGTAATGAAATGCAATACTGTTTATATATAATAGGGATAAATGGGATCACACTTGGCTAAAAAATACTTGCTCATAAGATTTTATGATAAGGGTACCACTATGCTTTTTTGGTAGAAAATCTCATCCAAAAATAAGTTTTATCCACTTATAATACAAATAATATTACGTTACAAGTTTTTTGGAAATTATTAAAGAAAAACAATTTTAATTATTTAAATACAAATATGAATTTATTATATATATATATATATATATATAACTTATATATATATATAATGATAGCCTAGCAATCATTATAAAAAATAAACATCCTCAACTCGTGTCGAGGCATGAGTTGAGATGAAGCCCCTTTATAGAGCTGTGTGAATGACAAGGGGCGACCACGCCTGACGCACCATCTCGGGGGGCAGATAAATGAAATGAAACGAAGTGGATGAGATCAGTATGGAGAAATGGTGGAATGAAATTTTGGCAGAGGAAAACGGGAGTAAACCTCGAGAAAAACCTGCCCAAACTCCGTTTCGTCCACCACGAAACTTACATGGTGTGACCGAGATTCGATCTCGGAACCTCAGCGGTGAGAGGCGAACATCTAACCGCTTTCGCCACGGAGCCACCATAAATCATTATATCATCGGATATAATAATAATACCAACCTTCCACGTAATGGGCCTATTTACCTGTTATGACATATAATAAATGTATTTTTAAAAATTGACTTAATAGTAATTTCGACTACGTATAGCTAGTAAATTAAAAAAAATGAATTTTGAGTAATTTTGACTCTGATTTATGTTGGGAATGAAAGATTCAGAATTACTTTACAACATGGTCACACGTAGAAATTCATTATATAATGGAAATGGACAGCTAATGAATGACAAATGAGGAAAATTTTGAGGAAGTGGCTGAATTCAAATACCTAGGAACGATAATCACAAATAGGAATGAGATGCACAACGAAATTAAACATAGGCTCAATTCTGGAAATACTTGTTATTATGCATTGCAGAGACTCTTGATGTCCCAACTCCTTTCAAAAAACGCTAAACTGAAAATATATAAAACTATTATTCTACCAGTTATATTATATGATGCGAAACATGGACTCTTACTTTAAGGGAGGAAAGGAGATTACAAGTATTTGAGAATAAAGTACTTAGGAAAATTTTTGGACCAAAGAGAGATGAACAGACAGGTGAATGGAGAAGACTACATAACAATGAACTACATGGTCTTTATAGGAAGCCTGATATATTAAGAACAGTTAAGTCTCGTAGACTGCGATGGGCAGGACATGTTGCACGTATGGGGAATGAAAGACTTGCATGGAAGCTTCTTGTAGGAAATCCAGAGAGAAAACGCCCAGTTGGTAGACCAAGAATGAGGTGAGTGAATAACGTTAACTATGATTTGAGGGAAATAGATTATACAGGGAATGATTGGAAAGCCATTAGCTCAGGATAGGGATGTATGGAGAGCTTATGTCCGTGCGACCATGAACCTACGGGTTCGATAGTGCCAGTGAGTGAGTAAGTATAATAATAATAACAATAATAATAATAATAACAATAACAACAACAATAATAATGATAATAAATAATAATATTCTATTTTATTGCGGTGAATAATAAATATTTCTTAAAAAGCAGAACAAACGATTTTAACATTCTTAATTTTTTATGAGTAGTAGACTGCTCCATTCGCCTGGGTTTATTGCTCTCTTTACGCCAATGTAAATTTAACAATGCACTTTATAATACATTTATGGATGAGATTATTAGCGCTCTATTTTGCTTTTCAGTATGAAGCTATTCTAGAGCTGGTCAGAATGTATTTAAAACTGTGCAGCCATTCACCCGAAAGTCCTGCTAATAGGTTACTCCACATCAGCCGGAAGTGCTAACAACGGTTGTCATGGAAATATCAGCTCATGTTTTAAGAACGGTAGAAAAGATGGAAGTAAAACTTGATGGAATTTCGGCAAGGGATTGTCAAGCCATTTTTTGTTTTACCACACCTTCTATAAAAACAGTACGGGAATTTTCCTGGCGTAAAGTTGGCAGGATATTTCGCCTTCGTGTCACTGCCTAAGAATCGAGGAAATTATGCGTTGACATGCATGTGGAGTTCGATGGCTCATTCATTATACCTGTACCTTTTACCGAACCTTAGGATGCCGGGAAGAGATGAGAGTTTACCAATGCTCTTTTACATTCTGGAGGAACTAATTTCATTCAGATGGATAATCCTGTGCGAATCTTAAATGAACTAATTTCCTTCCTGGAATTGACTTTACAAGTTTATCTCAAACAGTACTTTCCGATTGCCTCATCCCATATAAATAAATGATAAATAAAAGCACAGAACTGAGATAGAGGTACCAGACACACAATCTGCAGACAAATTTACTATTTTAATATCACGTTATATGATTTATTACACTAAAATCTGAGTGTAAATTATCAATTTTATTTGAATTAAATTTTATTCCTCTGGCCTCCTATGGTCTGTATATAGATTAACTTTAGCTTTAAAAACTCTCCTGGCTCTTCATTATCATTGATCACCTATCATATCATCGGGGTAACGTAACACCGTCTTCTAGGCGCCCCAACTTAAGAAATGGGTTACAATTCCACCATGCGGGAGAGAATATCACAAATATAATTAAGACAAATTGGTGGCATTGGTAAAAGAAAATTGAACATACATTACAGAATGGCATCTATTTATTTACGTATTACCATTTTCTTCTTCTTCTTTTTCTTCTTCCATTCATGTGATAGACCTAGTGGTCTGTTACGGTCTCAATCCAATATTTGAAGGGTCTGCCCAAAGATCTCTTGCCTGTGGCTGGTAATTTAAAATTTGACGTGGTATTCTTGTTCTGCTCATTCTTCTTAGGTGATATTTCCAGTTCTTTCTGTATTTTTTGTACATATTGACTTAAAGAAAATTATTGCTCTTTCTCTCTAAGTCAGCTGGGTTTAATAATAAGAATTTTGTCTTTAGGATTTGCTGGGTTGGCTTTTTTTCATTTATTAACTCATGCTTTATTTAAGGCATTACTCTTTATATGTGCGGGGGTAGTTATTCATTGTATAAGGGATTCTCAGGATATTCGTTTTATACATATTCCATGATTGATTCTGTTTTTAATTCTTTGAGAATCTCAGAATTCCTTTTATGGTCTGTTCTTGAGTAATCTGCAGTACGTATCATAAATTTAATTTCTGCCGCAGTTAGTCTATGTTCATCGAGGCCTCACTGCCGTAACATAATATGGGTCTGGCCAGTGTTTTATAAATGCTAGTTCGTGTGTGTTGCTATACTGTAGCTTAAAAATAATAATTATAATTCCTGTTACTCTGTTAAATTTTATAATTTTTGACTAAAATCTTTTTCCTCTTCGCATGTAACTTGGTATCCGAGGTAGTTAAATGTGTTTGTTTGTTCTAATATTTTATCATTAATAACAATTTTACTGCCAACTGTGTCTTTTCCTAGGAAAGCTATGACTTTAGATATTTCTGTTGAGATTTCATGTTGTTTATTGCAATTTGGTGAAAAGAGTGAACTGAACGTTATAGGCCATCTTCTGAATTCGCTATAAACACAATGTCATCTGCAACAATTTTAAGTATATTTATATGCACTTAAACATCTAAAGTTGTATCACATCTGGAATATTTCGTAGTTGTGGATATATATTAGTCGCGTGTTCTTGTCATTTTAATTATATTGTGAAATTGTGATTGTAATGAAATGGATCCTGGTATTGAAATTTCAATCCAGCATTTGCAAAAAAAAAAAAAAAAAAAAAAAAAAGGAAAAAATTCTTATAAATGCAAGGGAATATCCTAGGAAATTATTAAACATAAAAAACAGTGAAATAAAGATTAATGATCTTCCTTTATTAACATTTTTGTAGCTAAGTAATGTTTAAAATTCTTTATGAAGAATTAGTACAACAAGATTTCATAAAATGAAATTTCATGAAGGAGTTAATCAAATATTTAAAGAATTAATATTAATGCTAAAAATTAATTATACGATAAATTATAAACAATTGTTGGTGGTATTTATATGATATGTTAATATATTCATCTTGGAGGAGTTTTTATCTTAATTAAAAATTATTTATTATTAAATGGATTTTAGAGTTTTTTTCTCTTATTAATATAGTTAAAATGTTTAAGCAGTAACAAAAAGGAATATACACGTTATATGAATTTAATCTCCCCATATTTTTACACGTTTCATTTATTATGTTTTATAAATGCGAGGTTTGAAAATTTATAATTTTAACAAAAATGCCTTTTTTTTCGGTCAGGTAAATGAATATTCATAACCTGAATTCCAAATTTCCTTATAATTTCTACTGTAATTAGACATAAAATTGACAACTGGTAAGTCAGCCGTCCTCAACTAAATTATTAAACTTCATCCAGAAATTCCAATATGCAGAAGATGGAACATTGATTTTGATAGGCCTCCTTATTGGAATTTCTGAATGAAGTTTAATAATTTAATTGAGGACGACTGGCCTACCAGGAACCAATTTTATATTTAATATCTTATTACATAACCTCAGCTATGATTTAATATGAATTTTAAAAAGTGTTGATTTCTACTGTCTGTCATAAAAATGATAAAATCCGTAAGGTGTGTTATTTCTACAGGATAATGAAAATTAAGACGGAATAGTCCATAATTATAATGTACTTATGCATGCTGTCAAGCATATTAAAGAATGTACAGAATGATATAAGAATTGTCAAGAAAGCCAATGCCAAGAATTCGAAAATATAATGTATCGGTAAAGATACGTTTGTCGAATTTTTGAACGCTTTAGACCGTAAAAGGCGTTCTCTCCTGAGAAAGTTTTATCCTAATACGATTTTGCTTACTCAGAAATCTGTTCATGGGATAATAATTGTTGAAATTCGTAAGTTACCTGACGAGGTAACATAAGATAGAAACTTATCGTGAGAATCCCGAAGGGAACCGATGGTAACCGATGTAGTTTGAAACCTTACCGCGTACCTTGCTGCTTTATCCAAGATGTGGGACCTTCGATCATGTTTTCGGTATACGCGGAGAAGAGGAATTTGATAGAGTCTACCAAAGAATTCAACTGGAAGAATAGGAGAATCGGCGTAATATTGCGCGACGCAAACGTCGTTGTATACGGTATTATTTGCGGGACGCAAGCGTAAATGCGTTCCTCTATAGCAGACGAAAATAACGGAAGTGGGTTTTATCGCTGAGAATTCTGGGTAATTTCTTGCCAATATTACGAAAACGACGACTTTCATGCATGACCAGTTAGTGGGTAGCTAATTCGATCTTTGCACTTGCTCACGGTGAGTCAGCTCACCAGTGATTGGAAGTAATTTGAGTAGAGACTAATGTATTTGCATGTTTCAAGAGAAATGTATTTACCAACTAGCAATATTAAGAGCTTTCCATTCCCTCACATAAACTACACCTTCCCCATCAAAGAAAATATATTATTTTGTCGCACAATGCAGTGCAGGTAGGTGTATCGAATTAATTTACTTCTGGTGAACGAAAAGTTTGCTTCGCATTGTGCGAGAAAAGCAATATGCAGGCAGATAAGGAAACTCATTTAATGATACAAATCACATTATTCTGTGCACAATACTCGTCCACTGACCACTTTTCACCTAATTAACACGTGTGTTGCCATTAAACTTTGTGTTTTGGAGAGAATTTATGTTATCCGTAATTATAAACAATTTTCACTACCAAAAAGTATCGATTTTAATACAGTAATAATTTTAAACAAACACAACTAAGTTTCATTTTCTATTAGAAAACATACGAAAAACACATTTTTTACAGTTTAACAAGAATAACGATGTGATGGGAATTGATAGCATTTTATTTAACGGTTATCTTTAGCAGTAAAGGACATTACTTACTTACTCACTGGCACTATCGAACCCATACGTTCATGGCCGCACAGACATAAGCTCTTCATACATCCCTATCCTGAGAGCTAATGCTTTCCAATCATTCCCTGTATAATCTACTTCCCTCAAATCATAGTTAATGTTATTCTCCCACCTCATTCTTGGCCTACCAACTGGGCGTTTTTCCTCTGGCTTTCCTACAAGAAGCTTCCATGCACGTCTTTCATTCCCTATACGCGCAATATGTCCTGCCCATCGCAGTCTACGATACTTAACTGTTTTTTTATTATATCTGGCTTCCTATAAAGACCATGTAGTTCATTGTTATGTAGTCTTCTCCATTTACCTGTGTTTAATCTCACTTTGGTCCAAAACATTTCCTAAGTATTTTATTCTCAAGTATCGTAATATCCTTTCCTCCCTTATAGTAAGAGTCCATGTAAGGATATTACCGTTAGAATTCGGGGGTAATTATGGAATGGGCGTAAGTTTTTCTTAAAAGCCTCTTATTATGTAAGAGATTGCCCAGCTCAAAAAACAGTTTAAAAAATCACTAAATATTTCCTTAAGTAAGATAATATAAATTCATGTTCCGGGTATACTTTTGTTATTATTATTATTATTATTATTATTATTATTATTATTATTATTATTATTATTATTATTATTATTATATAGACTTCAAAAAAGCATATGATTCAATTAAGAGGGAGAAGTTATATAGTATCCTGCTGGAGTTCGGATTTCCTAAAAAGTTAGTTAGACTTATACGAATGTGTCTAAATGGCTCAAAGAGTAGGGTGCGTATAGGCAAACAGTTTTCAGATACTTTTGAAATCCAGAATGGGTTGAAGCAAGGAGATGCACTATCTCCTCTACTATTTAATTTTGTACTAGAGCATGCCATTAAATCTTTAGAGAATGAGGAAGGCTTACAACTGAATGGTATTAATAAGCTGTTAGTTTATGCTGATGATGTAGTATTGTTGGCCGATAGCGAGGAGATACTAAAGGACAATACGCACACACTATTGAGTAACACTAAGAAATTAGGACTGGAAGTAAATATCAGTAAAACTAAATATATGGTCACACGTAGAAATTCAGTATATAATGGAAATGGACAGCTAATGACAAATGAGGGAAATTTTGAGGAAGTGGCTGAATTCAAATACCTAGGAACAATAATCACAAACAGGAATGAGATGCACAAAGAAATTAAACATAGGCTCAATTCTGGAAATGCGTGCTATTATGCATTGCAAAGACTTTTGATGCCCCAACTCCTTTCAAAAAACTTTAAGCTGAAAATATATAAAACTATTATTCTACCAGTTATATTATATGGGTGCGAAACATGGACTCTTACTTTAAGGGAGGAAAGGAGATTACGAAAATTTGAGAATAAAGTTCTTAGGAAAATTTTTGGACCAAAGAGAGATGAACAGACAGGTGAATGGAGAAGACTACATAACAATGAACTACATGGTCTTTATAGGAAGCCAGATATAATAAGAACAGTTAAGTCCCCGTAGACTGCGATGGGCAGGACATGTTGCGCGTATGGGGAATGAAAGACGTGCATGGAAACTTCTTGTAGGAAAGCCAGAAGGAAAACGCCCAGTTGGTAGACCAAGAATGAGGTGGGAGAACAACATTAACTATGATTTGATGGAAGTAGATTATACAGGGAATGATTGGAAAGCATTAGCTCAGGATAGGGATGTAAGGACAGCTTATGTCCGTGCGGCCATGAACCTACGGGTTCGATAGTGCCAGTGAGTAAGTAAGTAATTATTATTTTTATTATTTTATGTTTTATTACGTGTACACTTTCTTTAAAAGCCAATTACTTAATCAAATTATAAATTATTATTATTATTATTATTATTATTATTATCATTATTATTATTATTATTATTATTATTATTATTTTAATATTTTTTGTTCTTTCCTTGTCGACATTATATTGTGTAGTCTATGTATATTATGTATTATTAATCAAGTTGTAGATAATTCATAATTGTTATTATATGTATAATTTAACCCTGGTGAAGTGGATGAGAAGAACTTACTGTCTTAACTCCATCAGGTAAAATAAAAAATAAGAGGTTGAGGTTTTTTCAAGTGCCGTAAATCTGTGAAATGCAACGCACGACTTTACAAGATTTTTTATGTCCCTAATAAATCGATCGACCCGAGCCCGGTTTCAACCCGCGAATCTCGGAACCAGAAGCGAATATGATAACCGCTAGTCCACTGGACTGACATAGCAATATGTAACTGCGTTCGAGATACTTATTTGGGATACTCTGAGTCAAAATTTCTTTATACTAACATCACCTAAACTTTTATGTAATTTTTTCCTATTTGTGAAGCAGAGATATCCGAGGATATAAATTATTTTTGCATGAAGTGCAAAATCTCAGTACTTTCCCTGGCGACATCATACGAATACGATGTGGCGCTTCCTTATAAAATAACAATTATATGATAATTATATTTGTTTAATTAAATCTGCTAATAATGGTGAAATATTCATTTATACTTCGTTTCATTTTAGTGAATGAGAACATTTGATTTTTAAGGCTGTTATATCAAACAAAAATAATTATTTTATCTTTTTAAATTGAATAATTATCTTAGAATTGATCTGAAATGTAACTAAAATGTAGGCCTATACATGCTAATTTTAAATTAGAGACTAAACAAGCTTGACATGAGGACTGGCACTAGAATGTTTTCACATGGAGGGAACAAAATGCAATTTGAACGTTTCTAACAGTGTAATGTAAACAAAGTCTACAACCACGGTTTTTCAAAATGTTTATGGTTGTTATAGACACAATATAAATTATGAAATACGTGGCTGTAGTTCAGACTTAATTTCTACAATTTACTGCCCCATATAGTAATTCGAGCCTAATAGACCCAACTGATACAGCTATGCAAACCTTCAAACGTAGCCCGTGCAGTACATTTCAATTATATATATATATATATATATATAAGAAAGATGAATGTTTGGATTGGATTTGCCTGGTGGTGTAATGGATAGCACGCTGGGGTACCAACCCAGAGGTCCGGGTTCAAATCCCGTTCAGACATTTATTTTTCTTATCATTATAAGAAAGATTTGTACCCGGACCTCTCGATTTGTACTCGAGGATGCTATCCATTACACCACCAGGCAAATCCAATACAAACACCAATTTTTCTTATATATATATATTTTTTTCTCCATTATTACAAGATGTAGCGGAACTCTTCACTGCCACCGGGTAGCGTAATCCAAGGTGAACAAACAATGCTTAGAGCAATTTGTTACGACCACCAAATTAAAAATACAGATGTTAAATTTTGGGCAGACGAGGTTAGGAGAGAACTCCAAAAGATTGGGATGGGCTGGATATGGGAAATAGGGACTGAAAATCGCAAGAACGTGTGGAGAAAAATAAGGAGGAGGTACTTAGATATAAATCAACAAGATACTTTTGCCGAATGTACAGGAAAACGCTCACTGTGTTTACAAATGGACAAAACGCGAAAAATAAGGACAACACTCATTCATGAATAAATATATGTTATCAAAATGCAATACCATTAATTATTAACAATTATATATAAATTAATTAGTGTATAATGCTATTGTGTTATTATTCAATTGTAATATTATTATTGTGTTTTCTTTATGTAATTGTAATGTTATTGCTGTTTTTGTTGTTTATTTTTCTTTACACTAGTACCAATTATTACTTTATTGTAACGGACTGTCAACAGCACGTACGGCTTACTGCCCGTGCGACCCATATTTGTAAATAATATTGTAAATATCTTACTTTTTGTCTAATAAAGTCCTACTACTACTACTAAAAAAATAACAAGTAAGCAAATTAAATACAATATTTTTACTTTATAGCAGTGACGCGTTATCGATGTTATATATATATATATATATATGGCTATATAAGAAGCGTTACTGCTATAAAGTAAAATAGCCTCATTAAAAATGCGTTCTTTTTTATAGAAGCCATAAGATGGCACTTCGACCGTAGTCCCATTGCCTCTTATAATAGAAAATTGGTATATAGGGAAACAACATTTAATATTTTCACTGAGAATCTGAGTGGATTTCACTGACATATAATGTTAGATGTTCAAATCACACATTCTAAATCTGGATGCAAAACTAAAAATCTACAAAACCATACTGAGACTAGTTGCTATTTATGACAGTGAATGTTGGACACGTAGCAGAGAGAATGGAGAAAGACTGAGAATCTTTGAAAGGAAAATCCTGAGGAAGATCCTGGGACCTATAAATGATCGTGGAGTATGGCGGATAAGATATAACGATGAAATATACCGTACAATTTGTATTCAGACCCAGATATTTTAAATTTTATTAAAATTGGCAGACTGAGGTGGGTGGGTCATATCATGAGAATGGAGGAGGAAAATGTTACTAGAAAGCTTACACTTCTGAGACCAGATGGAGTAAGAATAAGAGGAAGGCCGAAGCTAAGATGGATGGATGGAATAGAAGAGGACCTCTGAAAGTACGGGGTCCGGGGATGGAGAAGGAGGTTTGTTGAACAGAGATGCGTGAAGTAGTGTCCTAACAGCAGCCAGGGCTCGCAAAAGGCTGCAGAGCTGGAAGAAGAAGAAGAAGAAGAAGAAGGGCGTTAGAGGTATCGGGTTCAAATCATGTTTCAGGCGCTAATTTTTCTATTAATGTAATATATATTTGTGTTTTTATCATTCAACTGCAATTTTAAGACATATGCAAAAATATTACCGGCATTGCTTCTCCCACATAAAACCATACTATAAATGTTTTGTATAAATGTTTGAACTATAGTTTTATTAAGACTATTTAACTCATGCCCCACATGGGGGTCAATGACCAATCACATTTCAATGATTTTTTATTTACAACCAATCACAGTCGTTTTTCACCTCGATTTTTATCAGTTTAATTTTATCACTGTAAAATCAAGCCCCTCCATTTTAACATTCTGAATAGGTCATAGCATTATTTTGCAGTGGCCACATGTGGCTACCAGATTGTATATATAGTGCACGAATGTAACCTTATCATGATTGCGGGAGATAATATAAAAAACATTTGTAGCAATTGATTAAACCACAAAAAAAAAAGAAACCACTATTTGCACTTTCTTAAACGTATTTTTTTCCAGGTAATAACGTTCTAGAAAAATATAATTGACATATTTGCATCATAGGACATCTCAAATTAATTAATATACAGTTTTATGTGTTTCATTTATTCTCCACTAGGGTGCATTCTTACAATATTGCGATCCTAGTCGGCAGAGTCCCTACCTTCCACTCCGGCGACCCGGGTTCGATTCCCGGCAGGGTAGGGTATTTTAAATCTCCACTTGGGTCTGGGTGTATGTGCTGTCTTGTGTTTGTATGTGTGAATAAGAAAAAAAAAGGTTAACAAAGGTAAAACAAAAAGGAAGAACAGTATAAACGAAAGAAAAACGAGAAAGAAAGAAATTTAAAAAAATTCTAAAATAAACAAATACTTGAAATATATAAAGTAACTTTAAAAAAATAAAATAAATAAATAATATGATCTGGTTGCAGTGATAAACAAGTGAAACATAACGTTTTCTCATTTGTTTTCAAACATCGCCGTTTACGTTAAATATATACATATTTCAAAATAACTATATTTAAATAATGATTTGTGAGTAAAGAGTTTAATTTTATTCGTTAAATAGTCCTAACAAATGCCACTCTTGATTTCCAATTTCTTTAGATAAATTCACTCCTCACTTCGTGACATCGTGAATTTATAGATAATTTGGAAATCACTCGTGGCATTACTTATGATTAACAATGCACTAGGTTACAGCTCTGAGCCGTATTACATATGTCGAGTGCTGGTTCAAGATAATGCGTTCAACCGACTAATATGATGAACATAGCCAGTAGTCGGTCTAGTAAAGAACGAATGATCTGAAGAGACATATTATATGGATGCAAAACATGGACTCTAACTTTAAGGGGGGAGGAACGATTACGAGTTCTGAGAATAAAGTTCTTAGGAATTTCTTTTTTGAACAAAGAGAGATAAACAGAGAGGTGAATGGAGAAGTCTACTTAAAAATAAGCTACGTGATCCTTATTGGAAAACAGATATAATAAGAACAGTTATGTCTCCTTAACTTCGATAGGCAGGACATTTGACACGAATGAAGGACAGACATGTAAATCCTTGTAAGAAAACCAGAGGGAAAACTGCAGTTGGTTGATCAAGAATATGGTGGGAGAATAGCATTAACCTCGACTTGAGAGAAATAGATTATACAGGGAATGATTAGAAAACATTTACTCAGGATAGGGATGTATGGAGAACTTATGTCTACGCGGTCATGAATCTACGGGTCGATAATGCTAGTGAGTGTAAGTAAGTTGATAGAACGCTGTTCTATTTTCCGGGGAATACGTTCCCCCTTCCATCCAAACACTGCACTCGGCCCTTTATTCGGGCAATGTGATTAGTTATGCCTAAGTCAGTGAAAAGTGAACCCTGTTTCTCTTTTACCGCATTTTAAAAAAGAATATGTCTAAATAGTCCTGTGAAACAACGTTAAAGTTTGTGCAGGAATACAAAACACATACATGTTTTTAGGGTTTCAAATCAGCTGCGTACAATGACAAAGACATGCAGAATGCTGTTTATGCGTAAATAGTATCCAAATGATGTAACTAAATTCCCATTACTGGCTTTGAGGACGTGTAGTGAAACCAAGACGGTTACGTTTACCATAGGGACTCATGTCAGGAAACGTAAAGTTTTCCCGCTACACGTAAAATAGGGACTCAAGTCAGGAAAGAACCGTTTTCCCGCTACACGCAAAATACCAGAACACACGTTCAGTTCTCCCCCATTTTTGGTGCCAAAGACTAGGGTATTAGGTATATGTCATTCACTGATCGCCTGATATTTCATGCTCACTACAAGTTTATTTACATGACATTTAGTTGAGTCAGTGATCGCCCAAAGATATTTGTATTACCCGTTTAAAGAGTAAATGCAGTTGTTGACGGAGGGCACTGCAGTCGTGTTTCTGCAGGAATAGAAACGTGACACTGCTATCTATGAGCGCAGAGGGGAATGGGACGTGGGACTCTGATAGTATACACTGCCTTATATGACGTCACGTGTAGCAACAAACAGAGTTTCGTAATTCCTCCGCCTGCAGAGATATTTTGAATGACTAATACCTGCTGTTGCACTTGTCTTTGTTTATACTGTACTAAACTGCACGTAGTACATTTCATTTTTACGTGTTGCTATTGATCATGGTGAAACACACGTTTCAGGAATACACCGACATGGTGATATTTTACGGCGAAGCTCGGTACAATGGGAGGGCTTCTCGTCCGAGATCATCTGTACCAACGATTTAGGCAACAGTGGATAGGTCGTGCCGGCCCGATTGCTTGGCCTGCACGTTCTCCCGACATGACCCCGCTAGTCTACTACCTGTGGGGTCTTATGATATCCATGATTTACGAGTCCTCTGTGACAACCGAGGAAGACCTACTAGCACGGGTTATGGCTGCGGCGGTACCGTATCTGTGTTGATGTCGGTGTTCGTCATATCAAGTCCTTCTTGTAAGTGGATCCAGACGATAAGAAGTAGGGTCAGAGAGAGCAACATGTGTTGTGGTTTTTTGCGTAACAGGAAAACAACGCGTTTTCGGACACGAGTTCCTATGCTAAACGTAACCATCTTGGTCACCACTACACGTCCTCAGTCTGTAATGGAAATTTAGTTACACCCTGTATATATATATACCATATGCAGATTTCATGTCCGTTTTCCTATATTAAGGCAGGCATCATCAAGTTACAATGCGGTTTAAAAACTAATTTCACTTTTTCATTTTGCCTCGCCGCAAAACCACGTTAAACGTATTCGAATCGACCACAAAAACGGACTGACTCATTCGCTGTCCCTCCGCGTGTAATTAATTACCCTCTCTCTCTCTCGCCAAAGTTGCTCGGCCGAGTACTTGTGTGAGTGAATGACTCGGCCCACCACTCGGCAGATCTAATATGGCCGGTTACTAAATGCGTGCACATGTCGACAAGCGGGTGAATTATCATAAGTAATGCCACGAGTGATTTCCAATAAATTCACGGCTCACAAAGTGAGGAGTGAATTTATCTAGAGAATTTGGAAATCAAGAGTGGCATTTGTTAGGAATATTTAACGAATAAAATTAAGCTCTTTACTCACAAGCCATTATTTAACTATCCATCCATCCATAGTAATTCTGCTCGAAGGCAGGTCCTTCACTGCAATCATAGCATTTTCATGCTATGCTTGCAGCTTTACTAGGGAAGTGTATGTGTGGTAGCTTCCCGTTGCTTTCCACACCGGTGAAGGATGATGATGATGATGATAAGGATGACGATGATGGCCACATGATTTCGGGGACCGTTTGGGCCTTAAAGTTTTCCTGACATTTGTCTTACAGGTGAGAAAAAAACCCGATAAAAACCTCACCCAGAAAAATTGCCCCGACCGGGGATCGAACCCTGGCCCGCTGCGTGACAAGGCAGCACGCTACCTCGAGACCACAGCGGTGGACGTATTTAATTTTGTTGTAATGCACCACGGGCGTGCCGAAAAAAAAGAATTCCATTTTTAACTGCCGGGCACAGAAATCGAAGCCAGAATCCAGCGATGACAACCGATTGTGAGTAACTTAGAGCTGTGTTGAGTGAGGCATGTGCAGCGCGGACGTCAGGTAGTGACGGTATCCAATCCATCAAATGAGGAGATATATTAGTTATCTGTAGTTTAAATGAGAGATTTGGCGCTGGATTTTAGTGCCTTGCAGTTAATAACGGCAGATGTTTTTGGACACGTCCTTGGTACATTACAACGCTTCTATGGGAGAAATTTTAAGGTAGGTTTCGGAATGCAATGGGTGACAATTCCCTTGTTAATTACATTGTATGATTGCTTATTTTTCTACTGTATGTCATACTTTATCGGTTGAGGGTAAAATAAGGCCTTATAGGATCATATCTGTCAATTTAGATAAAACATTATTATTATTATTATTATCATCATCATCATCATTGTCATAAACATAATTAACCACATTGTAACAAGTCTCCTCCTATCATTTAATTCCTGACCTAATTGATACGCCGTTTGTATTTGTAAAATTCGTTTTAGTTGGTTTGTTTTTTTAAACTAGCATAAAACAAAATTAAATTCTTGATCTTCTTCTTATGACTTTCTCCCACTTACATGTTTGCCGTCTTCAGTTTCCATTTATTTCTATCATTCCAATCTCCTTCTTCCAAATTCCTATCATCAATTGTAGTTCTGACATAAGTATTCTATTTTCATCTTGGTCTGCAACGTTTATTTCTTCCGGGGGGTGCCCATTGGTATATATTTTTAGGCCATCTTTCATCTTCCATTCTCTGCCATTTAAATGTTTGATTTTCAATCCTCTCAACAACAAATGTAGTGACATTCATTTCTCTCCAAAGGAATTCATTTCTTATTTTATCCTGTCTTGTTTTTTGAAGGCTTCTTCTAAGATAATCAAATTCAATAGTTATAATTTTATTCTTTTGTAATTTCGTCAAAGACCAAGTTTCACCTCCACATGACAAAATATTCCGTATTATGCTCTTATAAATTTTAATTTTAGTTTCTTTTGTTATATATTTGTTCCAAATTATTCCATCTAATATCGTAGTTGCATTTTTTGCCATTGCTATTTTAGTTTGTACATCTCTTTCACATATACCTATATATGTAATTATTGTTCCAAGATATTTAAAAATTTCACATTTTTTTATCTTCCCTGTTAGGTCAACAACATCATTTCCCAAAAACATATATTCTGTTTTATGTAAATTTATATTCAGTCCTCATTTTGTATATTCTTCCATTAATTTATTTTCAATATATCTCATATCGTCTTCATCCCCTGAAAAAAAAAGTTCATCTGCAAACAATGTATGTAGTATTTTTCCTCCTATAGGAATACCCATTTCAGAACAATTTTTATGCCATAAATTAAGAGCCTGGTCTAAATAAATGTTAAGTAGAATTGGCGGTAAACTGCTTAATTAATTATGTAATATTCGTTCGCCGAACAAGTTGGCTCAAGTCGTAACGTTTGAGACTAGTTTTTGTTTTTGTGTTTAGGAGTCCCGAGTATAAATCTCGGATGCAGACAAGCATGACTGAAATTTTATCCTGTCTTGTTTAATTCATCAAGGCAAATGTTGGGATAAAAGTTCATACTAGAACCTATTTAATCATTTCCTTATATAATTAAAATTGAATCAGTGAATTTCAGAAATGCATGACAAACACAATAATAAAAACACAGAGGCTATTGAAAACGCTTAAAGCTCCTAAACATGGAGTGATATAATAGGAGGGGAAACTTGACAAGTTTCTTGTTTCACTTGCAAGTGGCGTTAGTTTACAATTAGCCTCATGTGCCATCTATTATCACGACGCTTTATCTAATGACATATCACACCATCTGGCGGCGTTGACAGGAAAAAGTAACCGATTACTGCTATTATTAACAATTAGGATTATTACAATGATTCAGTTACTATTTTAGTACAGTAAAAGCTCCCTATTCGCGGTTCCCTTATTCGCGTTTTCATTATTCGCGGGTTAAAAATTTGCGACACAGTTCCTGTATTCGTAGCTAAAAATGTCCTTATTCGCGAATCTAGTCGGTATATTAGAAGGGTTAGTTTCATTTATTAACGCATCGGCAACATTTTTTTACTCAGGCACGTGCCAAGGGGGCTTTTATAATGAGCGATTCAACCAAATGGGCTACTTGTTATTAAAGTAAAACAAACCTTATTGTCACTAGGCCTATAGTGGGGTTTTAAAAGCCACCGCCGTCGTATTACAAAAACAATCACGTGTCGCTATGTCTGTTGATAAATGCCGCCCACCCGACGATCGGTGTTTTATTGTTTCAAGTTGTCATTCGTTGCAATACTTTTGATTGAATAACACGTATCTCTTCTTTGTTGCCAATGTATAATGTCGAGTAGAAGGAAAGGAAATTAGTTCTTAAGCGAAAAAATGTAGTGTTGTCGCTTAAAATAAAAATAGAAATGATTTACTGTTTACGCGTTGGCGGTTAATTTGCGTCTATATCACGCTGTTTCAGTGTTTATCAATAAACTGTACGATTTATCAAGACATCCGAAGACAAAATAATGAATTATATCGCCGAATTCACAGCTGAATATCAATCTGAATTGAAAGGCATTTTAAAAGCGGCAAACAGGAAAAAAATACTAACTTATTTAAGCCCTCGCCTAAGACCGACAGTAGCAATTAAAATAAATTGTTCACAATCTCTCATTAATTAATTTTATTTTGATAATTTTTATTTTATTTTGGAACCTTAGAATGCATCCCCTATATACCCATACAAATTATCATTCCATATTCGCGGTTTCTGTATTCGCGGCATATTTGCGGAACTTATCCCCATGAATAAGGAGCTTTTACTGTACTATCTTAAATACTATAATTACGTTTATGCATATACGTTTTTCTTTTTCAAATTTCTAAGACTCATAAACTTATAACTGATTAAAAACATATAAGACTCGTTAACTTAAAACTGATTTCAGAAGATTCCCATTATCAGAAAAAAGTGATGACGTGCCTTTGTTGAATTGCTAAGGACTTTGTTGGTTTATCCGATTTACAATTTTTACATAACCCGTGTAGCTAATCAAATTAAAATGATCCACATGCTCTAAATCTGTATAGACCACTTTTTAGATAAGGAAGTGTTTATTTCAGAAGGATTCAATAAGGGCACACGAAAAACTATAATTAAATAATACTTATTTTAGGTGTTTAATATCAAATACTATTATACTTATTTTTAATAAATACCCATACAACATATACAAACAGAATGGAGAAGACTACATAACAATGAACTACATGGTCTTTATGGGAAGCCAAATATAATAAAAGCAGACTGCAATGGGCAAGACATGTGGCACGAATGGGGAATGAAAGACGTGTATGGAAGTATCTTGTAGGAAAATCAGAGGGAAAGCGCCCAGTTGGTAGACCAAAGTTGAGGTGGAAGAATAACATTAACCATGATTTGAGGGAAGTAGATTAAGCAGGGAATGATTGGAAGACATTAGCTCAGGATAGGGACGTATGGAGAGCTTATGTTCGCGCGACCATGAACCTGCGGGTTCAATAGTGCCTGAGAGTAAGTATATAAGTAATAACATATATCAAATTTTACTCAATTTAGTTGCGGATCTAATTCTCCATCAACATTTATTTATATTTTTATATCCAGAAGTTTACATTTTAATTCGTCCAGACAAACCTAAAACAATAAAGTACTGTATTTGAATTAATAATACACCGTTATATTATTTTAATGCCAACGGTTACATAATTCAGGAATTAAGGATACTAATAAATTAATAGAACTGAACTAGCAAACAAAACATCTCCCAATAAAAACGAAAATGGTTGCTTAAAAGGCTCCAAACTATTACGAACATTGTTTCGATTTGTTGAAAATGATACCACATTAATGAATATCATCGATAGACAAGTTAAAACCTCAAGTAAGACATACATTATATCAGAACGAAATAAAACCTAGGGTTGATACGCTCCCTTATTTTCTTGGTAATTTTTTTCCCCCAATGCCACCTGGTTGTCTTTTATGACATTTCTGGCTTTCTCCCCTGTGATTGGCAGAATTTTAACTCATTCCTCTTAAGTTGGGGCACCTGGAAGGCGGAGGTACGTTACCCCGATGATATGATGGGTGATATATGACGACGAAGTCTCAGAGAGTTCTTAATCTAAACTTAACCTCAATTCCAGAGCATAGGTAACCACAGTAATAATTCCCTTTAAGGAAAAATGCCTATGGTCTGACTGGGAATCCAACTATAGTCAGAAGATCTTTCTACAAGACTATGAGGCTTAAACAAAATCTTAAATATATTAAGTTATATGAAAAAATGAAGCTGCTGGCTGCAATTTACTCATATACTACTGTGATATCATAGTAACTTCAACGTTTTGCAGAAAAAACTAGTGATGATGGAATTTATTGACATTTTTTCGAAAGAGAAAAACAAATCATTTACTTTGAGCACTGGCCTGTTCGACTGTACGTGCATATTTTGTTTCACGAATAAAAAGAAGCATAGAAATATATAAAAAATACATACATAGTTACACACCCACACTTACATAAATAAGACATAAAACAATGAATGTAATTAAGTCTACGTTTACAGTATATACCCGTCTATACTCATACATAAAAATACAATGTGTATAGGTATAAAAAATATAAACATATACAATTTTATAAAATAATAAAAAACTAACTAGAGAACAGATTAAAAAAAACAACATAAACAAATGCGCATACCACCCCCAACCCCCGCAGACATCCTCTCATCAATTTCTTTCTCAATTTACCACACTTCTAGTTGAACTGTCATAACTTCAACTATAGCCCGAAATAACGACTTACTTCAGGATGAGGATAATTAATGTGTCCTGAACCTGATGAATACTGATGGGTCATCATTATCAACTGCTGCTCCTACTCCATAAATTTGTGTAGGATTAAAACAAATGGACGCAGTTTCTCTTGCTATTATATTACTACATTTTCTAGACATTAATAAGATCTTACAAGTTAGAGTGCATATAAACACTCAATTTTACATTGAATATGTTGACTTATTTAATATTGTCCGAGCTATAAATAAGCATTAGTACTCAAATATTAGAAGTTTTAGTTGTTTAACGAACTAAGTGATTGGATTAAGCACTCCTTAGGAGAATTATTGGAAAAATTACATTCTTTAAAAAGGTTGGAAGGGGCATGTATTGTTCTATAGGTGGGAGGAAGGAGAAGCTTTTAGAGTAAATATATAATATATATGAAACCAACATTTATACTTAAATCTCGTGAATGAAATTAAATTGACAGCACGCAGATATTCAATTATTTTGTTTATATGAATTACAAATGTAATAGTTTCCACATCATTGTATTGTATTATATTCCAGTGAACAAAGTAAATTATTTGTACTATTTAAACTAGTAAATATATTTCAAATCTGGATTATTTTTTTAAAGTTTTAAGTCATTTCCTATAATTCAAATCGATTTTCGTAATAAAAATCTGGGATCTGATTTTTAGGATTATTTCATAAATAGGATGCTAGTATAATATCATTAATCACATTTGTGCATATTTGTTGGTACACTTTAATTTAATGACATATAGATAATTCTATAATGACATATTCAATAATTTGTTTGCCTGCTTTATAAATGTAATTGTTTTCATATAATTCTATGTATTCTATTAGAGGACAATGTAAAATTGTATATTTTAAATGAGTAATATATTTCATATTTTGGGTCTTTTTATTTTTAGTTCTTAGGACACTTCTTTATTTTATTGATGAATGAGACAGAATAAATGGACATGAGTTACGTGGAATTAAACATTCAACAATCAATCAGGACATTAATTTTGGATTTACAGATAAAGACATAGAGAACAAAGCTTGCTTTAATTAAGGAAAAGTTTTAAACTGTCTTAAAATGTCCGTTGTAATATCTTTATTTAAATAATTAGGCACAGAGAAATGTTAAGATTGGTT
Organism: Diploptera punctata; assembly: GCA_030220185.1. Classification (NCBI taxonomy): domain Eukaryota; kingdom Metazoa; phylum Arthropoda; class Insecta; order Blattodea; family Blaberidae; genus Diploptera; species Diploptera punctata. Next base: position 1,008,689 of record JASPKZ010000434.1, read on the forward strand.
GGAGAAAAACCTCAGTAAGGAGTATATCTTTATATATAAAAATGAACGTCTGTGAGTCTGTCCTTTATGGAATCAAAAACCACGACATATTTGATTGGAGTTTTTATCATTATTTAGAGCATTTGTTTGAACAATTGACGTATGTAACATATTACCGTATATAGGGACGGAGAGGAAAAGAAAAGTGTTTTGATACACTAAAAACGTCGCTTTTGGACGCATAAATGGCTTATGCTGCCTAAACCATAATAAAAACATCAAATTAATGTACAAAGAATTGAATATCTAAAAAAATTCCACAAAAAAATCCTGGACAGAGGATACAGTTAGTGTAGATAGTATTGATGCATTTAAAAATAACACAGACAGAAATAAATAATTTAATTATTTCTTCCTTATATACAAAAACAAAAATACACGCCTTTAAAACGAACTCTATAAAGTTAAATATACGCGGTTTTCTTCGTTTTAAAAAGGCAATTAACGTGTAAAAAATAATTTGTACACGAACAACAAAAATTAACAAACAAAAAGTATTGATACAGTACTAGTTTTGATCAACAGAATGTGCACATGAAGTCGAATGGGAGTGAGTCTGCTAGTATTGTTATTCACTCTAGCCTTGAGTACTTTGCCATGTGGTTGTGTGCATTTTGGCTGAATGTATTAACACTAAAATGGGGCGCAAAGTAAAAAATACTACAATAGAAGAAATGTAATTACTTTGCATACTTAATGTAAATCGCTAAATGAAATCTGTGAAATAATTAGAAGGCCAAGAGCTACCATTCAGCATATAATAGAAAATAGCCACAGATCAGGACGTCCTAGAAAACTGTATGTTAATGTTGAAAAATCATTATTGAAAAAAGTAAAGCAAAAGCCTCAAAGTAGTGTAGCTAAATTAGCAGCTAGTATCAAGAATGACTTTAATATTAGTATTTCTGCTAGTAATGTTCGTATCTGTCTATGAGCTAACGATCTACATGGAAAAAAAGCCGCAAAATATGCTTCGTAAGTGAAGAAAACAAAGAAAAAATTGAACTTCGCTAAAACTCACACCAACATCCCCAAATATTTTTAAAAAAGTGTTTTTTACTGACGAACCTAAATTGAACATTTCTTGTTCAGATGGAAGAATAAAAATCTTGAAGAATTAAAATACAGAGCAACAAAAGCAAAATCTCCAACCCACTGTGAAACATTATTTTATTATGTATTAGTATGACAATACATGAGTATATCTGGAATATGAACCTTGCATTTTATCGATGGTGTGATGGATCACAAACAATATATAAACATACTGAAGACCAATCTTCATATATCTGCAGAAGAAATGGGGATTAGACAAGATTTTGTAGTTATGCAAGATAATAATCCCAAGCACACCGCTTTCAATACGCGCTTACGGATTTTGTATAACACGTCAAAGTACATGGAAAGGCCTCCGCAGTCTCCGGACATAAACCCCACCGAGAATTTATGGAAATATCTGAAAAAGAAAATTCGTTCAAGGAAAGATTTCCAATAAGCAAGACTTGAGAAACGCTTTGGAAGAAGAATGGAGAAATATACCTTCTTCAGTAACTTCAAATTTAGTCGAGTCGATGCCATGCCGTCTTCAAGCCATCTTGAAATCAAAAGAATTCCTAACCAAGTATTGAACTCGGAAATAAGGACTCAAAACAACCATAATATGAGACTGCATCAATACTTTTTTTTGTTAATTTTTGTTGTTCATGTACAAATTATTTTCTTACTCGTAAATTGTAATGTTAAGACAGAGGAAACTGTGTTTATTTAACTTCATAATTAAAGGCGTATAATTTTGTTTTTGTATATAGTGGAGAAATAATTAAATTATTTATTTCTCCTTGTGATATGTTTAAGTGTATCAATACTTTCTGCACTAACTGTATGTCTCTATTTTACAGATAACTCACAATAACAATTTTTTTGTCTTTCAGAATTGTATTAAAAGTAAGGATTTAATTAGAAATACTTTTCCAACAGCACAATGTTAATTCTTATCAAATTACATATGTTAGTTACATGAGCATTTAATGAAGGACATCTTTTACGTTGTGTCATTTAATATTATTAATCTTTAAAAATTGCAATAGGTACACATTTTGATTTGATATTTCTTTGTGCATATTAAGTATTTTTTGTACATTATCTGTTTAAATTACTTTGCACATATGAACAACGTTGCGGGTTCCGCTAGTCATAACTCAATAAATTACTTTGTACACATGAACAACGTTGCGGGTTCCGCTAGTCATAACTCAATAAATTACTTTGTACACATGAACAACGTTGCGGGTTCCGCTAGTCATAACTCAATAACAAAACTACATTATACAGGGTGTTTCATAAAGGATGGCGCAAACTTAAATGGTTGAAAGTACACGATAATAGAAGCAACAATGTCCCAATAAACATCGTAAACATCGTCCTAGTTAGTAGAAATTTATTTGAATTTAGACTTTACTATTAATTTTTCATCTCATTTAGTTCACATTTCACAGTTCACTTCACTTATGGGTTATCTGTTAAAGGAGATGTTAAAGTGTCTTCCTTGCATCTAGATGCAATACTGAGCTCGTCTCTGCAATGAATGTCGAATTCGTTCGAAAACCCCTGGATCATTTCTGAATTTTTGACAAGCATGTACAACTTTCTGCTCCAGTTCTTCAATCGTGTTAACGGGTGTGCTGTACACTTCGCTTTTGAGATGACCCCAGACATAAAAATCCAAAGGATTTAGATCAGGTGATCTTGGAGGCCAAGGTACAGATCCGCCTCGACCTATCCATCTTTGGCCGTATCTGCGCGTTAGATGCCGTCTCACAGCAGCAGCAAAATGTGCCGGAGCTCCATCATGCATGTACCACAAACTCCGACGTTGCTGAAGGGGAACATCCTCAAGCAATCCTGGAAGATGACGCCGCAGAAACCTAAGATACCTCCGTCCATTAAGTTTTCGTGGAAGAATGTGTGGCGCAATGAGATAAGCACCTAGTACGATGTTACAAACAATGACGTCAGTGGCGGCTTGTAACCATACATTCGTAATTATCTCGCAAACGGCTCGTTTGCGGGCCCATGTTTATTGGGACATTGTTGCTTCTATTATCGTGTACTTTCAACCATTTAAGTTTGCGCCATCCTTTATGAAACATCCTGTATAAAGAAATTAATTAATATTCAATTTACACGTCCAATGTTGCTTAGATTTTTTAAAATAACATTCCCCATTTATCATTAATATGACCAGAAATTGTATGAACTAAAAAAATCTTTAAAATATTTATTTTGTATGTGGTAATAATCTGAAAAAGTCCCAAAACTGAAAAAAAAAGTTTAAATAATTAAAACAATCACATGAGAAAGCAGGTAACGTGGAATAATGGAACCCCCAGTTGCAACTAGATATACTATTTTACCCGATTTCTCTACAAATATAATTCTGACTGACAATATTTTATTCAATGTCATTTCAACATTCTGGTATTCTCTCCTGACATGGCGTTATTGTAACCCTCTTCGGAAGTTGGGGCGCCTGGAAGGCGGAGTTACGTTGTTCCGATGATATATCATAGGTGGTGATGATAATGATGCGCCAGAAGAGGTCTTAATCCTAAACTTGATGAATACATTAAGGATGATAATGATGGCCAGATGATGCTCGGGGACCTTCTGGGCCTTCAAGTTTCCTGACATTTGTTTTATAGGTGAGGAAAAACCCCTTAAAAAACCATCACCCAGGAAACTTGTCCCGACTGGAGATCAAATCCGGGCCCGCTGTGTGACAAAGCAGCACGCTACCTCGAGACCATAGCGGTGGACCTGACTGATACTATAATAAAAACAACCAAGAAATCTCATCGTACAGTATTGCACCACATAAATAAAAGCGATCTGTATGTAATGTAATCTTTGTATTTGGGGGGAAAACATTAACCATGATTTGAAGATAAATTATACAGTGGATGATTGGAAAACATTGGCTCAGGATAGGGATGTATTGAGAGCTTACTACGCGTGGCCACGAACATATTGGTTCGATAGTGCCAATGAGTTAGCTATATATATTCTCGGACCTCGTCAGGAAATTGAACATTTATTAGGTGTATACTGAACAGGAAAAAAAAAAAAACTTTACTTAGATACAAATCTGGGCTCTAATCATTAACGCATATTTCAGTGCTTAATTTTCGATGTCTAATATGAGAACTTCGGTATTGAATTGGGCCACGTCCATTATGTCATATTTCGTATAAACTGCATTGTCTTCTATGTCATCGTTTCCCAACCTGGGGTTCCCCAAGGGGGTTCGCAAAATATTTCAAGGGGTTAGCCAAAACTTTTCCATAATGGCGGGTTTCGAGGTTGGGTCTATTATCGTTCCCTTAATTTCTGCAGCATTGTAATAATAATAATAATAATAATAATAATAATAATAATAATAATAATAATAATAATAATAATAATAATAATAATAATAATAATAATAATTCAATAATGCCTTTTGTTGCATATGTTTAACACCGGGAATTTATCACATTATTTCCACACTACATTAATATTTATCCCAAAAGCATGATTTTATAATTATGTAACAACGTTAGGAATGCATATGGTTTCGCTACAACTAGTCCTACACGTTGTGTACTTTAACTTTTAAGCTGTAACTAAAGTAACTTTATGTTTTAACCATTAAGGGTAAAGTTTAATTTAAGGTAATTAAACCTTTTACTTGGAATTAAATTTTATGCATGTCTACTGCATGTATATTTAGATGTCAGTGTTCACCCAACTCAGTTGTGGAAGAGGTTCGCGAGTCGAAAAAGGTTGGGGACCGCTGTTCTATGTAATGGTTTAAATTATACGTATATTATAAACAGTATCACATAATACATGTTTTGTTTTAAAAGATACTGGAAACATTGTAAAAATACAATTATAAACATAAATATACTTTTGAACAATCAGCAAACGTGCTCACTTGTAAATATACTAAAAGTGGACATGTCCCATTTTAGTACTCAAGGGCTCATATGACCTTGTTTAAATATTATTGTTATAAAAACAATCGAGCATTGAAATTCAGAATAACAAAAGGTGATCAGGTCCTATCGTTGCTATTTTAATGCCCTCCCCGGAATAAAAAATACTGAACTAAGCGATGTTAAAATTTTAAGAAATATAAAACAGTGCATGAGACTCAGTCGTCCTATATTGGAAGAACTACTAAAAACTTCACTACAAGATTTAATAAACATTTTAGAAATTTTGTGAACAATGACGGTAAATCAAGTTTTTCAAAACACAGCAGAAGCAGGGTATCAATTTAGCACAATAGACAATGTATTATCGATCTTGCACAAAGAAAACGATACATAGAAAAGCAATGTTTTCGAAGAGTTAGAAATTATCAAGGAAACCACAAACAAACACCTGTTAAATGAGAACATACCCAGTAACATGAACCCTCTGTAGAAAATTATTACCAGCAACACTCAGTATCAAACTGAAAGCAGAAGATGAAACTTAAGTTTTCGAAAGGCCTCCTACAAAACGACTCAGATCTCAGGTACTGTTTTATTTTAAAGAGAGATCAGGGTTTGCTTGGTTCAGGTTATGGACATGGACATTTTTAAAAATTAGCAACGATCACGATATGCGAATATGTCCAATGTGCGGGAGCTTTGAAGACGAGATACATATATTAGGAAAATGTAACGATTTAGAATACTCGAGGCATCAGTTATTACCGGAAATATTTCAAAATTCAAATCGTGAAAGATTGGCATGCTACGAGTTACTGGTAAACCCAGAAAATTGGATAAACTTGGGTAGATTTCTGGCCAAAACGCGGAAAATAAGAACAACACTTATTCAGGAATAAATAAATATGTAACAAATTGCTATACCATTAATTCTTAATAATTCTACATAACTAAGTTAATATGTAATTGTATTGATATCTAATTGTAATATTATTGTGTTTTTTTAAGTATATTATTACCAAACATCAACTTATAATAAAGGACTGTCAATAGCATGTACGGCTTACTGCCCGTGCGATCCATATTTGTAAATAACAATGTATGTATCTTAATTTTTACACGCTTTATATTAGTTCGACCTGTATCTATCTATCTGTCTATCTATCTATGTAACGGAATCCTTCAACGTGATTTTCACCCACTTAAAATCATTGGATCGACTTGAAACTTTGTATACTTGTAGAGGACCCGTGACAATACAATAATTTCATATTTATTTTCTAAAATCCTGGCCATAATCATCAGAAAATAAAAAAAACATGTTTTTGTATCAATGTAACGGAATCTTTCAACGCGATTTTCACCCACTTAGAAACATTGGATCGACTTGAAACTTTGTATACGTGTAGAGGACCCGTGACAATACAATAATTTCATATTTTGTTTCTAAAATCCTGGCCAGAAACATCCGAAAATCAAAAAAATGAAAACTGGTATAATAGGTTGCGGACTTGTCGAGTTTTTATTCAATCGTTGTAAGAGCTCAGTTGGCAGAGCAGTGAACTCTTAGTGGTATATAATTTCAGTAATCCATACGTCGCTGGTTCAAATCCGGCTGGGAGGGTTTTTTCATAGAAGAGTATTACTTTTAGCTCATACTACAATAATATCGAATTTAAAGATATTTACATTTTTATCTTATTCTATAAAATATTAAAACTAAAAAATAAAAAAAATAATAGTTTTAAAAAACTAAAAGAACACGCTTTATTAGAAAACTAAAAAATGAAAAATAATTTTAATTTCCAATACGCTTGGGATAAAATAAAGTGGTCAACAAAAAAATAATCTCCAACACATATAGAATAAAATTAGAGTTATCAACAAAAATAAAATAATTTTACCATCAAAAGCGTGGGGTGCTTTTTATGATTTTTACATTTTCTTACTTTTACCAATATCTGTTTATTACCAAATATATTAATTTATATAGAGCACCCCACGCTTTTGATGGTAAAATTATTTTATTTTTGTTGATAACTCTAATTTTATTCTATATGTGTTGGAGATGATTTTTTTGTTGACCACTTTATTTTATCCCAAGCGTATTGGAAATTAAAATTATTTTTCATTTTTTAGTTTTCTAATAAAGCGTGTTCTTTTAGTTTTTTAAAACTATTATTTATAGTTTAATAAAGTCCTTATGTACTGTACTGAAATACGTCTTAAAATTTTAACATGGTGACCTCAACGGAGTTTCGTAATGTACACTGCTCAAAAAAATTAGGGGATATTGTAGAATAACCTATTAAGACTATGTGTTTAGGAACAGTATTAGATGCAATCACTTTCTATTACTCCAAAAGAATGTAAACAAGAGTTTGAAGTCATTACGTAACCTCTGTACCACACCAGATGTCAAAGAGATCCTGATTAGGAATATGGCAAACAAACAAAGCAACATTAACATGGGTGAAAATGTTTCTTTAGTATGGTGTATGGTCTCCTCGAACGGCCAGCACTGCCTCACACCTGTGTGGCATTGATGCAATGAGGTTAGCAATGAGTTCTTGGGGGATACGTGGCCACTCTTCCATAAGAGCAATGTGCAGCTCTGGAACAGTTGTAGGAGGTGCTGGTCTGCCTGCAATGCGCCTGCCTAATGCATCCCACACATGCTCAATCGGATTTAAGTCCGGGGAGGAAGCTGGCCATTGCATACGCTCGATACCCTCCACTTCCAGCATGCCGTCCACCAAGCCAGCTCTGTGGCGTCGTGCATTATCGTCCATAAAAAGAAAAGAATCGCCTATGGCACCAGCATAAGGCATGACAAAAGGTCGGAGAATCTCATCTCTATACCTTACTGCAGTCAAAGTACCACCTTGGATGACGTAGAGGTCCGTACGTCCACCACTACTGACTGTTGCCCACACCATCAATCCACCGCCACCATATGGGGATCTTTCACGTACAAAAGCTGGATTGTTTCGTGTCCCTTTTTCTCTCCAGATGAATACACGCCGACTATCACATTCCACGTTGAATCGCGACTCATCAGAAAAAAGAACTGATCTCCATTCAGCATGCCTCCACCCACGATGTTCCTCCGCTCAGTTTCTGCGATCTCTACGGTGTTGTGGAGTTAACCTAGTACCATGGACCTACGGGCATAGAGACCACTTCCATGTAGTCGATTAGGGACAGTTTGAGTTGACACCCTGCGTCCTGTTGCTGTTTGAAGTGTATTTCGCAATTGAGTTGCATTCTGCTGTCTATTCCGACGGGCTGTTAACAAGAGGTAACGGCCATCCCTTGTTGTTGTTGCCCTTGGTCGACCTTGTCCGGCTCTTCTGTGAACAGTATGTTCTTTGAAAATGATTCCAAAGTCTGGAAATCACGCTTTGAGACACCCCAATGGCTTGTGCCACCTCTTGTTGTGTCTGTTCAGCTTCCGTCCTTCCTATGGCCCTCCAAGCCATTGGTTCAGGTAAATCACGTTGTCGAGGCATCACTGTCCCTAAGGCAAGTCATTCACTAACTGAAAACTGGACTGGATTTAAAAACAGCAACAAAAAATTCACCCCCACACCATCCTTTCACATTAACAGTACAAACACTGCCCTCTGGTGTGGTACCGAGGTTACGTAACAACTTCAAACTCTTATTTACGTTATCTTGGAGTAATAGAAAGTGATTGCATCTAATACTATTCCAAAAAAACATAGTCTTAATAGGTTATTCTACAATATCCCCTAATTTTTTTGAGCAGTGTATTTTAAAAATCTTAAGCTATGTTAATGATATTTTTCATCAAGCTAGATAATCTATAACATGCAAATGAACCTAGATGACTAAGAATAATGCCTTATATATCAGTAATAATTAAGTAATAACTGGAATAAGAAGTCATGTACAAGAAATAAAGTGGAATGAAGGATATAATTTAGTGTCATCACATTTCTAGAGAAATATCAATCTCCTGGCGATAAAATCAATAACTGAGCTGTAACTGGCTGTTGCAATTAAGAGATTCGATGCCAAAGACGTCACGTTTTCCTGCGTCAAATTTCTATATTACATGCCCGCCGGTTTCTCAATATATGTTCACGAAAACAACAACATCTGCAGAAAATAATATCTCTCAGGCTTGGATCCTTAGATTGGAAAAATTCTACTCTTTTCCCAATGTCACTAAATTATATATAGTGTTCGCCATTGGTCGAAATTTGACCAAAAATAACACGTCACTGAACTTATTATTAACAACAAAATCAAATAAGTATTTTTTGGCAACAGAAATTAATTTTATACGAAGGACAGCAAACATTTCAAGAAGAGAAAAAAATTAGAAACTCAGTTATAAGGGAAAAAATTAAGATTGAAGACATTATTTTAGACTATATTAAAACTCAGCAATTAAAATGGTACGGACATGTCCAGCGAATGAAAGAAGATCGGCTACCAACATGTGTTTTGGAATGGAAACATGAGGGAAGACGAGGCAGAGGAAGACCTAAAACCTCCTGGAGTCAGGGAATATATTTATACATGAAGGAAAAACATTTACAACCAGGAGATTGAATGGACCGACAAAAACAGCTGTTAGGAATCGGACGATGTCAAAGACATTCTTCAACCGATGATCTATCTATCTATCTATCTATCTATCTATCTATCTATCTATCTATCTATATTATATTATATTATATGTTAGTTTTAAGTTGTATTTTATTTTATTTGGCATTGTACCGGACGTTTTATTAATATATATATATATATATATATATATATATATATATATATATATATATATATATGAAATGGATTAACTGACACTTTAGTATTATTTTGCTTTGGCATTCATTTGATAGATTACATTCTCTATTTTCTTTGGTTCTTGAAATTTACTCTTCTTTACATTTGTTTTATTGTTTATATAACAATAATAATAATAATAATAATAATAATAATAATAATAATAATAATAATAATAAACGGAACAGGCAATTAATGCCTAAATCAGGAAGTGAAGAAGATAATAATAATAATAATAATAATTATTATTATTAATTAATTTTTTAGAATTTTCCTCATCATAGAGAGTTTTCTCCAACTAATCTTAGTAATTAACATGAATTAAAAAAAATATATAAATGACTACAGGTTAACAGAGTGGAACTCTTGATAGAGGTCCACTCCAGGGAGTAGGCGCCCCTGCCCTTTTGTGAGCTCCAGGTCCCACTCGCCCAGTGGGTAGTACCTGGGTAGGGCCCCGTCCACAGGGTTACGTGGGGAGAAGAAAAGTCCCCAAAGACGTAGTGAAGGCAACTTCTCTAGGAGACGAACACTCCGAAATTCCAGTTCCCTGTCCTCCAGGAAGAGGGGTTTGGCTAGAGGCTGGTAACCTCTACTAGTAAAAAATAACTTACTCATAAACTTCAGCAGAAGAAAAGCCGGATTGATGGACAGAATGAATGAAGATAGATATCCAAAACAAATAACAAAATACAAACCTAAAGGCACCCGAGATGTGGGCAGACCTAGAAAGAGATGGGCTGAAGTCGGAACGGGTCAACAGACCTAATCCATGAATGCAGATGATGATGATGATATAAATGACTAAAGATTTATAGATTGTTTGCAACAAACATTCACAAATTTCCCTTAATTAAAGTTCTCCATCGTTCTCTGTCCTCTATGGCTTGATCTGTTACACCAAATTTCCTCATTGAATATTGAATGTTATTCTTCCAGGTTGTATTTGGTCTTCCCATTTTTTGCTCCTTCTTTCAATTTTCCATGCATAATAATAGTAATAGTAATAATAATGATAATGATAATAATAATAATAATAATAATAATAATAATAATAATAATAATATAAAATTATATGCAATAGATATCCCTAAACGGTAAAAACTGTATTGAGTATTGTACAAATATTGTAGACTGTAGACGTAAGGAGCGTCAAGTATGACGAACAGAGACTTAAATATAGGCTTAGGTAGGATAACAACTGTTTCCAATTTTGTTATTGATAACTAGGGCTGAAAAAAAAAATCGTTATCGGGATAGTAATAATTTCTATACACAATGTCTACAAAATGCGTGTCTTTGTCGAGCGTGTCCACTGCCTGCTCGGAGCGGAGAGTCTATTACTCTCCTCAGTAATAGATCTGTTTACGTGACGTGTGGTTGTATCAGGATGCCGAAATAAAAATCGTGCAAAGATGAGTTCATTCCTACACAAAGCGGACTGTACTAGAAGTCTGCCCGGAGTAGCGTGTCAACGTGCAGTTTGTAAACATAGCGGTCTAAGTACGATGCAGCCTAGCCTATAACCAATACTTTTTTCAGCCCTAATAATAACACTAAAACTCGTCAATAACTCTTAAAAAAGTCGGTTGACAAACAGGGGAGAAAAATGTAATCACGTAGACTTTCACGGCCGGAGTTGCTATGATGATCTTGATGAAGATTTTCGGGCTGTAGGCCGTGGTCGTGAGGCTTGTAGTTCCCCGACGTTTCGCCAGAGACTGTGCCTGGCATCCTCAAGGGTTGTCTTGAGACTGGAAATTCTGTCCGCTTGTTGACTACTTGTAACATTACTCTCGTGTTTTTATCTTTTGTCCTCGGCTTTACATTGTACGATCATTTTCGGTTTCTTCTTTTTCCCATTCTTTAGACATGCTAAATTCACCTCAATTTCTTAAATTATTTCCAAAATATTCTTATCGACTTTATAATTTCTCTACTCCTTCCGTTTTAATTTTTTTCTTCTATGTTCCTTTGCTACTCTATGTCAAAAGTATATTTATATAGTCAGAAATTGTTTGCATGTAAGCTAAGTTCAAGATTTAACCTTCACATAAGTATTTAAATATCAATTTTATATTTCTAAACATTAAACAACATTCTAAACATTAAAGAACAAAACAAGAAGAGATACTAGATTGAAGTTTTATAAAACACTGGCAGATCCTGCATTACTTTATGGGAATGAAACTTGACTAATGACCAACAAATTACAAAGTAGAATAAAAAGCGTACAAATGAACTTCCTTAGAAGAACAAAAGGCTGCATAAGAATGGATCGGATAAAGAATCTAAATTTAAGAACAGAGTTAAATATATATCCACTTAATGATAAAATCAAGGAATATAGAGATAAATGGTCTAGACATGTAGGAAGAATGAAAGTAACACGATTATCAAAAGCCGCATTTAACTACAAGCCAAGAGGTTCAAGGAATGTACGAAGTCCAGTGAAAAGATGGACAGAACAACCGTGAGGCGGAACAGGCAATTTGCCCAGTCCGTGAAGTGAAGAAGAAGATATTTCTCCTAGTTCTAAGGGTACTTTAATAGTTTTGTTCGATATACCCTGTACATTACAACAATCAATATCCAGAGTCCTTCTCCGTTGCATTTGTCGTCGTAAAATTTCTTACTTTGATTTAAATTACTTTGGGTGTTCGAGCAATGTTCATTTTTCAGCTGACTGGGAAGTTAGCCTAACGCTACAACCTTCAGCCTGGAGGATGGGAATGTTACATGTTCTTCTTAAGTCTTTAACAATCTAATATCTCACCGTAAGAGAACAGTAGGCCTTCCTATTAGTCCGTAGGAGGTATTACATTTCGTATCTACCATCCATATCTGTGAAACATTCTCCTATCCGCCAACTAGATACGCGCTCTATAGCGATCTGGTTCAACAACAACAATAACAACAACAACAACAACAATAATAATAATAATAATAATAATAATAATAATAATAATAATAATAATAATAATAATAATAATTATTATTATTATTATTATTATTATTATTATTATTGCCCAAACGGTCCCCGAAATCATATGGCCATCAATCCTTATCATTATCATCCTTACCATTATCATTATCATCATCATCCTTCACTGGTGTGGAAAGCAACGGGAAGCTACCACACCTAGACAATTCCCTAGTAAAGCTGCAAGCATAGCATGAAGATGCTATGATTGCAGTGAAGGACGTGCCTTCGGGCAGAATTACTATGGATGGTTGGATTATTATTATTATTATTTTACTTAAACTGTCAGACCATTAGGCATTATTTTTCACACAAACCAGTGAAATAAAATGTATAAAATTTCTTAGTGTTAATTTAACCTCTCCGTTTTTTATACTTTTATATGTACCATTCCACCCGGCCCTTAAAATGACATGACCTGTCGGGTAAGGATGTTTAAACTTTAGATCACATACCTACTGTAGCTTGTTGTGGTGACGTTACACCAGTTGGAACTTCTTTCAATAACTACAGCACTAGTTTCACTAAAACTGTCAATATTTCTTTATTTTTTGCACATTTATCTTCTTTTTAAAATAACATATAAATAATAATAATAATAATAATAATAATAATAATAATAATAATAATAATAATAATAATAATAATAATAATAATAATAATAATAATAATAATAATAATAATAATAATAATAATAATAATAATAATAATGATAATAATAATGATAATAATAATGATTTAGTTTAGCTGGCTCGTCTATAAGACCTTGACTTTCATAGTATTTATGTTGTTTTTCCTTACACTTCATGCCTAACGCACCATCACAGGGGCGGATAAACGAGATGAAACGACATGGATTAGATTAGGTTAGATGGGTATGGAGAAATTTGTAGCAGAGGAAAACGGGAGGAACCTCGAAAAAACCTGCCCATGCTAAGTTTCATCCACTACGAGACCCACCCCACCTGCAGTAAACAAGACTCGATCTCGAGACTCCAGCAGTGGGAGGCGATGGTCTAACTCTTGCGCAACGAAGCCATCATGAATTTATATGTTCGTTTTAATTCACCTGTATCCTCTTAAAATATTATCACCTCTTTTGAGAATACTTCCTCTGCTACAAATTCCTTAGGATTTTTTTGTATTTTACCGATTTAAATAAAGTTATATATATATGGGGAAGTTCGGGTAATGTGAACCCTTCTGTTTGAGTGGACCCTGTTAATATCTTCTTTAATTGGTGCTGCCCTCGAACAGAAACTATTTTAACTTCTTCCCCTCATCAACTTTGACGGCTTCAAGGTCAGTTTCTTTTATTATTTGTGCGAAGAAGCGTTTATTTGTGATATTTATAAAAATGACCACTCTACAAGTTTTTCAAGCTAAGAATCAATTCTTAATTTCTGCTATTGAACATTAAAAATGTTGAAAAAACCTCCTAAATATATTATATTATGTAGATGCTGTTTTAATATACAGACGGGTTTTGTTTGATATTATGTGACATGGTGGCTGTATAAAATAAACATAACAAAGGAATTCGGTTAATGTGGCCCTCTTGATCCACTTTACACGAATACGTATATTTTATGATTGATATTGTTATCTGTAAAAACCATTCACTTAATTAATTTTATTTAATATCCTTGTAATTTTACTGAACCCAAAGCCCATCGCTTTCTGCAGTTGAATGACGTGTGAATGTTATGATCAACAAAATTTTTTCAAAACATCAAATAAATATCAACGCTTTTTAATTATGGACAGTCATAAATATTTTCAGATTAACCTGTGCCTGTCTGTATAAATTAATAGAGTAAATATACTTAAAAAATAGACTAAAAGCTAAGGTGGACTCTGGGGTCCACTTTATCCGAATATGGGAGTTATGTAAAAATGTAATGTAAAAAAGTTTATAAATTATGAAGATGTTTTCATATTTGAATAAAATAACAATGCTATTTCATAGTTACAACACTAATAATAATCACTATAATTAAACAAAATTCAAGTCCCTTAATTAAAAGAAGAAAAACAATAAATTCAAAACAGGAGTTCAAATTACCCGAAGGTCCTCTATATATAAAATCAAATATTTGAAAATATCTTAATGGAACGCCCTATACCTGTTTTACCGCATATTCTTTCCGTTAGCACTTGAGAGCAAACGTGTGTGTAAATTCTGTGCACAATTTATTCCTTTCAGCGAGCGACTCAACGAGAAGCTGCCCATAAAATTCAATTATATTATATTTGAACTACATTCAATAGACTCCAGAGAAATCCAAACATGCACCACTCTTTACATGTTCTGTTAAATAGATTCCTTGTAGCGTACAATAAAAAATTTAATAGGTGACTTCAAACATGGAGAAGCGTGTTACTTTTCACATTCACAAAGCATATAGACGACGCCTTCAACATGTCATGTACTTTGAATCATGGTGGATGTCTGGTATTCTTCTTTCTTCTTCTTCTTCTTCTTCCTCCTTCCAAGTATTAGGCCGAGGCCTGTTACGATCCTATAGAAAATTTTCCCTCCAGCGTTTCATAGGACGGCCCAGAGATCTTAGTCTTCTTAGTAAATAATTATAAACAGCTTTGGGGATCCGATTTGAACTCATTCTTTCAAGATGGTGTTTCCAATTTAGTTGGTACTGTTTAATATATTCCAAAATTGGCGTAGTCTTCAATTCTTTTAAGATATCGGTGTTCCTTTTCCGATCCCATCTAGTGTAACCCGCTGTTCTGCGCATGAATCTCATTTCACAAGCCGTTATTCTGCTTTCATGTTGTCTTTTTAGTGTCCATGCTTCACTACCATAGGTCAACACTGGTCTAGCTAAAGTGTTTTTTTTGTACAAGGGGTGGTTTCATAACTTGATTAATAATTCCCAAACTTTTATTATAACTAGTAATTTTTTCAGGGATATCCTTTTCATCCCAGATAGAGAGATAATATACAAGATATTAAAATTAAGTCTCTCAAAAATTTTATTCTGGAGACAGATTTTACTTTCTATGGGATCCTTCCCATGAAATGCCATAATTTTAGTTGTGTTAATTGATATTTCCATATTAAATGTGGCAGCTATTTTTTGCAAATTATAAATTGATCGTTGAAAATTATTTTCGGAACGTGCCAGAAGCGCTCAATCGTCTGCAAAAAGAATAGCATCGAGTTTGAGGTTCCTATTGATGGGTATATATCCCCGTTGTGTTTTTCTCCATTCGTTTATTATTCTATTCATATATATATATATATTGAAAAGCACCGGTGAAAGACCACATTCCTGTCTTACTCCAGTGTTGAACTTTTTCCAAGAAGATATTTTGCCATCTTGTTTAACAGAGATTTCATTATCTTTATAGATGTTGAAGATATTAGTAATATATTGTTGTGGAACGTTATCATCAGCTAAAATTTGTAATAATATATTTCTGTCTACTTTGTCAAAGCCTTTATGAAGTCAACAAAGGCGATATGAGTTTCTATATTGAATTCCTTGTGCTATTCTAATAGTAGTTTTGGAGTGAAAAATCCATCTGTACAAGATCTATTCTTCAAATTCTATTGTGTACAGGGTACAACTACCGCTTAACATAGATTTGAACCACTGTTAAAGTCTGGTATTCTTCACATTCACAAACCATACAGACGACCTAAACGTAGCACAATCTGTGAATTTTGTTAAAGGACTGGTATTATTTGCATTCACGAAGTATAAAGAGCACATATAAGCTCAATATGGACTATAAATCACGGTAGATGTCTGGCATTCTTCAAGTTCATAAAGTATACAGAGGACGCCTATAGCTTAACATGGACCTTAAACTATGGTAGAGTTCTGATATTCCTCACACTCACAAAGCATGCTGACGACACCTACAGCTTAACATGCACTGTAAACCATGTCCATAAAGTATACAAATGACACCTACAGCTTTACATGGACTGTGAATTATTCTAGAAGACCGCTATTTTTAACATTCAAAAAGTGTACAGAAGATATTTACAGATTAACATAGATTGTGAACTGTGGTACGGGTATGATATTCTTCACACTCTCAAAATATATAGAGGACACCTACAGCTTAACATGGATTCTGAATTATTCATTAAAAGACTATTACAAATTCATAATGTTTCATTATATTTCAACATAGGGGTTCCTTCTTTTCCTTTAAAATAAGTTATAATTTGTCAAATCATTTGATGGATGGTAGAGGTCTGATATTCTTCACACTCGCCAAGTATACAGACGACACCTACAGCTGAACATAGACGTGACGAATGGCAAATCTCTGCTATTCTTCACATTCACAAAGTATACTGAGGACACCTTACATCTTAACATGGACTGCGAGCAATGGTAAATCTTTTCAATTCTTCACACTCACAAAGTATACTGAGGACACTTACATCTTAACATGGACTGCGAGCAATGGTAAATCTTTTCAATTCTTCACACTCACAAAGTATACTAAGGACACCTTACATCTTAATATGGACTGCGAGCAATGGTAAATCTCTTCAATTCTTCACACTCACAAAGTATACTGAGGACACCTTACATCTTAACATGGACTGCGAGCAATGGTAAATCTCTTCAATTCTTCACACTCACAAAGTATACTAAGGACACCTTACATCTTAATATGGACTGCGAGCAATGGTAAATCTTTTCAATTCTTCACACTCACAAAGTATACTAAGGACACCTTACATCTTAACATGGACTGCGAGCAATGGTAAATCTTTTCAATTCTTCACACTCACAAAGTATACTAAGGACACCTTACATCTTAACATGGACTGCAAGCAATGGTAAATCTTTTCAATTCTTCACACTCACAAAGTATACTAAGGACACCTTACATCTTAATATGGACTGCGAGCAATGGTAAATCTCTTCAATTCTTCACACTCACAAAGTATACTGAGGACACCTTACATCTTAACATGGACTGCGAGCAATGGTAAATCTCTTCAATTCTTCACACTCACAAAGTATACTAAGGACACCTTACATCTTAATATGGACTGCGAGCAATGGTAAATCTTTTCAATTCTTCACACTCACAAAGTATACTAAGGACACCTTACATCTTAACATGGACTGCGAGCAATGGTAAATCTTTTCAATTCTTCACACTCACAAAGTATACTAAGGACACCTTACATCTTAACATGGACTGCGAGCAATGGTAAATCTCTTCAATTCTTCACACTCACAAAGTATACTGAGGACACCTTACATCTTAACATGGACTGCGAGCAATGGTAAATCTCTTCAATTCTTCACACTCACAAAGTATACTAAGGACACCTTACATCTTAATATGGACTGCGAGCAATGGTAAATCTTTTCAATTCTTCACACTCACAAAGTATACTGAGGACACTTACATCTTAACATGGACTGCGAGCAATGGTAAATCTTTTCAATTCTTCACACTCACAAAGTATACTAAGGACACCTTACATCTTAATATGGACTGCGAGCAATGGTAAATCTCTTCAATTCTTCACACTCACAAAGTATACTGAGGACACCTTACATCTTAACATGGACTGCGAGCAATGGTAAATCTCTTCAATTCTTCACACTCACAAAGTATACTAAGGACACCTTACATCTTAACATGGACTGCGAGCAATGGTAAATCTTTTCAATTCTTCACACTCACAAAGTACACTAAGGACACCTTACATCTTAATATGGACTGCGAGCAATGGCAAATCTCTTCAATTCTTCACACTCACAAAGTATACTGAGGACACCTTACATCTTAACATGGACTGCGAGCAATGGTAAATCTCTTCAATTCTTCACACTCACAAAGTATACTAAGGACACCTTACATCTTAATATGGACTGCGAGCAATGGTAAATCTTTTCAATTCTTCACACTCACAAAGTATACTAAGGACACCTTACATCTTAATATGGACTGCGAGCAATGGTAAATCTTTTCAATTCTTCACACTCACAAAGTATACTGAGGACACCTTACATCTTAACATGGACTGCGAGCAATGGTAAATCTTTTCAATTCTTCACACTCACAAAGTATACTAAGGAGACCTTACATCTTAACATGAACTGCGAGCAATGGTAAATCTCTTCAATTCTTCACACTCACAAAGTATACTGAGGACACCTTACATCTTAATATGGACTGCGAGCAATGGTAAATCTCTTCAATTCTTCACACTCACAAAGTATACTGAGGACACCTTACATCTTAACATGGACTGCGAGCAATGGCAAATCTCTTCAATTCTTCACACTCACATATGGCGGCTAAAACAACCAATAAACTAATTAATTCTATTTCCATTCTATTCCTTATACAATCCAAATAATAAACAAAATTTCATCTACCAAAATTTCTAAAGGACACCTTCCTTACATCTTAACATGGACTGCGAGCAATGGTAAATCTCTTCAATTCTTCACACTCACAAAGTATACTAACGACACCTTACATCTTAACATGGACTGCGAGCAATGGTAAATCTCTTCAATTCTTCACACTCACAAAGTATACTAAGGACACCTATACCTTAATATGGACTGAGAATTACTTACAAAGGAATATTACAATTTGATAACTCTTCATTATATAACTGCATATGGGGTTTCTTTTTTCCTTTAAAATTAGGTTTAAATAGTTAGAACCATTTGTGAATTTTAGGGGTCTGGTATGTTTCACTCTCACCAAATATATAGATGGCATCTACAGCTTAACCGGACTGTGTCAATGGTAAATCTCTACTATTCTTCACACTCACAAATTATACAGAGGAAACCTACAGCTTAACATAGACTGTGAACATTCTCCTATTAAACGATCACATACAGCTTAATACCAACTGTGTATCTTGGTGAAGTCTAATATTCTTCAAATTCACGAAGTGTTCACTGGACACTTGAGTTCGATGTGTTTACAGTTTGTAAAATTCTTGAGTTTGTGATGGCTACTTGTGTGTTTTTAAGCCCTACCAATGTGAACAAAGTAAATCGAACAAGATGTAGAAGTATCTATGTTACCACTATCTTGGTTTAAAGAGATATATAATGTTTTGCTTCTACACGAAGTAAATTCCGCCACTGCATGTTTTCAGCTAGAATTATTATGAAACAAAAAAGTGTGAATAGTATTATAAAAATAGAACAAGAAAAATAATTAGAGGAAAAATGGCGTATTACAATATTTACAAATATTTGTATGTTTAAAAATTCATAATTTTTGGAAGGAAACCCCAAGATAAAAATGTGTTCATTAGAAATCACAAAATTTTGCATTATGAATTTATATTAATATGAACTAACTATTTCATTCTGGGAGAAGCGTTGTGATATACCAAAGCCGTGTCCATTTCTAACTGCAAGACATTAAAATCCAGCGCCAAAGCTCTCATTTAAACTACAGGGAAGTAATAAAACTCCCGAATTGGTGAAATGGATAACCCTGTCAACCTGCTCGCATGCCGCGTCTCGCCAAACCACACTCCGCTCTTACCCATGCAGGAAGACCATCTACTCCGTACTGTGTGTTGACACTGCTGGATTCTGACTTCTATTTCTGTGCTTTGCAGTTAAAAAAGGCAGATAATTATTTTGCACACTACTTTGGTATATCACAACGCTTCTCTGGGAGAAATTTCTTGGTAGTTTTCGGCATGCAATGATTGACATTTCCCTTGTAAGTTATTAAAAAGAGACTTAATTAATACACCAAAAGTAAAAAGTAATAATGAAACAATATTATCATAGTAACATAAAAAATAACTAGATAATTAGTATCTGACATGTGATTTCAAAAGTTGTTGAATCCAGAAATATATGATTTTCACGATTTCAAAAGTCCAGGTGCTGTGGTAGTCAAAGGAATCGGTATAGAGAAACTTATCATCAATGTTAAAAGTGTAGATTTATCACTTTGAATATCGTAGCAACGAGAGAGAAAGAGAGAGAAAGAGAAAGAGAGAGAAAAAGATAGAAAGAGAGAGAGAGAAAGAGAGAGGGAGAGAAAGAGAGAGAGAGGAAGAGAGAGAGAGAGAGAGAAAGAGTGAGAAAGAGAGAGAAAGAGAGAGAAAGAGAGAGGAAGAGAGAGAAAGAAAGAGGAAGAGAGAGAAAGAGAGAGAAAGAGAGAGAAAGGGAGAGAAAGGGAGAGAAAGAGAGAGAAATAGAGAAAGAGAGAAAGAGCGAACGAGAGAAAGAGAAAGAGAGAGAAAGCGAGAGAAAGAGAGAGAAAGAGAGAGAAAGGGAGAGAAAGAGAGAGAAAGGGAGAGAAAGAGAGAGAGCGAGAGAGAGCGAGAGAGATAGAGAGAGATAGAGATAGATAGATAGAGAGAGAGAGAGAGAGAGAGAGAGAGAGGGAGGGAGAGAGAGAGAGATCAATTCTGCAAGTCGGGTGTCTCTAGGAAAAAAAAAACAACGTCGGACACCACAGCCCAGAGACAATAATAACCGTAATTTACAGGAAAGTCGAATATTACAAGGGCATTCGATAAGCAATGACAACACTGCTGTAACATCAGAAGCATTTAGGCTATTTTTGACGTTACGAACTTCATTCATAGTCTTCTTCCAAGTCAACTAACTATACGCTGCCAAATCCTTTAAATACGGTTCACTCCATCTGCAGCACCAATTCTGGATATCTCTTCCATTGATCGATCTAGAGCTTTCTGGAATCAACTCTTGATTGAAATCGAATGCCTCGTAGAGCTTCTTTGATCTTTGATAATAAATTATAGTCACAAGGGCTCATGTCTGGTGAATTTGGTAGATGTTCGAGTACTTCCCAATTCCACCTTCTAAACAAATTCTACTGAACATCATTTTAGGGAGGTGTTACTAAATGTGAGAAACAGTTAATGTATTCACAAAATATTTTTATTTCGAGATTTTCAATATCATCACCATCATCATCAACAACAACATGGATTAAGCCCAATGACCTGTTCCGATCTCATTATAGGTCGAATTGGTCCTTCCATCTCTTCAATGGTCTTCCCAACATTCTTCTCCCTTTTGGTTTATAATTATACATTCTTCTTGGTATGCGCTGTTCATTCATTCGTAATACGTGCTTAAGATAAGTATTTTGATAGTATTTTATTCTTTTACAGAGATTAAATATATTAAGTTCTGTTCTTATATCTTCGTTTTTCTTTTTATTGGTCCTTTGGTATCCTGCTATTGCTCTCAACATCTTCATTTCAGCAGCCTCTATTTGTTTACTATCTGCCTTTGTTAATTTCCAGGTTTCACATCCATAGATAAGAGATGGAACTGCCAATACTTTGTAAAACTTCAAAATAGTTTATTTTCTAGTCTTATTCAATAAAGTGCATTTAATTGTGCCACATAGATAATTGAACCGTTGTATTTTAGTGTGTTTATCTAAATTTCTGTCATTGCCTAAATGACGTCCCAAATAATTAAAATTCTGACCTTGATCTATAATTACATTGTTTATCATTATTTTTGTTCTTATTGCACATTTTCCTTTCAGAGCTAATATTTTTGTTTTAGATGCAGATATTCTTAAATTGTATTTTAGAGAGATATTATTTAAAGTGTAAAGGAATTGTTGTAAAGCATTTTCTGATGCTGTCATTTTTACTTGATTGTCTGCAAAAAGCAGAGTTGTCAATACACTATTTATATTAATTTGTTCTTGCCATTCATTTATGACATGGTCCAAGTATAAATTAAATAATACTGGTGACAACGGACGCCCTTGTCTTACTCCCTGGTTTATTTCTATGTTTGTTTTCAATATTACAATATATTAATAATAAATTCTCAACAACATACCGTACTACAAGATTACAATGGTCACCACTAGGATAGCTGATTTGCAAGAGTATTACCATTGCTTGTCGAAAGTGATTCACAAACAGCCCTGAAAGCAATTAATGATAAATATAACAATAACACAATAGCTTTCGAGATTAGAGAACATATGAACCAAAGTTCAAAACATATTTGTCTACCATGGGTACATGGGCATTGCATGATTACAGGAAACAAATGTACGGATAGTGTGCAGCAGATCTAATCCACAATATGCACATGATCTCTGTCATATTTCTTTCCTGAGGTAAACATATAATTGCAAGTTGGAACAACGTGTGGCTCAATGGTACCACAGGCTCATTAGCACGATAACTGCTCTTTCCAAGTATCTATGACAGAATAAAATGCAAACACGTTTTACAAATTTTATACTAACACAATTTCTCACTGGGCACGAAAAATTTGGCTAATACCTCCAGAGATTTAACATCAGAAAAAATCAAGTTGTAATTGTGGCATCAGCAACCAAAGAGTTGAATATATTATATTTTATTTTCCTTTGTTCTGGAACAAAGTTTTGAATTTTCATGTCTTCTAAATAACACCGCTTGTTTAAGTGAACCACCCATCACAGAAGTGCTTATGCCAGTAAAGAACTACACCGCTTGTTTAAGTGAACCACCCATCACAGAAGTGCTTGTGCCAGTAAAGAACTACACCGCTTGTTTAAGTGAACCACCCATCACAGAAGTGCTTGTGCCAGTAAAGAACTACACCGCTTGTTTAAGTGAACCACCCATCACAGAAGTGCTTATGCCAGTAAAGAACTACACCGCTTGTTTAAGTGAACCACCCATCACAGAAGTGCTTATGCCAGTAAAGAACTACACCGCTTGTTTAAGTGAACCACCCATCACAGAAGTGCTTATGCCAGTAAAAAAGAACTACACCGCTTGTTTAAGTGAACCACCCATCACAGAAGTGCTTGTGCCAGTAAAGAACTACACCGCTTGTTTAAGTGAACCACCCATCACAGAAGTGCTTATGCCAGTAAAGAACTACACCGCTTGTTTAAGTGAACCACCCATCACAGAAGTGCTTATGCCAGTAAAGAACTACACCGCTTGTTTAAGTGAACCACCCATCACAGAAGTGCTTATGCCAGTAAAGAACTACACCGCTTGTTTAAGTGAACCACCCATCACAGAAGTGCTTATGCCAGTAAAGAACTACACCGCTTGTTTAAGTGAACCACCCATCACAGAAGTGCTTATGCCAGTAAAGAACTACACCGCTTGTTTAAGTGAACCACCCATCACAGAAGTGCTTATGCCAGTAAAGAACTACACCACTTGTTTAAGTGAACCACCCATCACAGAAGTGCTTATGCAGTAAAGAACTACACCGCTTGTTTAAGTGAACCACCCATCACAGAAGTGCTTATGCCAGTAAAGAACTACACCGCTTGTTTAAGTGAACCACACATCACAGAAGTGCTTGTGCCAGTAAAGAACTACACCGCTTGTTTAAGTGAACCACCCATTACAGAAGTGCTTATGCCAGTAAAGAACTACACCGCTTGTTTAAGTGAACCACCCATCACAGAAGTGCTTATGCCAGTAAAGAACTACACCGCTTGTTTAAGTGAACCACCCATCACAGAAGTGCTTGTGCCAGTAAAGAACTACACCGCTTGTTTAAGTGAACCACCCATCACAGAAGTGCTTATGCCAGTAAAGAACTACACCGCTTGTTTAAGTGAACCACCCATCACAGAAGTGCTTATGC
Source organism: Diploptera punctata (assembly GCA_030220185.1). Taxonomy (NCBI): domain Eukaryota; kingdom Metazoa; phylum Arthropoda; class Insecta; order Blattodea; family Blaberidae; genus Diploptera; species Diploptera punctata. The sequence continues at coordinate 1,033,114 of JASPKZ010000434.1, forward strand.
CAGTAAAGAACTACACCGCTTGTTTAAGTGAACCACCCATCAGAGAAGTGCTTATGCCAGTAAAGAACTATATATCTTTAATGTTTTAATAAATAACGTCGAGGTAGCGTGCTGCCTTGTCACGCAGTGGGTCCGGGTTCGATTCCCGGTCGGGACAGGCTCCTGGGTGAGGTTTTCTCGGGGTTTTTCATTCACCTGTAAGACAAATGTAGGAAGCTTAGAGCCCAACGGTCATCCGATAATCATCATCATTCTTATCATTATCATCATCCCTCTTCACCGGTCTGGAAACAACGGGAAGCTATCGCGCCTATAATTCCCTAGTAAAGCTGCAAAGCATGCCACGAAAATGCTACGATTGCAGTGAAAGACCTGCCCTCGGACAGAATTACTATGGATGGATAAATAAAGTTCATAAAAAAACTTTAATTAAAGGTGAGATTATATAATGACCCACAACTTTGTCACAAACTATAGCCATATTATACCTTAGCTGAAATAGGGTTTATAATTTTTGGATATTAAATAACAACAACAACAACAATAATAATAATAATAATAATAATAATAATAATAATAATAATAATAATAATAATAATGATAATTTCTCTGACGGATGACTGATTACAGAAGATTACTATAAACAACAGAGATGAGGTTCCTCAGGATATACTCTAAGAGACCACATTCCTAGTGAAACAATTAGGCAAGAACTCAAAATGTTTAATCTAAATGAAAAAAATACAAAACTATAAATGAAATTGGCATGAACATATTTTAAGAACGGACTCTTCTAGGCTAACAAAACAAGCACTGTAGTGCCAACCTCAAGGCTATAGAGAAGTGGGACGTCCTAGAAGACGATGGGAAGATGAATTCTGAGAGCGCGGAACAGGCCGACGGCATAACATAAAATGATGATGATGATCATAATAATAATCATCATAATAATAATCATAATAATATTACTACTACTACTACTATTAGTCGTTCAAAATATCTCTGCAGGCGGAAGAATTGCTACACGTGACGTCATCTAAGGCAGTGTTCACTGTCAGCGTCCCACGTCCCATTCCCCTCTGCGCTCATAGATAGCAGTGTCACGTGTTCTATTCCTGCATAAACACGACTGCAGTGCCCTCCGTCAACAACTGCGCGTACTCCTTAAACGGGTTATAATACTACTACTACTACTACTACTACTACTACTACTACTAATAATAATAATAATAATAATAATAATAATAATAATAATACTTATCGAATGCCCTAGCATTACTGTAATTACAGAGACTGTAAATAAAACAAAACAGTACTGACACATGGTATATTAATCTGAATACTTTGATAACTTTCAGAGGAATGTCTTAATATTATAGAATTAATTTAATATAATATAATCACCCTCTTCATCTTCTCTGTGCACCGAGATTTTATAAACGATGTTCATATAACGAACTGAATTATATAATGATTGAATTCAAGTATAATGACCGATAGTGGGAGGTGAGGGCTTATACCTAGAAACTGCATTACGTGGAGAATTTTCAGTAAATAACAAGTGAATAACATTTTGTAATCGGATGACGGGCAGATCCCAATTAGTTGCGCTCTTCACTTGTTTTCTAAGCCTCCTGTTTCAAAGAGTTCCATTAGCAAATCGCATACTAGCCTCTTTCTTGCAAAAATTTTTAATGATCACAAAGCAGCTTCGAGCATCGCAAATCCTTTATCGCAAATTAACGTACTGCACGCCCACTCCAATACGAAATACAACTGGAGACCACGACCTCAACACTCTAAATTCTTGAAAACGAGAAATGTTTAGAGGTCCTTAAAGCACAAGTAATTCACAAAATGGTATATATAAATAACTTATAGGCCTACTAGATTGTTAAATATACTTGAATTTACTGGTTGAGTGGAGAATAAGACCGCGCAGTCTAACTATGATAATACTGATAAAATTCATTGTTAAAACCGTTGGGGTGGAGAGTCATAAAATAAAATAAGTTAAAATATACCTTCTTAGGTAAAACCGTCGTCCTCAACTTATAAAATATGTAATATTTATGCCTGTAGGCCTTTCAGAACATCCGTTCCATCTTCAGCAGGTCACTCTTCACTACAACATCCAGTATGATGGTTGATGCTGCTGGTCCTAATGTGACTCACGACAAAGCCACATTAGGACCACCATCATACTGGATGTTGTAGCGAAGAGTGACCTGCTGAAGATGGAACGGATGTTCTGAAAGGCCTACAGGCATAAAGATTACATATTTTATAAGTTGAGGACGACGGATTTTACCTAAGAAGGTATATTTTAACTTATTTTATTTTATTTCTAACTATGTTAGTTTCAATATCACTTTTATTAGTCAGCACTTTTAAAATTCAAATTAAAGCACCGTTGAGGTTATGTAATAAGATATTAAATATATTACTGTTACCTGGTAAGTCAGTCGTTCTCAACTAAATTATTAAACTAATTAATGAATCATATTTGAAGAGAAAAATTATACGCTCAGACCGGGACTTGAACCCGGGACCCTTGGTTCTCTAGACCAAGTGCTCTACCAACTGAGTTACCTGAGCAAGTACCGATCTAAACGCAAATCTTTCTCTATATACATTCTAATTCCCATCCACCAAATGCTGTGAAGCCATGCTTCTATCTTGCAAATGGCGGCTCCTTTATTAAGAAGACATATTTGGGAATTATACATTACAGCCAGTACGGCTTTTTCCAAGTTTTTATTATTGATTTCGTACATCTCAATGATGGATAAATCATATTTGAAGAGAAAAATTATACGCTCAGACCGGGACTTGAACCCGGGACCCTTGGTTCTCTAGACCAAGTGCTCTACCAACTGAGCTACCTGAGCAAGTACCGATCTAAACGCAAATCTTTCTCTATATACATTCTAATTCCCAACCATTTGCGTTTAGATCGGTACTTGCTCAGGTAGCTCAGTTGGTAGAGCACTTGGTCTAGAAAACCAAGGGTCCCGGGTTCAAGTCCCGGTCTGAGCGTATAATTTTTCTCTTCATATATGATTTAACCATCATTGAGATGTACGAAATCAATAATAAAAAAATACTTAATGAAGTTTAATAATTTAATTAAGGACGATTGACTTACCAGGTAACAATTTTATATTTAATATCTCACTTTTATTAGGTTAACTAACTCACTGGTACTATCGAACCCACAGGTTCATGGTCGCGTGGACATAAGCTCTCCTAACATCCCGATCCTCAGCTAATGTTTTCCAATTATCCTCTGTATAATCTACTTCCTTCAAATCATGATTGATGTTATCCTCCCATCTCATTCTTGGTCTACCAACTGGTTTTCCTACAAGAAGCTTCCATGCCCATCTTCCATTTTCCCCATTGGTGCCACATATCCTGTCTATCGGAATCTACGAAATGTAACTGTTCTTCTTATATCTGGTTCCCTATAAAGACCATGGAACTAATTAACTCACTGGCACTATCGAACCCGTAAGTTCATGGTCGTGCAGACATACGCTCTCCAAACATCCCTATCCTGAGCTAATGTTTCCAATCATCTCCTGTATAATCTACTTATCTCGAATTATGGATAATGTTATTCTCACAACTCATTCTTGGTCTACCAACTGGGTGTTTTCCTTCTGGTTTTCCTAAAAGAAGCTTCCATGCACCTCTTTTATTCCCCATAAGTGCCACATATCCTGCCTATCGCAGTTTACGAGACTTAACTGTTCTTATTATAACTGGTTTCCTATACATATCTTGTAGTTCGCTATTATGTAGTTTTCTCCATTCACCTGTCCATCTCTTTTTGGCCCAAAATGTTCCAAGAACTTTATTCTCGAATACACGTAATGTTCTTTCTTTCCTTAAAGTAAGAGTCGATGTTTTCAATCCATATAATATAACTGGGAGAATAACTATTCTATATATTTTCAATTTAACGTCTATTGAAAGAAGCTGGGACAAGAGTCCCTGTAATCCACAATAGCATGCATTTCTAGAATATAAAGATCATGTAACTCATTTTTATGTAGTCTTCTCCATTCACCTGTCTGCTCATTTCTCTTTGGTCCGAATAGTTTCCCGAGAACTTTACTCTCAAATACTCATAATCTTTTCTCCCGCTTTAAAGTAGTCAAAAGTAAGAGTCCATGTTTCGCATCCATATAACTGGGAGAATAAGAGTTTTATGTATTTTAAGTTTAATGTTTTTTTTTGGGAACAGTTGGGACAACATGAGTCCCTGAAATGTATAATAGCATGCATTTCCAGAATTACTCTTATTGGATTATTGTTATTATGTGTATGATTTAAAAAAAAATATGGTTTTCCTCTAATTTCGAAAGATGCAAATGTTCTTATGTCGTCAAAAACATATTATGTGATCGATAGTTGTAAATCCTCCCCTGAGAGGCCATCTCCCAAGGAGTCCCAGGAGGCGTGGAATACATAAAGTGCCCTGAAAGGGAGAGGTTATTAAAGAATAGAAAGAGGAATGATTTTCCTCAGGCTAACTCTATTCCCATATTTCATAAATATACCTTAAATAAAAAAAATAAAGGAAGGAACGCGTGATGTGAATCAAGAAATATTAACTCTTTTTTAATGCTCACACACGTTAAATATAATATTATCAGATACATATCTTATAACTAATTAACTCATTGGCACTGTCGAATCCATAGGTTCATGGCCGCGCGACACAAGTTCTCCACATAACCCTAGGCGCATAATTAAAACTTCCTATTTGTTTTACTTACTTATTTACTCACTGGCACTATCGAACCCGTAGGTTTATGGCCGCGCGGACACAAGCTCTCCATACTTCTCTATCCTGAGCTAATGCCCTCCAATCATTCCCCGTATAATCTACTTCCCTCAAATCATAGTTAATGTTATTCTCCCACCTCATTCTTGGTCTACCAACTGGGTGTTTTCCCTCTGGTTTTCCCACAAGAAGCTTCCATGCACGTTTTTCATTCCCCATGCGTGCCACATGTCCTGCCCATCGCAGTCTACGAGACTTAACTGTTCTTATTATATCTGGCTTCCTATAAAGACCATGTAGTTCATTGTTATGTAGTCTTCTCCATTCACCTGTCTCTTCATCTCTCTTTGGTCCAAAAATTTTCCTAAGTACTTTATTCTCAAATACTTGTAATCTCCTTTCCTCCCTTAAAATAAGAGTCCATGTTTCGCACCCATATAATATAACTGGTAGAATAATAGTTTTATATATTTTCAGTTTAACGTTTTTTGAAAGGAGTTGGTACATCAAGAGCCTCTGCAATGCATAATAACACGCATTTGCAGAATTGAGCCTATGTTTAATTTCTTTGTGCATCTCATTCCTATTTGTGATTATTGTTCCTAGGTATTTGAATTCAGCCACTTCCTCAAAATTTCCCTCATTTGTCATTAGCTGTCCATTTCCATTATATAATGAATTTCTATGTGTGACCATATATTTAGTTTTATTGATATTTACTTCCAGTCCTAATTTCTTAGTGTTACTCATAGTGTGTGCGTGTTGTCCTTTAGTATCTCCTCGCTATCGGCCAATAATACTACATCATCAGCATAAACTAACAGCTTATTAATACCATTGAGTTGTAAGCCTTCCTCATTCTCTAAAGATTCAATGGCATGCTCTAGTACAAAATTTGTTTTAGATCCAAATTATCCCCCTGACTGCCATATATTTGCTATCGGTTTTACCAGAAATCATATTGGCCATAAAGAATTATATTTATAAAAATATCATCATATGGAAATTGAAAAAAATATGTATAAATGTAACATTCTTTAAATATTATGAAATTATTAAAAACCCATAGGATAATTAAGAAAAAACATGAACTATAAAATGTATTTTTTTGTCAATGTGAATAAATGTTTTAATCAAATAAAAATATTGGAGGGGAAACCCATTGAAAAAGTGAATCATTTTAAATATCTGGGTTATAAAATCTCCCATTTTAAAATTAAGTTTTTTAACAAACTTAATAATTTTAATTATATATGTGGCACAGATAGTATTTAAACATACAAGAAAGGAAACAAAACAAAAAAATTATAAAGGAGTGGCAACCCCATTACTATTGTATGGTAGTGATTTTTGGGTTTTAACTAAAAAAGAAGATCATAGAAATGAAATTTCTGAGAATTATAGCTGGCTGCAAACTTCTAGATAAAAGAAGAAGTGTATATATCAGAAATGAGCTAAATATTTTAATCTTTTATATAGTAAAACAATCTAGAAAAACTGGAAAGAACAAGTCCAAAGAATTAAATATGAACGCTACCAAAAATTATACTTAATTACAAACCAAAAGGAAGCAGAAATGTTGGTAGACCGAAAAGAGATGGAATCAATTTTTTAAATGAGAATCTTTGAGACCGGAACAAGCCACACGGGTTTAATCCGTGATTGTCCAAGATGATGATGAAACATTAGAGAGTAACCACTCACGAGATTAGAATTAATTTTATACTAATAAGCCTACTAATATATTTAATAAACACAAACAAAAAAATGCAATTGTAAATTGGTAGAAGAGTAAAGATCCGCAGTATTTTTAAAAGTATATAAATATATAATATTTAAACAAACAAATGATGCGATCTCAGTTGTTCTTTCTTTTTATTTTTAGAAGAACAAAATTTCGCAGCGACTTAAAATGTTTTTTACTATGCACACCGATGCTTTGATCATCTGTGCCCAGCACTCAAGAGATTCTGTGCGTTTCTGTTTTACTGGAATGACGAAACATTCTAATGCCATCAAACAGAAATAAAAATATAACTGATTTAGCATCTCCTTTTCGCGGATCCTATAAATATGTTACATGTTTATTATTTAATAAAGCCAGAATAGGATCGGCGAGTGTGGGAACTATGAGCAGCACCGTCATATGTTCATCAGCACAAGAACTCTCAGCTTTCGTTCATTTTGTTCAATAATGGTCTTCACCTCTAAAACCGTGCCGCGCCGAAAATAGAGTAGCAGCAGTAGTGGTAGAAGTATGATTTTATTATAGTAAATCCAATATATAAAAATGAATGTTTGTTTGTTCTTACTTTATGTGTGGCCATACCGTTGATCCGATTGTAATAAGGCTTTTTACAAAATGTTCAGGAGATTCCCGGGATGAACATAGACTATAAGACAGTTGTGATACTCAACTCGTACACTCTTAAAAATCGCCCTTTGTAGTGGAAAACGTGAAAAAAGTACCTGTTTCGACGCTTAAATAGCTTAGCTGCCTAAACTATAACAAATACACAAAATTAATGTACATAGAATTGAATATCCTCAAAAAGCTCTACAGAAAAGTCCGCGACAGCATGTTTATCTCTTACGGATGACTCACAATAATCATTTTTGTGTTTCTCTGATGCCAAGAAGATAGAGACAAGTAGGCCTACGTAGATTCCTGTGCAAGCATGACGGGTATTCTTTTACGGATAAGTCACAATAACGAATTTTGTCTTTTAGCTCACTTATGCCAGGAAGATCGAGATAAGTAGATTCCCGAGCAACACCTAGTAATCAGCACGGGAATCTTAAAATAATTACGATATACATTTATAATTATTTTTCATATTCTTATTCAACTAATCATAAGAAGTACATTAATTTTCGTATTTCAGCTCATTTATGTCAAGAAGATCGGGATAAGTAGATTCCCGGGCAACGCTGGGCAATCAGCACGGGGTATCTAAAAAATATAAATGTATAATTATTTTTCTTTTCACTTATTTAACTAAACATACAATCACATTAATTTTCATTGATTTAGGCGCAGCAGCGCACTCCGGGTATTAGCTAGTATATAAGACAGGATTATTTACAAGTGGATTTACGGAAGCAAGATGTAAGTACTATTGATATCAATACATGAATGTCTATAATGACAGAGCCAAAACAATGTAGATCATATTACAATTACATTAAAAATTAAGATAATGGTAAAAGTATTTAATATCATATAACTAATTCATTGGCACTATCGAACACGTAGGTTCATGGCGGCGCTTACATAAACTCTCCACACATCCCTATCCTGAGATAATGTTTTCCAATCATCCCCTGAATAATCTACTTCACTCAAATCATGGTTAATATTATTCTCCCACCCCATTCTTGGTCTATCAACTAGAAGTTTTCCTCTGGTTTTCTTATACGAACCTTCCATGTCGCTATTTCATTCCCCATTCGTGCTAAATTTCCTGTCCATTGCAATCCACACGACTTAACTGTTATATCTGGTTTCCTACAAAAATCGTGTAGCTGACTGTTATATATTCTTCTCCATTCACTTGTCTGTTCATCTCTCTTTGGTCCAAACATTTTCCTAAGAACTTTATTCTCAAATACTCGTAATCATTTCTCCTATCTTAAAGTAAGAGTCAATGTTTAGTTTAGTAAGGGAATTGTATTGGCATATTAGATGGTGAATATCCATGTATTATTATACGACACAGCGGAGCGTTTACCTCGAGTCATAGCAGCACTTTTGCTGCGTCGCACGGGCGTAGATACTAACTACATAGAGTCAGGAACAAATAGAGAATGTAGCACTTACGCAGCTTATTACAAGAATTGTACTGCACTCCTCGACGCTAGAGACTGACGTGAAGCGAGTGTACGCGGGATAACACGGCATTACTCGCAAATTAACTTTCCGCTGTGTCAGATAATAAGTACCTTGAGCATTCAATAAATACATTAAAGAAATAAACATTTAAATAAAAAAGGGAAATGCTTTAGAACATGTGACGGGAACATTTTTTTAAATTTCCAATCATACGCCATGTGCATGCGCCAACAACCACGAAGCGATTTGCACTATGGAATCACGGGATGCAGCCAACATATACTATATTTAACGAACGTAAAAGCTAAATAAACGACATATAAGTACTCTAACCCGTGAAAGACCAACCTAAAAGCTGACTTAACGCAATGTAAGCACTATAACCCGTTAAATAATGCAACGCCCTAAAATAAATAGTAAGTTCTGAAAATTTGAAGCATATGTGTACAGTTAATTAGTACATACTCTATTCTGGCACATGTATTTGTTTTTGCTTACAACATTCTTAAATATCAATATGGCTACCATGTCTTCATGCTACGTATGTAGTTAAATATCATAGGAAAATTTATTTAAATAATCGTTAGAAAAAATGTAACAATCATTGTAAATGGAGGGAAATAATTTGAAAAATGAAACTCTAAGAATAAAAGTTGACAGGAGTTTATGAAGGAATTAAAAAAGTCGCGTCACATGTTGTAAAGTTTAGCCCAAAAAATCAAACCTCATTTATTTATAGAGGTATGATGATATCCTGAGAAAACGGTCGCATGTACTATTGTAGTAATGAGAAGAACAAGGGAGGGAAGTGCTCCAGTTTTAATATTGTGTAGAGAGTACACTTGCATTCTGTAGGTCACTACATTTAGCACCGCTGGTCCACATTAATACGAGCTTCGTCGTATAATACTTCAGTATTTACTGATTATTTTGGCTCTCATACTAAAGTTAAATCTTCAGCATTACTTGAAAGAGAATTACTACTGCCTTTTCCATCCAGTTACATTTGACAACTCGAGCAAAACATGGGCGAGTAAATAAAAAAAACTCCATTGCAGGAAAATGTATATTCAAGTAGACTGTAAACACTTGATTATTGGCAGTAAATTAACTTTTTTTCTGTCCTGTGTTTGTTTTACTGAAAAACATGATAGATTGACGTCACAATGACATTTTATTTTTGTTCTAACACTTCTGTACAACCCCGCATGTTATAATAGTAACCCACACATTAGTTAATTGCTTTCATCTGTTTATCGTATCACGTTCTATCAAAGAAGTCAATTTTATAATTCCATTAATAATTACGACTATTTAACTCATGACCCGATCGGGAGTCAATGGCCAATCACGTTTCAATGAATTTTGTTTTACAACCAATCACAGTCGTGTTTCACCTGGATATTTATCTACTTCTGTTTATCATATTAAAGAAAGCCCCTCCTTTTTAATATTCTGAATAGGTCAGAGCATTATTTTGCAGTGACAGACTCTCGAACAAATACGTTGAATATAGGAAATTACGAACATATACACATTTGAGAATTGTGTGTTCAATAATAGTGTTTTTAAATACTTATTTTACTGAGTTGTTTAAAAAAATGAATTAATAGCCTGTAATGTTGGTTATAATATACAGTTTGATGCTTCTTCTTCTTCTTCTTCTTCCGAATGCAGTATTGGGTGATGATGCCCGTTCTGCGACTACAAAAACTGATCTTTCCATCGGTTGAAGGGTCTTCCGAGGTCTCTTTTGCCGTTAGGGTTGAGGTGGTAAATCATCTTTGGTAAACGGGAATTTGACATTCTCTGGACGTGATGGAACCATTTAATCTGATAATGTTGTATATGTTCAACCATTTCCCTACTATTCCACTACAGTTTGATGCGTTTTATTTTTGCTCCATTAGGGTGCATTAATACAATATTCCGATCCTACTTGGCAGTAAATAGTACGAACAATTTGCATTGAAGAACACATGAAACATAACGAAACATTTCTTATTTGTTTTCAAACATCACCGTTTACATTAAATATATAAATATTTTACAGTAACTATATTTAAATAATCAATTGTGAGTAAATACCTTAATTTTTTTCGTTAAATAGTCCTACAAATGCCACTCTTGATTTATAAATCCTCTAGAATATATTGGAAATCACTCGTGGCATTAATTATGATAAAGTTAGTCTATATTGTAGTGTAAGTCGTAATGTGGTGTCTTTTTACAATTTTCACTTTTTCGTCACATGAGAAATGAGATTACAGGGGTCAAGATATATATTCCTCGAAGATATTTATTCGTTTATTTTATTTTATTCTACGGATGTGAAATTTAGAAGACCAAAGAAAAAATGAATTTGCTCCAGGTGTTTGTGAATAGACGTTTATGTGAGACGGCCTGATATAAAGTTCAAATCAAGAACTATGGCGCAAAGTTAAGCAAGGAAAGGAAATAGCGTTCGATTGGACACACTCTGCGTAAACCTCAAACTGCAAGAGAAAGATGCGCACTGGACTGGAATCCTCAGGGTTCAAGAAGGAGAGAAAGACCAAAAATGACTTGAAAAAGTACCACTGAAGAAGAAATACGTGAAATACTTGTTTGGAGCTGAAGAGGTTGGCAGATGATAGAGCTAAATGGACAAATTTTATTACGACTCCATGCTCCAGCTTGGAGCGAAAGGGAATTATGACGACGATGATGGTGGTGATGAAGATGCGCACTGTACTGGAATCCTCAGGGTTCAAGAAGGAGAGAAAGACCAAAAATGACCTGAAAAAGTACCACTGAAGAAGAAATACATGAAATGGGAAATACTTGTTTGGAGCTGAAGAGGTTGGCAGATGATAGAGCTAAATGGACAAATTTTATTACGACTCCATGCTCCAGCTTGGAGCGAAAGGGCATTATGACGACGACGATGATGGTGGTGATGAAGATGCGCACTGGACTGGAATCCTCAGGGTTCAAGAAGGAGAGAAAGACCAAAAATGACTTGAAAAAGTACCACTGAAGAAGAAATACGTGAAATGGGAAATACTTGTTTGGAGCTGAAGAGGTTGGCAGATGATAGAGCTAAATGGACAAATTTTATTACGACTCCATGCTCCAGCTTGGAGCGAAAGGGCATTATGACGACGATGATGATGGTGATGAAGATGCGCACTGGACTGGAATCCCCAGGGTTCAAGAAGGAGAGAAAGACCAAAAACGACTTGAAAAAGTACCACTGAAGAAGAAATACGTGAAATGGGAAATACTTGTTTGGAGCTGAAGAGGTTGGCAGATGATAGAGCTAAATGGACAAATTTTATTACGACTCCATGCTCCAGCTAGGAGCGAAAGGGAATTATGACGACGATGATGGTGGTGATGAAACTTAATTTTAAATTCAGTATATTCTACGTTCTATTTTTAGTCTGATTATACTCTGTGGATATCTAGAAAAATAATTAAAGTGCGGATAGGTGAATTGATTTGATGGGAGAGAACGGAAATCTTACTGGGACTTCAAGATGCAACGAGGAGGTAGACTGACTTCAAATTAAAATTGAATGAGTCATTTCAAAAATGAATCTTCTACTAGTTTTTCTGAAATTAACTTTTTTTGTTATTCAGCGTTTACATACCTACTTTCATCGTTTCCGTGTGAGAATGGATCAACTACACTATTCCTTTATAACTTTCTGACTTTATTCAGTAGTAATTTCAGATTCAATGCTTTATCCTGAATAAGTTGGATCAGTTTCTCTCCCTTTCACTTAATAATTTGACTTCTTTTGCAATTCATGAGATTTGTATGAATGTAAAAATTCCGGATAAATTAACATTTTAGAGTAATTCTTGCTAAAATGGATTTATTTTTTATGTAAAAAATACAGTTGATGTATTTTTTAAATTACCCATATTTATAATAAGAACATGAAGAAACCCTATTTGTACCACATAATTTTATTTTATTTTATTCTAACATCACAAATATACGGTTCCCTTGAAGACAAAATTCGTATAAAAGTTTATATTAGATTAGATTTATTTAGCCTGGTGCACTTAAGGCCATGTGGCCTTCTCTTCCGCTCACCACAACAAACATACATTACATCAGAATATAACAATCTCAATTAACTCTAATATTAAATACTAAATAAAAATTTGACAAAAAGATAATATCTATTATGTTACGATCTATAATGCAACCAGTTAATGTTAGTTAAAATTAAGACTAAAACTAATAATAACATGAATACAAGCAAGATATATTAAATTGTCCCTGTCTAATGTATATAAAAAGCAAAGAAAAATAATGAGATATAGAAAACTACTTTTACGATTATACAATATTTAAAACAAAACAAAAGAAAATATTTGTTAATCTTAATATTATTTTCACAAATAATTAAATTTATTAATTGTTAAAAGAATACTATCAGTGAGGTGTATAAGTTAGTTTGTTATTAAATAATTCTTTAGTTTGTTTTAGAAGGATGTTATAGTTTAACTGTCTCTGACATAGGGCGGAAGGGAATTCCAGGTTTTGGTAAGTAAGACCGTAAAGGATAATGAATAATATACAGTGTGATGAGGAGGGATATAAAGGACAATGTTAGTGAATAATGGTATTATTTTCACAGAGTACATGCCTTTTTCCTTTGATATATTTTTTTATAAAGTACATAATGCGCGCCTGCAGTGTTACCGCTCCTCCTTCGTAAATGTATTAACACATTTTTTTATTTCATTTCATCTCTTTTAAGGTAATATGTTTAAAACTGACCACAGAATCTATAAATATTTCTGGAGCTATACTTGATAGTTTAAGTATTTAGAATTTCGAAAATATTTTCTTTGAAGAGATAAGTTGAAAAACACAAAGAACATATCAATGTACGTCCGATAATATTCCTTTTTCAAACATAAAATCACTTCATTTTGAAATCAATTCGCAGGTTCTAATATACAGTGAAAATTTTGCAGATTCAATCAATCCTAATGTAATTAGAACAACAAATGAAATATTAAAAAGATTTTTTAATATTGTTATCACCAGTGTCGCAATTTAATACCCGATCCGCCTATATCGGGTAATAGCGTCTGCATTACCAATAATGCTAGCGGGAAGTGGAACTTTTTTTTTGCACTAGATTCTGAGACCACGTCATAGCAGAAGGCCACCTTACTTTCCACAGTTCTAGCAATTCAGGATAGAACTTTTGTACACTGATGAAACGAACAATGCAAGAATCACAAAATATTCACTTAGAAGGAATAGAATAATTGGATGTCCTTCGAAAAAATGAAGAGTTTTTAACATATTACAATTCTAATATATGACGGAGAGATGATTAGCCGAGCGGTTAAGGTAGGGAGCCTTGGCGCAGAACTACGGGACTTGCGCTGGTTCGAGTCTCCATGGGAGAAGAAATTTTCTCGTGGTATTTCGGCCAGTATGGGACCGGTGCCCACCCAGCATCATGAGGCAATTGGGTAGCTACAATAAGTAGCGGCTCCAGATTGAGAAACCAGCTATAACGGCTGGGGGACTCGACATGCTAACCACATGTCACCACTACACTGGCTGTTGATCATCTACCTCTGTGATTGACACGTGTGGATGTGAAGGGCCAGCAGCCGGCTGGTAAAAGGGCAACCGCTGAAAAGTGGATAGACCCTCAATCGGATCGGAAATTTATTCGAGTAAAAAAACGTAATTTTCTATCTTTTTGGCATATGTAATCTCATACATTATAGGTATTTTTATGCACTCTCGACATTAAAATGTCTTGGATCTGGCATCAATGTTCACTCACAATCACGGAACAAACATGTAGCCGTAATATATATTGCCTGCCTTTTTCTGCTCTACTCCTTGAGTTTTGTATGTTACTCAGACTATCAAATAAGTAACGAAAAAACCGGATAAGTACAATATAAATGCCAAAATCAATGTCAAAATTCGAACGCTCACATAATGTGTGTATTATGTGTTATATTTTAAAGAACGATAGATCAGCAAAACTTTTTTCTTCTACATCTTAATTTGGGACAATGCCCTGTATAGTTCAATTGCCTTTTTCTAATGGTCGTCAGATATTGCTAAACTTTACCATCTTTCAGAAACAAATTGAAAATAGAATTATTAACAGAAAACACCCCACTAATATTAATTTTTAACAATAATTTCTTTTTTTCATTATTTGATAATAATAGTATTAAGATTTGTCAATATATTTATCTAATGTCTCGTATATAAGCGATAGATTAATTCAATAGAGTTTATTACTTTCTTTCTATATATATGTATATATAGGCCTATATAATTTTATTTTATGCATACTAGATTTTGGCTGTTATTCCTTTGAGTGTACATTCTTACATTAGTTTAATTTTAATTATATTTAATTTTATTGTATTATTATACATTATTTTCATTACTGTTTAGTTTTAGCAGATAATTAATTGTTTAGTATGTAATATTATTGTAATTTTTTGTATTCAAATGTAATATATGTTTGCCTGATGAGTGGAAGAGAAGACCACATGGCCTTAACTCCACCAGGCTAAATAAATCTGTTCAATTCTATTGTATAAATTCTATTTGCATTGTGTTGTCGATCTTCCTACCGGTTTTAATTTCATAGCAATTTCGTGAGCTAATCTTCATTTATTCCATTAATATGGTATTTCCATTCTTTTCTCCTTCCATTAATTCATCTCGTAAAGTCTATAATCCCACATACACTCCTTATTTCTTCATTAGTCTTTCTATCTCTTTGGAGCTTGTACCAAGGAAAAGATGGAAAGAGCAGCAATTTGGAACCGGAACAGGCTAGAAAATAAGCCTAAACCATGAAGAAGAAGTCTTTCCATTCTAATGTTGTGTCTACCCTCTTATTGAACTCAATATGTTCATTTCATATGTTCTGTCGTTCATTTTTCTTTTTGTTTGCCCCTGTTTCCGCTCCATACCTCATCACTAGTGTGACAAGTTTTATACATTCTTGTTTTGTTTTTGCTCATATGTTTATTTCTCCAAATAATGTCCCTTATTACACCTGATATCATCAACGCCTCTCTTACTTGTGATTTGACTTCTGAAATTAAATTATTTTAGACTTCTGGATGGTATTTCTTGCGGGGCTAAAACAGGCTCACAAATGACCTAAATTCATGAACGGACTATGATGACGATGATGGTGATATTAACACCAAAGTAACTGATGTTCATTACTTTTTCTAGACTTACTGCTTACTGATAGTTTACATAAAAAATGTTCTTTATATATTGTAGGGGATTTAGTTTTTTTCATTGATGTTTGCATTTATATTGTTTGATAGCTCTAACTTTTATAGCACCTTTTGGAGTTTTTTCTGCTAACAGTACTTCCTCCAAGCGCGAAGGCCTAGAAGGCCCTTGGCCTACCAGCCGGCTGCTGGCCTCACTCCACATGTGTTAATCACAGAGGTAGACGATCATCTAGCCAGGGTAGGGGTGGCATGTGGTCAGCATGTCGGATCCCCCAGCAGTCATAGTTCGTCTTCTCTACCTGAATAACCAGTACATGATTGCTTAATATAACATTTTTATTTCCACGTTTCTCGGTTTAATAGCACTACTATTTTTTATTTCTCTTATGATTTCATACATTATTACATTCAATAGTATATGACTTAATATCCTAGTTTTGTACTTATTAATATAGTAACTATTTCTTTTAGGTTTTAATGTACTAGCATTCTTGTAAGACCTACTTAGTTATTTAATAATAGACTAGTTATTTTTTTGGGTCGATGTTTTTATTTTGTAGCAATCTTACCACATCTCTTTACTCTGTCGGATGCTTAGGTTAAGTCTATAAAGCCTATGAAAACGGCTCTCTTAAATTATATAGCCTTTATTTACAATCTGTCAAATGCTATATATAACTTAGGCTATAGCGTCTAGCGTGGATCTGTTTTGACGAAAACCATTTGTTCTTTACTTATGACATTCCTTCTTATATCCATAGCTAGAACATTTTTAACAATTTTTGGACCGTACTTAAAATGCACATCCCTCCATAATTTTTTAAGTCTGGTTTTATCCTTAAATTTTTTTTTTTTAAGTCTGGTTTTATCCAGGGGGCACGCCGTAGCGTAGTGGTTAAGGCACTGAGCTACAAGCCGGAGGGTCGAGGGTTCAAGTCCCGTTGGGGTCAGGATTTTTAAACTGACCCAAACACTCTGGCGGCACCATGGCCCTGGGGTCGACTCAGCCTCTAACGGAAATGAGTACCAGACGCTTGTTCTGGGGGTAAAGGCGGCCGTCACGCAGGGCTGACAACCCGGCTGACATCAAGTGCCGATTGTCTAGAAAAAGTGGGAGCCTTAACCTCCTACTACCCCAAGGGCCTCCGGGTCTGTTGTGGGATCACTTTACTTTACTTTACTGGTTTTATCCCCATTCTAAAAATGAACGTTTTCACAATATTTTCATATCAATTTCTAAGATTTGAGCAAAGAGTGGACAGTGTCTAATGTTCTTTATTCGTCAGGTAATTTTTTTGTTTCGTTTTGCACCGAACGCTAAAAGTAAACACAAGACAGGAATTAAATAGAAGCTACGTATTTCAGAGCTAGATCATATGAAACAGCGTTGCCGATAAATAAATCGCCCCATTTTTGTTCACATTCAAGACTTAATGTCCTCCATGTGAGACATTATTGTACCTGGTATCAATGTAGATCAATCGATAATCCACGTTGGACATTATTTAAATTTATTATTTGTATACCGCCGTATATGAAAATGTTTTGTAGGGTTATTTTCTAAAAAAATTAACTCAGTAAAGAACGACGCCATTTAAACAGGTAGAATCTATGCCTATTTATCGTCTAGCCATCTTTTCCCAACCCGTGGTTCGCGAACCCCCAGTATTTCAAGGGGTTCCCAAAAAAATTTTCGTAATGGCGGATTTCGAGGTTAGGTCTATTATTGTTTCTACAATTTCTGCAGCGTTGTAATAATGATAATAATAATAATAATAATAAGTTAATAAAGTAAAGTGATCCCACAACAGGCCCGGAGGCCCTTGGGGTAGTACGAGGTTTAAGGCTCCCACTTTTTCTAGACAATCGGCACTTTATGTCAGCCGGGTTGTCAGCCCTGCGTGACGGCCGCCTTTCCCCCCAGAACAAGCGTCTGGTACTCATTTCCGTTAGAGGCTGAGTCGACCCCAGGGCCATAGTGCCGCCAGAGGGTTTGGGTCAGTTTAAAAATCCTGACCCCCAACGGGGCTTGAACCCCTCGACCCTCCGGCTTGTAGCTCAGTGCCTTAACCACTACGCTACGGCGTGCCCCTAATAATAATGATAATAATAATAATAATAATGATAATTATTATTATTATTTTAAAATTACTGTAAATTAACCCTACAATACACGTTATTGTATATGTGTAATATCGGGAATTTATCACATTATTTCCACAATAAATTAATATTTACCGCGAATGCCTGATTTACAGTTATGTAACAACGGTAGGAATGCATTTGATTTCGCTACAACTAGGCCAACACGTTGTGTAACTTTAAGCCGTAAATAGAATAACTTTAGGTTTTAAGGAGGGGTTTCACGTTGGGTGTACTGTGGGAAGGGATAAACGGTCGGATGGTAGGTATTAATGATCCGGACTAGTTGGATCTTTAGGTTCGTTAGGCTGGGCTCTTGATCTTAGGTGGCAAATGGAGACCTGGCGGAGATTGAAATGACGTGGAGATTTTTATTTATTATAACAACACACATATTAGTTTTATTCATAATATTAATTGCACATACGTCACTGCGGACACTATTGTGGGTTCGATGACGGACGATGGCTGAGGTATACACCTTGGCTACATAATATCGCGATTAATCTTGTTCTTCTTCCTTTCCAGGATTAGGTCAATGTGACCTGTTCCAGTCTAAAGTCCATCGTTTCCTTGGCCGTCCCAAAGATCTTTTCCCATGTGGTTTATAGGTGTTGATCCTTTTGGGTAATCTTGTATTGTCCATTCTGTCTAAATGTTCTTTCCATTGGTATTTGTGCTCTTCTAGTTTATCAACTATTGAAAATATCTCCAGTTCATTTCTTTTTGATTCATTGTGTAATCTATCCATGCGTGTACATCCTTTTACGGATCTTAAAAATTTCATTTCAGTGGCTTGAATGTGTGAGATATCTTTTTTTGTAAGTACCCAAGATTCAGATCCATATAAAAGAACAGGAACAGCCATAATTTTATAAAACCTGAGCTGAGTTTCTCTTCGAGTCTTTCGGAGGGTTCTTCTTATGGTGCCACACATCATTTGATATCGGTTTAATTTATTATGTATATCCCAATCATAGCTATATGTTATATCTGAACCAAGATAGTTAAAGTGTGCTATCTGTTCTATTATTTCATTATTGATCACTATTTTTGCTCTGACTGGCA
Organism: Diploptera punctata; assembly: GCA_030220185.1. Lineage (NCBI taxonomy): Eukaryota > Metazoa > Arthropoda > Insecta > Blattodea > Blaberidae > Diploptera > Diploptera punctata. The sequence goes on from JASPKZ010000434.1 coordinate 1,052,202, forward strand.
CTTTGCCCTGAAAAGCCATAATTTTAGTTTTTGAAGTTGAGACTTTGAGATTATAATAGAGTCCTAATTGATTCAACATGTAAATGGCTCTTTGTAAATCATCCTCTGACTTCTGTATAATTACCAGATCGTCTGCATACATTAAAATATTCATATACATTTCCTTATTAATTTGTATTCCTATTGGACTTGATTTTTTCCATTTTCGTATAACCTCGTCAAAATATATATTAAACAATGTAGGTGATAATGTACACCCTTGTCGAACTCCTTGATTTATTAAAATTTATTTCTCTGGAATAGTTATCTAAATTAAGGATAATTTTCGTGCTATTATAAAGACTTTTTATTCCTTCTAAGTTGAGCCGGGTACCCTCTTGCCTTCATTATTTCCCACAATGTTCTTCTTATAACCGTATCACGCGATTAATCAAATTACTCTTATTGCTTCCGTGAATATGCTTTTTTTTATCATTTTATCAGTATTAGTTAATTGTAATTACTTTCACTCGAATATCTTATAGTTGGTCACCGCTATACTCAGGTTCGGTACTTATATATTTTCAGCCCACACCAAGTCGATGTCTAAGACAATAACTAGGCTCCCCTGACGGAACGCAGGAATCCGATCTTTACCAGGATTTGAAAACTTGTTTTTTACCAACTATAATTTCACCTAGCAAGAAAACTCGGTGGTGTATCGCTTCCAACAAGCTGTCCTTTACACTTCATTTGTTACAGATATCATGATTGGCCTGACAATTCATGTGGGTGGATTTTATTATTTCTCTCTCCCTAGTCATCTAATATTTTCTAAGTGTTTCTAATAGTTCCCCCCCCTGGTCCGATATGATGCTGCCAAATATAGTTCATCTACCTCTGTGGGGTTTTCCTACTTTCAGCGCCCCTAGCTGAGAAATTGGGGTGGGGTTCCTATGACTGTCAGTTTGTTTACGCTTTTACCAGAAAAACAAGTTATGCGAGTGTTTTCTGGAGAGCCCCAAGCTCAAAATACAAAGAATGCTTATTTTGTGTTCCATTGCGGATTATTCATTGTTATAAGATGCTACATATCCCTTTGCTTGTAAGTTGGTGCCACAAAAGAACATGTAGAATTCTTCCCTATTGTGAAATGGTGAACTTTTCCTAGTCTTACAAAGGCAGAAGGTTTCAATAATTTCCCTGGTCTAAGGTTATTGTAAGTATGACTTTTTAATCATTTGTGATGCTATCCTCATGATGTCATTATTTGTGGGATCCTTGCTTCGCGCTGATTCATTTGAGTAACAACACCTATTTACGAGAATATACTAAATGATTGTTCTTAATTATTTATACCTATTATTGGGTGAGGGATATGGATATATGGCTGCAGTTTTAACCGTTAAGGGTTAAGTTAATTTAAGGTTATTAAACATTTTGCTTCGAATTAAATTTTATATATGTCTACTGTATGTATATTAAAAAATCAGTGGTTCACCCAAAGATCGTTGTGAAAGGGGTTCACGAGTCGAAGAAGGTTGGGAACGAGCTAAGTATGAAGTAATACAACAACGGCATACGTCCACTATGAATGCCAAGGTCATACAGCGAATAGTAATTTACATATCGAATTACATTAACATTGTCGGTCCTTGGTTCCTTTTTTCATCAGTACAGACCAGCAACTAGATTGGGAAGTAGTTAATTCATAACTACTAAAACTAACTAACTAACTCATTGGCACTACCGAACCCATACATTTATGGCCGCACGAACATAAGCTCTGCTTACATCTCTATCCTAAACTAACGTTTAGCATTCATCCCCTGTACATTCCCTTCTCTCAAATAATTTTTAAAATATTACTCCCACCTCATTCTTGGTCTACCAACTGGGCGTTTTCTGTCTGGTTTTCCTACCAGAACTTCCATGTCCTCTTTCATTCCCCATCCGTGCCACATGTCCTGCCCACCTCAGTCCATAGCTAGTAGAAAGCCTCAACAAAATATACCATAAACCCAAGGAGGACTGAATCTATAAACTATGCAACAAATCATATCCCAAATATCGTCTAGCGAAGTGTGAAAACAGGACTCAAGCACTAAACACTCTGCATCTATAAACTATGCAAGAAACCACATCCCAAATATCATCCAGCGAAGTGTGAAAACAGGACTCAAGCACTAAATACACTAACAAAAGTATGTTTATATACTTGACAATATTTTAATGAGTCATTTAGAAAAGGGATCATCTACAGCTGATCAAATTTTACAGGAGAGGGGAAAAAACTGATTCAATTTCTCCAGGATAAAGCTATGAATCTGAAATTTCTACTGAATAATTTTCATACCCATTCACGTTTACTAACCGATTTACAAGATTTTGTTGTTGTTGGTTTTCTCGGAAAACTAATTACAGTTTTCCGGAGATGATCCCTTTTCGAAATGAACGAAGAAACGTTTATTAAATTTAACACATTTCGTTGAAAAAGTTTATTATTGCGAAATAACTACATACATGGAATAATACTGTATGCATGTTATTACATTTTATTACTTGGAAGTGACTATAAAAAAAGTACACCCGAAAAATGTCGTCATTGAACATCTACGGCGTTCTCTACTACTTCAGCTGTATAGGCCATTTTAATAATGTCGATGGATATCAGGAATGTAATGATAAAGTTTATTTACATCATCCATTTTTTGTGATTGATTGGTACTTTGCTGGTGTAGGCAGGGTGTGCTTTCACATCTGATATTTTTGGGGGCTTTGGTTTGAACAAGTTGAACTCTTGTTCCCCGAAAATGGTGTCAATGAATTTCCGGTCGATTACGATTCCAGGCTTGTCACTATTACACTCAAATTCGTAATTTATATATTGTAAAATATTTTTGTTGTTCCTTTGGAACACCTTTACTCATACTTTGTATGGACAGCACTTTCTTTTTGAAAAATATTGGTCACCATTGTTGAAAATTTATAATGTTCGTATGATGAATTTTCTTCAAAGAAAACTTGTTGGTTTGAGAACAACTACTCATGAAGAAGCCCTCATATTCCTCTGGAGTATAAACGCGGTCGTGACGGCGGATTTTGCGTTTCACTATCGCAAAATTTCTATCGCAGTCATTGAAGGAATGACCTCTTTGGGGGAAGTATATTTTAACTTTAGTGAATTTTCCTGTCATCGTAAGGACGAGAATGACTGAAAGCAACGGCGTGGACATCTAAAATTGAATTAAAATTGGAATTTAAACTTAATAATGAAATAAAATTGTGCAGGTTCAGCGTTTTCAATGTTAGGTTCAAATTGACTTAATATTGCTTACCCACAATCCTCTCCTGTTTTTCGATCCGGAATTTCTGTTTTGGCGTGGTTGACATGTCTCTGCCCTTGATTATGTTGTACAAATATTTTTCTGGTTGTCTGATCCCTTTCTTTCTCTCAGTCGAACGACCGCTTTCGTCAGATTCCGAGGATTCCGAAACAGATTCATTAATATTATCATCATTATTACACCGCTGACGGCCTTACAATAGCGTAGTTTCAATAAACAACTTCACTATGTAACGTTCAGACCTCAACTGATACGACTGTAATCTACTTAATATTATTCTGCTTATATTGTTATAAGTCCACCGCTGTGGTCTCGAGGTAGCGTGCTGCCTTGTCATGCAGCGGGCCCGGGTTCGATCCCCGGTCGGGGCAGTTTTTCTGGGTGAGGTTTTTATCGGGATTTTTCCTCACCTGTAAGACAAATGTCAGGAAAAGTTTAAGGCCCAAACGGTCCCCGAAATCATATGGCCATCATCTTCATCATCCTCATCATCATCACCATCCTTCACCGGTGTGGAAAGCAACGGGAAGCTACCACACCTACACAATTCCCTAGTAAAGCTGGAAGCATAGCATGAAAATGCTATGATTGCAGTGAAGGACCTGCTTTCGGGCAGAATTACTATGGATGGATGGATATTGTTATAGTGTTTATGTTATTTATAGTTATTACAAATATGTTAATAAGGTCTGTCATTTGGGTGAATTATCTGTATTTCAAGTGTCCTGCATTAAATAAATAACAATTGTAGCATGATTTTAATGTTGTTTACTTTGAACAACACAGAGAGACTGCAAAGGGCATTCAGGACACATATGCAGCTGAAGTCAAGATCACATTCGTGCGTCAGTCCGTTTGAAAAGGGAACAACTCGGCGAGTTGATCCTTTTTCGAAATGACTACCTGAAAGGTAAAGTCAAAAAGTGGTAAAATAATTGTGTATTTGATCTATTCTCACGCGGAATCGATGTAAGGACATATGTAAACATGGAATAACGAAAAAAGTGAATTTCAGAAAAAAATCGTAGATGAAATGACTGATTCATTTAATGTCTGGTGTACCCATGGTTCCGCCCCTCCCAAGCTTTACAGATGAATGATCAGTTGGGAGATTTTTTTTTCTTGAACAAATACGTATTTTTTTATTACAGAAGGACCTCAGATGAGTAGTGGTCTTTTTTCATCTGACTGATTTAAGAACTGTAATCTCAGATTTAGTTCACAATATTCAATGTTTCAGACAGACAAAAGAGCAACAATGTATTATTAAAATACTGTATTAGTCTACCTGGTGTATATGCGAACACATTTGCAGGATGGGAAGGAGAGTCATTTCCGATATTAAACAAAATGCACTCTACTGTATCCTGTTACACGTTCTCTGTTTCCCAGTGTTATTGTTATTTACTATCCCTATGGAAAATGGGTAAAGTCTCGTGCAGTAGAACCTAGTTTTATTCTTATTTAAACAAAGTTCCACACTTTTCTACAACTCTAGAATATTTATAGCACTTAGAGATAATAATTTATATCCAATTATTCTCAAGAATGAGTCCACCGCTGTGGTCTTGAGGTAGAGTACTGCTTTATCAAGCAGAGGGCCTGAGTTTGAACCCCGGTCGGGACAAATTTCCTGAGTGAGGTTTTTTTGCGGTTTTCACTCAACTATAAGACAAATAACAGGAAACTTTAAGGCCCAAAAAAACTCCAAGCGCGAGAGGCCTAGAATGCCCTAGGTCTGATATCCGGCAGCTGACCTCACATCCACATGTGTTAATCACAGAAGTAGACGATCATGTAGCCAGTGTAGGGGTGACACGTGGCCGTTATAGCTAGTCTTCTCAACCTGGAGTCGCTACTTATTGTAGCTACCCAAATGCCTCACGATGCTGGGCGGGCACCGGTCCCATACTGGCCGAAATTCCATGAGAAAATGTCTTCCCCGTGGAGACCCGAACCAGCGCAATTCCCGTACCTCTGCGCCAAGTCTTCTTGCCTTAACCACTCGGCTCCGGCGCGGGACGTAAGGCCCCAAACGGTCCTCGAAAATCATCTGACCATCATAATCATCATTATCATACTAGCTTCATTTAGAATAAGTTTAGGATTAAGGCCTCTCCTGGTGCATCATTACCATCATCATCTATCATACATCAACGGGGCAGCATAACCTCGCCTTCCAGCCGTCCCAACCCTAAAAGTGGGTTACAAATACTCCATTCAAGGAGAAATATCCATGAATGCCGTAATGACAACCTGGTGGCATTGATAAAAACATCTAAATGAGGTGGGGGAATTATATTACAAGATTTGAGGGAGATGAATTATACAAGGAATGAATGGAAAATATTAACTTAGGTTAGCGATGTATGGAGAGCTTATGTCCAATGCGGACATGAAAAATCGGGTTCGATAGTACCAGTGTGTTATACTGAATTGATAACTTCATGGTAAACGCGTTTGTATTATGCGTAGAGTTTTCGCCAAAACTTAAGAATGTCAGTTCCTGGAAGTACCACAGAGGACCAAGAGGAGAGAGTGGACAAGTTTCGCGTACTTACCGTAAGCGGTGCTAGTGTAGAACAACTAACGACATCTACATTTTTTCGATTTTTTCTGGTACTAATATGAAATTCAGCACCGTCTGGTGTTAGATTATCAATTATAATTATACAACACCACCTTGTGAATAATCATGGAATTGAACTTTTATAAGAATAAATAACATTTTAGTTTATCTTAAATTATGGAATTATTTGTACCCAGCCTCTCAGACCTAAAGATTTTTTAAAAAATTTTAACAGAAAGGAAGAATGGAAATAAATAAAACATGTTAATTTATTTTCGTTTATCAAAATTTAAAAACATGTATTATGAGCTCTTTTAAATATGTACAATTGACCTACCCCCTTATTCTCACATACATATTTTATACAATATTTATTAAATAACCTTAGCCATGTCGTACATCTGAAAATCCATTATAAAGTAACTCGCATTTTTTAAATGTTTATTAGAAATGGCTGTACACTAACTTCACTCTTCCTAACCTAACAAATCTTAGAATTTTATCACTTCTAGTAGGATTATCTTTGAAAATAGCTTCACATTAAAAACGTAAACAAGTTTGAATTTACTTACAAATTAGAGCAAGATAAAATCTAAGTAGGCCTAATGATTTTTAACTTTTGATAAATATAATTTTTCAGTACCGTCTACATAGAACGAAATGATAGTAAAAAATTTCAATTTACAAAATGGCTAATTTCCCAAACCCAGTGAACACGCCGTGTGCCTTGCATTTGTTTTATTTAGTTATGTATTCTGTTACTACGAAACAGAACTACCATTGTAGTTTGTTGATTGTGGTTCGTCATAAACGACCGTAAATTTTTAGGCGTCACTGTACGAAGTTTTCCATCTATTCGGTTTCTCTATGGGAAGTACTTTGGAATCATAGACCAAAAGAAATCACCCCCCCCTCTTTTCTCATCATCATCATCATAGTACATTCACGAATTTAGGCCATTTGTTGACCTGTTTCGGCCTCAAGAGAAACACCATCCAGAAGTCTTTTGAGTGGACGTCCTGGTCTTCTTCTTCCTGCAGGTTGATATCTTAACATTAGTTTGGGTATTCTGTGATCTTCCATTCGATGAACATGTTGTATCCATCTTGACTTATAATCAGAAATTTTGTTTTCTAAAGATTCCATGTGTAATTCTTCTAAGATGTCTTCATTTTTTTTTGTGATCTAGTAGTGTGTATCCTGCAGTCCTCCGAAGATATCTCATTTCAGCAGATCTAAGTCTCTGTATATCCTTCTGTTTCAACGTCCATACTTCGCTACCATACAAAGAGTTGGAAGAGCCAGTGTTTTATACACTTTCAGTCTTGAATGCTTTTGGACTAACTGTGGCTTGAAGATATAATTTATTAACCCTAAAATTCTTAAAAATTTAGATATTTTTGCATTTACATCCTTTTCTTCTTCATATGAGATATTGCATCCTAGATACGTAAAATTATTCACCTGCTCCAAAATTTTATTGTCCAGTACAATTTTACTTCTGACAGGATCTACACCTTGAAATGCCATAATTTTTGTTTTTTCTGTAGATATCTTTAATCCATATTCTTCTGTAATTTTGTTAAGTTCATACAGACCTTTCTGTAGATTATCTTCGGAATTTGCTATTATTATTTGGTCATCTGCAAACAGTAGGGTGTTTAATTTTCTATTTTCTGATATTCTTATTCCAAATTTATATGTTTTGTTCCAGCAGCATATTACTTCATTGATATAAATTGCAAACAGTGTTGGGGATAGGGGGCAGCCTTGTCTCACACCACGATTTATAATTCCTTCTTCAGAAAATCTGTTATTTAATTTAATCTTTATGGTGTTGTCTTTGTAAATATTTTGTATGTTCTGCCGAAGTAAATTTGGTATATTTCTGTCTTCCAATATATTTAAGAGTTTTGATCTCTTGACTGTGTCGAATGCTTTTTCAAAATCCCTCTTTTCTCCATTCAAAAAATTCCTGCGAACAAACCCTTCTTATAATCCTTTAAATACCAGTGGACAAAAGAGACACGCTTCTATAAACAGCACAATGCCATTGTTAACTGGGGAGGGTTGTTCTTGCAATTGATATCTGCCTTGAGCCAGTGGTGTGGGGCGAGGTCCTCATGTTTTGAAACATACTATAAACGTGTACATTATTGTCAGACTTCCCCGGTTTTTAATTTCTATAGTTTAATATGAAGACGAAAACTAACGTATTTTTACCAAAAATTATATAATTCTTCTTCTTCTTCTTCCTTTCATGTGATATACCTAGTGGTCTACTACGGTCTTAATCCAAAGTTTGAAGGGTCTGCCCAAAGGTATCTTGCCTGTGGTTGGTAATTTAAGATTTGACGTGGTATTCTTGTTCTGCTCATTTTACTTATGTGAGATTTCCAGTTGTTTCTGTATTTTTGTACATATTCCATGACTGATTCTGTTTGTAATTCTCTGAGAATCTCAGAATTCCATTTATGGTCTGTTTTTGAGTAACCCTACAGTACGTCTCATAAATTTCATTTCTGCCGCAGTTAGTCTTATATAGGGTTTCCAGTATAAAACCGGACACTCTGCGGCTGGCAGAGTGAAATGCGGACGAGGAGAGAGCGCAGCCTGACGGGTGAAACCCCGTGAGGCGTGTCCGGTTTTATATTGGAAGCCCTGTATAATTATTCTTAAATATAAAAAAATATATCATATACACTTGCTAAGAAATTGAATTTGATTTCAAAATTGGATTTTTATATATAATTATTCTTAAATATAAAAAATCCCATTTTTGAAATACATTTAAATTTCTTAGCAAATGTATATGATATATATTTTTTTCATAAGGGGACAGATTCAAGTTGAATCTCAGCTACAAATAAAAAGAAATCGGATTCCATTATTGTTTTAATTTCAGCCTTTTCAACGCTGTATCGTAGTTGGTTAAGGCAATACGCATTGTTCGAGTTCTGGTGGGTTAAGTTTCAAACTGATCGAAATCTTGGGGTCGACTCAACCTCTAACTGAAATGAGGACCAGAGGCTTGTTCTGGAGTTAAAGTCGTCTGTCTCGAAGGTCTGACATCTCAATACTAATAAAATGCATTGTTAAAACCGTTGAGGTGGAGAGTCATAAAATAAGTTAAAATATACCTTCTTAGGTAAAATCCGTCGTCCTCAACTTATATCTCATGCCGATTATCTCGTACTGCCCCAAGGGTCTCTTAGGTCTATAGTGGGATCACTTATTTTAATTAATTTACGTTATTTATATAATGTCGTTGTTACTCTGTAATATGCAATACGGTCATTATAATATATATATATATATATTTTTTTTAAGAAGTATAAATAACTATTTTATTGAGAATAATTTTTGAAAGAGTATTGACTTCCGAATGAGCAAGTGGTCGTGGTCGGGCGCAGTATAGTTATAGAATATGAATTATAAAGTTATAGTTAAAGAGAGAAGGAAAACAGTTCCTTGTGGGACTGAGAGGAAACAATCTCACCGTAGCTCATGCGAATCGAAAAGAAGAAGAAAATGGGCACCCAGTGCCTGGGAGTATAACAGGACCACCGAGGAGATATGAATACTGGGAGTCCAGTAGTCCCGAAGTGACGGACCTTCGGCGCTGGGCTAATCACCCGCCTGGAGCAATTGTGGATTCAAAGATTAAATGAATGTCTCGGAACAGGAAGGATGAACCGAAGGAGACGATTACGAATATATATATATATATATATATATATATATATATATATGGAGTGAACAGAGAAAGGACAATTAGCAAATTTGGCAGATTAGATGAAAACAGAATGTAATTTAAAAAGTGGGTTCGAGGCAGTCCCCTAACTCAGCGATAGTGGTTTAATAAGTAAGAAGAGAAAATAATTCTGAAAATACAAATTTAGGATCAAGCTTCAAAATAGAAAATGTACGTTCACGCACAAAAATTAATTCAATTTAGAATAAAATAAAACAATACGGAATAAAATAGAATAATACCAAAATGAGAAATAAATTAAATATGTGAAGGGGTATACGGCAAAGTAGTGTAAATCAATTTTTTACAAAACGTATAAAGCACAAAGTTGTAAAGAAGAACTTGCACAATGCATTTAAAATATATCAACAATTAAAACCATCACTTAGGACAATAAATTCATATCTCCATAATATCAATACTAAACTAACTTGATTCTTTGTATATTGACAAAACACTCTTTTTCTCAAAATGAAGAAAAGTTACTTACACCACTGTTCCATATATACCTCCATATAACATCATCATCCTTCACGATCCCACATCTGTTCAGCCCAGCACTTTATTGACCTTCCTACCGATCTTCGTCCTCCAGGATTATACATCAGTGCCATCTTTGGTATCCTATCCTCTCTCATTCTTTGCAGATGTTTCCTCCAAATGATATAAACCGAAATAGACTTCTATTTTTTTACTATTGTAAATATTTAAATAATTATTTTGCTTTCTTAAATCTGTGTTTAGTTTGCTTAGCTCAGGAATGGATCTAATTAATTTATTATATAATTTCGGACCTAAATATATACTAAGTTTAATTTCAATAGTTGCATAAATTTAGGTATATATAGCAAGAATATATTATTTTATATATGTATGTATATATATATATATATATCCACCGCTGTGGTCTCGAGGTAGCGTGCTGCCTTGTCACGCAGCGGGCCCGGGTTCGATCCCCGGTCGGGGCAGTTTTCCTGGGTGAGGATTTTATCAGGGTTTTTCCTCATCTGTAAGACAAATGTCACGAAAACTTTAAGGCCCAAACGGTCCCCAAAATCATATGGCCATCATCATCATCCTTCACCGGTGTGGAAAGCAACGGGAAGCTACCACACCTACAATTCCCTAGTAAAGCTGCAAGCATAGCATGAAAATTCTATGATTGCAGTGAAGGACCTGCCTTCGGGCAGAATTACTATGGATGGATATATATATATATATATATATACTCATTTCATTCATAGTGCTCTGCTCAAGAGCAGGTCTTTCACTACAAACTCAGCATTTTCCACTCTTTCCTTAACTCAGCTTTCCTTTTTGTATCTGCATACAAACCATTATTTTAATATTATATATCATCTGATGTCTTTTTCTGCCTCTAACTTTCTTTCCGTTGCCCATTCCTTCTAGATCATCCTAAAGCAGGCATTGTTTCTTAGCCAGTGGCCAATCCAATTTCTTTTCCTCTTTTTTTATGAGTTGCAGCATTGTTCTTCTTTCACCCACTGTGTCTAGCACATCTTTATTTCTTACTTTCTCTGCCTATTTTATACGTTCCATTCTTCTCCATATCCACATCTCAAAAGCTTCCAGTCGCTTTTCCTCATTCCGTCGTAATGTCCAAGTCTCTGCGCCATATAATGCTACACTCCACACGAAGCACTTCACTAGCCTCTTCCTTCATTCTTTTCCCATAGGTCCGCAGAAAATGCTTCTGTTCTTGTTGAAAGCTTCTTTTGCCATTGGTATCCTCTGATTTACTTCTTGACTGCAGTTCATATTACTACTGATAGTACAACCCAAGTATTTGAAGCTCTCCACTTGCTCAAAGGCCTCATCTTTAATCCTCATGTTTATCTTTCTTGGTTTCTTTCCTATAAGCATGGCCTTCGTCTTATTTATATTTATCTTCATCCCATAATCCTCGCACTTATCATTCAGTTCCATCAGCATGTTCCTCAATGCCATTGCATCTTCTGCTAGCAAAGCCATATCATCAGCAAATCTTATGCACTTTATTCTTCTTATAAGAGAATTCAGAAAAACACTTGTGATATCTCTAAGTTTGTGCCAGAATGTCCGGATTGGATATTGCTTCAGACACACAACTTTGTGTCAGGTCGCTCAGTCTGTATCATTAACATGCATTTATTAATCTCATGGAATTTATGTAATAAGAGTAAGCAATTTTTATAGAATGTGAACCAGAAGAGCACAATGAAATTTAAGATGACAAAGTTTAATAATATGGCTCAACAACTTTACGAAGTAATAATACACTTTTTTTTAACGATGCAGGTTTCCGAGCTCTTAACTGGTAGTTGCGCTTTTTAAAGTTCTTATTACACTCGGCTCTCTAAGTTGGAATTTGTAAGTTCACTCTCTCCCTCTCCCCTTATTAATTAAAAAAGTAAGTAAAGTAAAGTGATCCCACAACAGGCCTCAGGAGACCCTTGGGGTAGTAGGAGGTTAAGGCTCCCACTTTTTCTAGACAATTGGCACTTGATGTCAGCCGGGTTGTCAGCCCTGCGTGACGGCCGCCGTTACCCCAGAACAGGCGTCTGGTACTCATTTCCGTTAGAGGCTGAGTCGACCCCAGGGCCATAGTGCCGCCAGAGGGTTTGGGTCAGTTTAAAAATCCTGACCCCAACGGGACTTGAACCCTGGACCCTTCGGCTTGTAGCTCAGTGCCTTAACCACTATGCTACGGCGTGCCTTCCCCTTATTAATTACTATTATAATATTATTATCGCCTGAAAATATATAAAACTATTATTCTACCAGTTATATGATATGGGTGCGAAACATGGACTCTTACTTTAAGGGAGGAAAGGAGATTACGAGTATTTGAGAATAAAGTTCTTAGGGAAATTTTTGGACCTAAGAGAGATGAACAGACAGGTGAATGGAGAAGACTACATAACAATGAACTACTTGGTCTTTATAGGAAGCCAGATATAATAAGAACAGTTAAGTCTCGTAGACTGCGATGCGCAGGACATGTTGCGCGTATGGGGAATGAAAGACTTGCATGGAAGCTTCTTGTAGGGAAGCCAGAGGGAAAACGCCCAGTTGGTAGACCAAGAATGAGATGGGAGAATAACATAAACTATGATTTGAGGGAAGTAGATTATACAGGGAATGATTGGAAAGCATTAGCTCAAGATAGGGACGTATGGAGAGCCTATGTCCGCGCGGCCATGAACCTACGGGTTCGACAGTGCCAGTGAGTAAGTAAGTAAGTAATTATTATCGCGTTCACTAATTTAAAAATAATTTTATGCTTTATACGATGCTGAATTGCTATGTGAATGAATTATTGCAATTATTACGTTCAGACAATTGTTTAACACTGATCTACTATTCTTAGACAGGTTGTATAAATTCACAGGTAAATTATTGTAAGTAGCTACCTAACGATTTTGAGAGAGATTTTTTCTCTCGTCCATGGCGGAAATAAGTTTTTATTTTCCCAGAATATGTTTTATATATATAAGTGAAGACCGAGTTCTCGCGACATCTTGTAATAATGGAGAATATAATACATATATAAGAAAAATAAGTGTTTGAATTGGATTCGCCTGGTGGTGTAATGGATAACACGCTGAGGTACAGACTCAGAGTTCCGGGTTCGAACCCCGTCCAGGCATTTATTTTTCTTATCATACCATATTAAGCTTGCATTGCTCATTGTTAAACATATAATTATAACATCGATAAAGCGTCACAGCTATAAAGTAAAAATATTCTCTTTAATTTACTTACTTGTTATAGTCAGCTACTAGATGGCAGTGAAGACCGAGTTCTCGTCGCGACATCTAGTAATAATGGAGAATATAATACATATATAAGAAAAATAAGTGTTTGAATTGGATTCGTCTGGTGGTGTAATGGACAACACGCTGAGGTACTGACTCAGAGTTCCGGATACGAATCCCGTACAGGCATTTATTTTTCTTATCATACCATATATATATATATATATATATATATATATATATCCATCCAGTCCACCGCTGTGGTCTCGAGGTAGCGTGCTGCCTTGTCACGTAGCGGGCCCGGGTTCGATCCCCGGTCGGGGCAGTTTTTCTGGGTGAGGTTTTTATCGGGGTTTTTCCTCACCTGTAAGACAAATGTCAGGAAAACTTTAAGGCCCAAACGGTCCCCGAAATCATATGGCCATCATCGTCATCATCATCCTTATCATTATCATCATCGTCATCCTTCACCGGTGTGGAAAGCAACGGGAAGCTACCACACCTACAATTCCCTAGTAAAGCTGCAAACATAGCATGGAAGGCAGGTCCTTCACTGCAATCATAGCATTTCCATGCTATGCTTTGCAGCTTTACTAGGGAATTATAAGTGTGGTAGCTTCCCGTTGCTTTTCACACCGGTGAGAGATGGTGATGAGGATGATGATGCTGGCCATATGATTTCGGGGACCGTTTGGGCCTTAAAGTTTTCCTGACATTTGTCTTACAGGCGAGGAAAAGCCCCGATTAAAACCTCACCCAGAAAAACTGTCCCGACCAGGGATCGAAACCGGGCCCGCTGCGTGACAACGCAGCACGCTACCTCGAGACCACAGCGGTGGACTGGATGGATATATATATATATATATATATATATATATATATGGTATGATAAGAAAAATAAATGCCTGTACGGGATTCGTATCCGGAACTCTGAGTCAGTACCTCAGCGTGTTGTCCATTACACCACCAGACGAATCCAATTCAAACACTTATTTTTCTTATATATGTATTATATTCTCCATTATTACTAGATGTCGCGACGAGAACTCGGTCTTATAACCTGTATATATACTCGTAGACTCGATTTGAGAACCTCGGTAGGAGGGAGCGAACTCCTGCACCCTAATTTCAATTACAAGTTACAAATTTTAATACAAACGTTATATTGGTTAATAGGGCCTGTATTGAATGGTTATCATCCAAATTTGTCTCAAGAAACGTAAAACTGAAAATATATAAAACTCCTATTCCCCCAGTTACAGTATACGAATGCGAAACATGGACTCTTAGTTTAAGGGAGGAGAAAAAATTACGAATATTTGATAATAAAGTTCGTAGGAGAAGTTTTGTACCAAAGAGTGTTGAAGATAACACTGAGATACATGATCTTTATAGGAACCAGATATAATAAGAATAGTTACGTCTGATAGATGGCGATGGGCAGGGCATGTGGCACGAATTAGGAATGGAAGAGGGGGATGTAAATTCCTTGTAGGAAAACCAGAAGGACAACGCCTAATTGGTAGAACAAGAATGAGGTGCGAGAATAACATTAACCATGATTTGATGGAAGTAGATTATATAAGACATGATTGGAAAACGATAGAGATGAATGAAGAGCTTATGTCCGCGTGGCCGTGAACAAACGGGTTCGATAGTGCTGGTGACTAAGTGTTAGCTTAATATTTTTAAATGGGGGGGGGGTTTGTTAGAATACATCTTCCAAAATTTCCCAACATTCTAGTCTACAATGTAATTATACCAAATTTCCCGTGGAACTGAAAATTCGTTATTGCTGAATTCAAATCTACTCCACTCCATGGCGCGACAGGCCTAGAAGGCCCTTGGCCTATCAGCCGGCTGTTGGTCTCACATCCACACGTGTTGATCACAGAGGTAGACGATCATCCTGCCAGTATAGGATTAACACGTAGTCAGCATGTCGGGTCCCCTAGCAGTTATAGCTGATTTTCTCAACCTGGTGCCGCAAGTAATTGTTGCTACCCAAATTCCTCAAGATGCTGGGTGGCCACTGGTCACATATTGGTCAAAATTCTATGAGAAAGTGTATTTCCGCGTGGAGATCTGAACCAGCGCAAGTCCCGTAGCTCTGCGCCAAGGCATCTTGTCTTAACCACTCGGCTACGGCGCGGGTTGCTGAATTCTATTAGCATGTCATAAATGTATGCCTTCTTTAGATATCTATTCAATAGTAGATGGATAAAATATCATCATCATCATCATCAACAACAACAAGAAGGATTAAGCCCAATGGCTGTTCCGATCTCATTATAGGTCGAATTCGTCCTTTCATCTCTTCAATGGTCTTTCCAACATTCTTCTCCCTTTGGTTTATAATTATACATTCTTCTTGGTATGCGCTGTTCATTCATTCGTAATACGTGCTGAAGATAAGCATTCTGATAATATGTTATTCTTTCACAGAGATTAAATATATTAAGTTCTATTCTTATATCTTCGTTTTTTTTATCGGTCCTTTGGTATCCTGCTATTGCTCTCAACATCTTCATTTCAGCAGCCTCTATTTGTTTACTATCTGCCTTTATTAATGTCCAGGTTTCACATCAATCGATAAGAGATGGAACTGCCAATACTTTGTAAAATATATAATTAATTAAATTGGTATCGGCATGTACGTCGAATGCAAGAAGAAAAATTACCCAGAACATTAAAATGGTGTCCACCTGGAAGAAGAATGAAAGGAAGACTTCGAAACTCGTGGATGCAAGAAATAAGAACTGGAATGAGAGCAAATGGATTGGAGGACATGTAGTGGGATGGATAGAGACGAATGGAGAAGAAAAATAAAACTTTAGGCGTAGAAAGATGATAAATATTGAACATCCGTATATAAATAAAATTGTATTATTGTTTTATGCACAGTTGTCAAAACGTCAATTTGCTCACTGAATGAGATAAGAAAATTGAGAAATTCCAGTATGACATTAACTGATAAAAAAAAAAGCGGGTCCACTTACAGAACTCGCTTTTTATTGTCAATAAGAAGCGCGTGAAAACGATACGTCAATTAAAAACTTTGCGAGAAGAAGTGTGTACTGTTCTGTTCTTAAACAAACCAAACTTTCTCTCTTATTTCATACTTCACAATTTATCACTCACAGGAGGATTCTTCGCATTGTCCACTATGAAATGGAGTTTCTTTCATACTTCTTGCACAATATACGCTGTGCTCCGCTAACATGCATAATAAAAGAAAAACAATAAAATGTAGTCCTATACCTGTTGTGGCAGTCGTGCTTAACAGTAGTATATTACGATGCGAGGTTGGGAAGTGTTTTTTACAGACGCGAGGAAATGTTTAAAAACCGAGCGAGAGTGAGGTTTTTAATTTCCGAAATTCTGTAAAACACTTCATAAACGTGCGTTGTACATTATTTTTTTGGGCGATGGTGTTTTCAAAATGATAAATAATAGTAAAATAATAACATCTTTATTGGAAATATTTGCGTTAATTATAAACAACTGAATAATGTTAACAGTGTGGACAATATGTATTAGTTGAGACTACAGGAGGCCGTGACACCAATCATTAATAAAATGGCGGCAAGCGTATTTATTGTTTTATATTGTTTCAAATAAAGTTCAGTTCATTAAAAATGCAGTGATATGTTTCGCATAATGTATATTAACACTACCTTTTGGACATATTTTCGTAGGCTATATATAAGTACAAGGGCAGTGGTTTTACTTCCCGCACGTGGTGTGTTATATGTAATATTGCAGTATAGTTATTTAGGTTGGCAACTCCGAAATCTAGGAAGTTGAACTTTCAATCATGGTCACCATTGCTGTAAGTACGACAAAACGCACTATCGCGAAAAAAATATATTTGTATAAAATATTCAGCTAGGCCTTTCAGACCCGGTTCCATTTTCAAAGCTGTTCATTGGGTACTGGTTTTGTTTAACGAATATATTGTATAGTGGATTGATCTGGTAGGGCGTGTTCTCGTTCAACAGGTTATCGTTTCTTGTTTGCTTCATGATTTCTATTTCTTCTAAGATGTTTATTTTTATGTTATTGTTTTCTCTATGCATTATTAAGAGGGTGTTTTCTATTGTTTAACAGTTTAAACTTTAAATTGGCGAAACAAAAAATTATCGTGTCATTTATTTAGATGTTCCGGAACGCAGAGAAAACAATATTGTACAGTATTATGTAATTAGACACACATTTAAGAAGTTTCTATTCGTTTATTTTTCTATTGTTTTATAAACAATATTAAATAAATGAAGTCAATGTATCATATAGGATAGAGTGCCAATTTAACGGTTAACAGTATTGAATCCAGCAACTTCTTCAAAATTTCCCTTTTTTGTGATTAACATACATAAGGACTTTATTAAACTAAAAGTAAGATACATACAAAGTTATTTGCAAATATGGGCCGCACGGGTAGTAAGCCGTACGTCCTGTTGACAGTCTGTTACAATAAGTTGATATTTGGTAATAATATATAGCCTACTTAAAAAAAAAGAAAGAAAACAATAATATTACAATTAGATATCAATACAATTACATTATACATTAACTTAGTTATATAGAATTACTCAGAATTAATGGCATTGCAATTTGTTAACACATTTATTTATTCCTGAATAAGTGTTGTTCTTATCTTCCGCGTTTTGTCCAGAAATCTACCCAAGTTTATCCAATTTTCTGGGTTTACCAGTAACTCGTAGCATGCCAATCTTTCACGATTTGAAATTAACATTCCATTCTCATTGGTCCATCCAGAAAAAGATGGGAAGACGATGTTGATAATTATATAAAATTGATGAAGATAAAAAACTGGAACAAATGTGTCCAGAATAGAAAAATGTGGGGGCACGCCGTAGCGTAGTGGTTAAGGCACTGAGCTACAAGCCGGGGGGTCGAGGGTTCAAGTCCCATTGCGGTCAGGATTTTTAAACTGACCCAAACCCTCTGGCGGCACCATGGCCCTGGGGTCGACTCAGCCTCTAACGGAAATGAGTACCAGACGCTTGTTCTGGGGTAAAGGCGGCCGTCACGCAGGGCTGACCACCCGGCTGATGTAAAGTGCCGATTGTCTAGAAAAAGTGGGAGTCTTAACTTCCTACTACCCCAAGGGCCTCCGGGTCTGTTGTGGGATCACTTTACTTATAGACAAATGTGGAAATAACTCGTTGAGAAGGTCAAAGCATTCTATAATAATTGAAGCTGTAGCGCCTAATTAAGATGAAGAAGAAGAATGTGTTTCTATGTGTGAACATATATTAGCACTACTACTACTACTACTACTACTACTACTACTACTACTACTACTACTACTACTACTACTACTACTACTAAATACACTGTGTTCCAAAATGATGGACGGGGTTTCAAAGTTGTTTAATTTCCCTTACATGATATATGTATAAGAACAAAACTTACAAGGGATTAAAGAATAACTCTTCGAGTTTTCATAACATACTTTGTAAGTGTTCGATGTGAGCGCCTTTCGTTACACGGTACACATCTAGCCGATAATGGAATGCCTCCCAAACCTTGGTCAGCATATTTGGAGTAATGGATTCAATAGCAGCAACGATCCTTCTTCTCAAGTCTGGAAGGTTGTAGAACTCTCTACAATGTCGTAGTAGGCATTTGCAGTTCGCGACTAGCACGCCACACAGATTTTTGTGGACTATGTATGAAAGCTGCTCTGACGTTCTCGATTCTTTCATTTGGTGATCATGGATGACCTGGACTTTTCCTTTTAGATGTACATGAAATTGTTTCTAACTGTCTGTACCATCGACGGATACTCTTATCTGTCGGAGAATCAATTCCAAATTGCTGTCGGAAAGCTCGCTCCACTGCAACAATGGAACCAGACCTTGCAAATTGTAACACACAGAATGACTTCTGTATAGGATCCGCCATTTTCACAAATTTAACGCTATGACGTAACAATGACAAGAAACAAATATTGCATATAGGATATGAAACTTACAGAGATTTCTTTCATTGTATCAAATAACCACGTATCCAATTTCGTTTTAAAGCTATACCAACTATTTAAAACCCCGTTTATCATTTTGGAACACGGTGTATGATAACAATACTTAAAACTTATATAATCAAGCATAGTTTCAGATATAGAATGCAGTTATTATTAAATAATACTTTTCAGTTATTACACTATAAAGTTATTAACATTAACAAAGGCAGATAGTAAACAAATAGAGGCTGATGAAATGAAGATGTCGAGAGCAAAGGACCGATAAAAAGAAAAACGAAGATATAAGAAGAGAACTTAATATATTTAATCTCTGTAAAAGAATAAAATATTATCAAAATGCTTATCTTCAGCACGTATTACGAATGAATGAACAACGTATACCAAGAAGGATGTGTAATTATAAACCAAAAGGGAGAAGAATGTTGGGAAGACCATTGAAGAGATGGAAGGACCAATTCGACCTATAATGAGATCGGAACAGATCATTGGGCTTAATCCTTGTTGTTGATGATGATGAAGTATTTTTTTAACTAAATATGAGCTACAACACTGTGAGTTATATTTTATGGCCAAGTTAACATAAGCATCTGATAAACACCAAGTAAAGCCATCAACAGCGAAACTTAATCTACCGTAACCTTTGCTAATATCTTCTCAATTTCTCAGATATTAATTTATTCCACCCAACCTCTATGACATATATAAAATGGAGGTAGGAATTTTCTCTCTCGAGTCACTTAAACATTATTCGTCTTTCCTTCTTCCTTTGAAAACGAAGTCCCGCGCCGTAGCTGAGTGGTTAAGGCAAGAAGCCTTGACGCAGAGCTATGGAACTTGCGCTGGTTCGAGTCCCCATGGAGGAAGACATTTTCTCATGGAATTTCAACCAGTTTGGGACCGGTGCCCGGCCAGCATCGTGAGGCATTTAGATAGCTGCAATAAGTAGTCACTCCAGGTTGAGAAGATCAGCTACAACGGCTGGGGGACTCGACATGCTGACCACATTTCACCCCTATACTGGTTAGATGTTCGTTCACCTACGTGATTAATACATGTGGCTGTGAGGCCAGCAGCAGGCTGGAGGCCTAGGTTCTTCTAGGTCTGTCACGTTTGGAGTTTGAAAATAGAGGAGGAATGCTAACAATCGTTCAATTCATGACCGTTCTATTATACCCTGTACAATTCAAAACCCTTAATTTTTATTTGAATAAATTAGTGATACCATGCTAGCCTATGGATCTGAGGTTCATACCAGTAGATATGAATTTCTTACAGACGGTAAAAATGTTCTCCTTCGGAAATCAAATAGAGCCTCGGGTTCCGTGTCATGAATTTACGGCCCCTGAACACTGATTACACAATGTTCCTGAAAACAAAAATTTCAGCAATTTTTTGCTGAGTTTTCAATAGTGATACTGCTTGCCTATTTAACTCATGCCCCAAATGGTAGTCAATGACCAATCACATTTCAATATTTTTTATTTATAACCAATCACATTTGTGTTTCGCCTAAAATTTACTAACTAAAGTTTATCATATTAAAGAAAGCATCTCCTTTTTAACATTCTGAATAGATCATAGTATTATTTTGCAGTGACTGACTCGCTAAGAAATACGGTTACCACATTGTATATATACGAGTAGTGCATGAATGTCAACAGAAAGCGCATGCGTGAGATAATATAAAAACATTTGTAACAATTGATCATACCACAAAAAAAAACACTGTTTGCACTTTCTTAAACAAATTATTTTCCAGGAAATGACGTTGCAGAAAAATATAATTGACATATTTACAATAGGACATCAGAAATTAATTAATTTCTATAACGTTGGTTATAAATTTCTCCACTAGGGTGCATTCTTACAACATTGCGATTCTTTGGCAATAAATAATATGATCTGGTTGCAGTGATGAACAAAATAAGCGTACCAATCGTTTCTCATTTGTTTTCAAACATCGCCGTTTACATTAAATATATATAAATATTTTAAAATAACTATAGTTAAATAATGATTTGTGAGTAAACAGCTTAATTTTATTCGTTAAATAGTCCTAACAAATGCCACTCTTGATTTCCAAATTCTCTAGATAAATTCACTCCTCTCTTCGTGAGTCGTGAATTTATCGATAATTTGGAAATCATTCGTGGCATTACTTGTGATAAGGAAACTGTCAACCATTGCATGCGGAAACCTACCTTGAAATTTCTCCCACAGAAGCGTTGTGATGCACAAAGACCGTGTCCAAAAAAAGAAAACTATCTCCCGTTTTTAACTACAAGCCACAGAAATCGAAGCCAGAATCCAGTAATGGTAAACAGATGTGCGTAACAGATGGAATCTCTGCATGCATTAGAGCGGAGAGAAGTGAGGCGGGTGCAACGCGGAAGGCAGTCAGTGAGGATTATCCAATACATTCAGTGAGGAGTTGTATTATATCCATGCACTTTAAATGAGGTATTTGTGGCTGGATTTTATTGAATTGACGTTAACGTGACAGGTCGTTTCTTGGACACATCATTGGTACAGCACAAACGCTTTTTCTGGTAGAAATTTCAAGGTAAATTTCGGCTTGTAATGGTTGACAGTTCTCTGGTGAGATATTAAAGAACGTAGTTAAATACGGGTTAAATACGAGTAATTCATTCATTTGCACTAACGAAGCCGAAGATTCATAACCGCATGAAAATAAGATCTTTATACATCCCTATTCCAAAATAATATATTTCAATCCATTCTTCTTATTCTTCCTTTGGCTCTACGGTCCTCTAAGAACCTCGACCTCCTTCATAACAACTGCCCATTCTTTTCTATTACCAGCTTTCTCTCTTTATCGTTTCACCTTCAGTTGTCTTAAGTCTTATCTTACCTTATCCAACCATCTTAGTTTCTGTGTTCCAACATTTCTTCTTCTTTCCGGTTTCCCTTCTAAAATCTTCCTTGCACCTATTTCTTGCTCCACTCGCAACACATGTTCAACCCATTCTGGTCTCTTTTTTCTAATATTCCAATCAATTCTATGTATATAAATAATCATCTCCCACAAATCATGGTTAATATTAATATTTTACCTCATTATGGAAACTTTCCCTCTGTGTTTCCTGCAAGAAGTTTCCGTGCTCCTTTTTCATTCCATATTTGTGTCACTGTTACTGCCCATGGTAATGTTCGAGACTCAACCTTTTTATTACATATGACATTGCATAATTAACACTGTAATGTAGTTTCCTACATTCGCTTGTCTCTCTTTGATTAAAACAATCCTAAGCACTAAATTATCCGATTGATTGAGGGTCTTTCCACTTTTCAGCGGTTCTTCACATCCACATGTGTCATCATAGAGGTAGATGATCAACAGCCAGTGTAGGGGTGACATGTGGTTAGCATGTCGAGTCCCCCAGCCGTTATAGCTGGTTCCTCAACCTGGAGCCGCTACTTATTGTAGCTACCCAATTGCCTCACGATGCTGGGTGGGCACCGGTCCCATACTGGCCGAAATGCCATGAGAAAATTTCTTCCCCCATGGAGACTCGAACCAGCGCAAATCCCGTAGCTCTGCGCCAAGGCTTCCTACCTTAACCGCTCGGCTACGGCGCGGGACTACTAAATTATCAATATCGTTATATTTTACTCTCTCTTAAATTAATTTATATATGTAAATAATTATATAGATGCGAACAAGGATTCTGACTTTAAAGGAGGAAGAACATTACGAGCATTTGAGAATAAAGTTCTTAGGAAAATTTTGAGCCAAAGAGAGATGAGAAGACTACAGAACAGTGAGGTACATGATCTTTATGGGAAACCTGATATAATAAGAATAGTGAAGTCTCGCAGACTGCGATGGACAGAACACATGGCACGAATGGGAAATGAAATAGGGACACGGAAGCTTCATGTAGGAAAACCAGAGGGAAAACGTCCAGTTGGTAGACCAAGAATGAGGTGGGAGAGTAATGTTAATCATGATTTGAGGAAGTAGATTATGCAGGGATGATTTAAAAACATTAGCTCAGAATTGTGATGTATGGAGCCCTTATGTCCGCGCGGCCTGGAACGTATCGGTTCGATAGTGCCAGTGAGTTAGTTATATTAAATAATAATAATAATAATAATAATAATAATAATAATAATAATAATAATAATAATAATAATAATAATAATAATAATAATAACAATAATAGTAATAATAATAAATAATAATAATTTTTTTTATTATTCCTGCTTTTACAATGAATATACATTTTTCCGGTACCTATGTTCACAGTTAACTACACATTTGTTTCAACACATTTTTCCATTCCTGTCTGTTCATCCATATATCTTCTTCTATTTCCCATTCCCTCTTAGCTTCATTGATTCCGTGAATCCACGTAATAGTTGGTCTACCCTTCTTTTTCCTTCCCTGTGGTTCCCAATCCATGATTATCTGAGTATTCCTTCTTCCATTCTTCTATTGTGTCTGTACCAATTTAATGGTTTCTTCTTTATAAAATCTAATATTGAATATTGTACGTGCATTTTTTCTTTTATATATGAATTTCTGATTTTATCCTTCCTGGATATTCTTGCAGCACGTCTCCAGTAGTCCATTTCAGTGGCGAGCAATTTTTTTTTTTTTCATTTGTGCATTTAAAGCCCACACATCAGCTCCATAGGTAATAATAATAATAATAATAATAATAATAATAATAATAATAATAATAATAATAATAATAATAATAATAATAATAATAATAATAATAATAATAATTAATAATAATAATAATAATAATATTTATATTAATAATAATAATATTAATATTAAATAATAATATTAATAATATTAATATTAATAATATTAATATTAATAATAATATTAATAATATTAATAATAATAATATTAATAATAATAATAATAATATTAATGATATTAATAATAATGCTAATAATGCTACCACCTTTTGTTGATATATAGGACAGAACAACTATCTATTGTACCGTGTCCACTCAATAGAAAACTCTGCAGCATAATTAGAAAAAATTTACCAAAAATAGTATGGGCGATCAAAACTTTCAGTTTATTGGCACTAACTCCAAGTCAATCGTTTTAGAAATATTGCCTGCTGAAATCACGATAAAGGTTTTAAATGCCAAAATTATTTGTATTTTAGTATTAAAAGCCGTTGTTTTTATTTAATGCCTTTCTTTAACAGCTAAGATCATTATCATACTTAATGTTAAGAGTGATTTCCAAACCATTAATTTGACGAGTCACTAAGTGAGAAGTGAATTTATCTAGGGAATTTGGAAATCAAGTGTGGCATTTGTTAGGACTATTTAACGAATAAAATTAAGCTGTTTACTCACAAATCATTATTTAAATATAGTTACCGATATTCTAAACTATGTCCACCACTGTGGTCTCGGGGTAGTGTGCTGCCTTCTCACGCAGCGGGCCCGAGTTCGATCCCCGGTCGGGACAGTTTTTCTGGGTGAGGTTTTTATCGGGGTTTTTCCTCACCTGTAAGACAAATGTCAGGAAAACTGGCCCAAACGGTCCCCGAAAATCATATGGCCATCGCAATCATCATCATTCATATTCATCTTAGGTTAAGCTTACGATTAGGGACTCTCCTGGCGCACCACTACCATCATCATCACCCATCATATCATCGGGGCAACGTAACCCCGCCTTCCAGGCGCCCCAACCTCAGAAGTGGTTACAAGTACGCCATGCCAGGAGAGAAACCAGGAATGTCGAAAGACAAACCTAGGGCATTTAATATACATATATATATATATATATATATATATATATATATATATATATATATATATTCTAAAGTATTTATATATTTAATGTAAACGGCGATGTTTGAAAACAAATCACAAATGTGTGATAATGTGTCATTTGCTCATTCACTGCAACTTGATCATATTATTTATTGCCAAATAGGATTGCAATATTGTAAGAATGCAACCTAGTGGACAAAAAATGAAACATCTAACTGTACATTAGAACCAACATTATAGGTTATTAATTATTTTTTTAGTAAACAACTCAGTAAAATAATTATTTAAAAACAATTATTGAACACACAATTATCAAATGTGCAATTCGAAGGAATCTGCTAATTAGTTGCTACATTCAATGTATTTATTGGAGAGTTAGTCACAGCAAAATAATGCTCTGACCTGTTCAGAATATTATAAAGGAGCAGTTTTCTTTATCACAAAAGCAGGCAGTGGTAAAGAGAATTAGAAAAAGATAGAGAAAAACACGACTGTCATTGGCTGTAAAACAAAATTCATTGAAACGTGATTGGTCATTGACTACTATTTGGGACATGAGTTAAAAAGTCGTCGCTATTCACTCTGGGCTTGAAATTACCGATAATTTTTTTCCAAAGGCCTATATTTTTCAGGCTTGTAGTTCTTTTACGTGTCGTAAAGCTACTAAACGTCTACAGAATTGTTGTTCGCTTCCGAAAGAACCCTACTCAAAATTTCTGCTCCCTAAAAAATTCATGGATATCAGCCGGCTTTGAACTCACGAACCTCGGAATTAGAGGGGAGCATGGTGACCTCTAGTCCACCAGGATCGGCACAAACATGGTAATACGTATTTAGCGTAGCTATTCTAGCGAGGAAATAGCGATGAAGCTAAAAGCATCAACTGAAGTTTGATTTGAACGGATTTTCCACAAAATTGGATTGAGTACAGCGAATCTCTTGGGGCTTGACCAATCACATCTTATTGAGTGTCAAAACCGAATTATTACGTCATGACTTCTCAAGATATAGCAATCACAGTTGTTTAACTGTCAGCAGAAATGCTAGCATCAAAGTGGGATATACTTTTGTTACTTATGGAGACAATTATATAAAACTGAATCATCAAATAAATAATTCTTTAAGTTTAACAAATTGGGTGCCATTTAATTTTAATTCTTAAGGTACCACAAATATTTGTAACAACATTAAATATTTGGGGGTTGAAATAAATTAAGATGGAAACAATGGTTTGGAAATAACAAAAATAACAGTTGTAGATCGATCTAGAATTGTTCAATTAAATTTTGTGGGATAAACAGTTATTCAAAGAAACTAAAATCCAAATTTATAAATAAATAGTAAGAAGTTTAAACTTCTTATATATATATATATATATATATATATATTCATCCATAGTAATTCTGCCCGAAGGCAGGTCCTACACCGCAATCATAGCATTTTCATGCTATGCTTGCAGCTTTACTAGGGAATTGTGTAGGTGTGGTAGCTTCCCGTTGCTTTCCACACCGGTGAAGGATGGTGGTGATGATGAGGATGATGATGATGATGAAGATGATGGCCATATGATTTCGGGGACCGTTGGGCCTTAAAGTTTTCCTGACATTTGTCTTACAGGTGAGGAAAAACCCCGATAAAAACCTCACCCAGAAAAACTGACCCGACCGGGGATCGAACCCGGGCCCGCTGCGTGACAAGGCAGCACGCTACCTCGAGACCACAGCGGTGAATATATATATATATATATATATATATAATTAAATTCAAAATGAATTTACAAAAATTGATGTTTAAAAAAGATCTGCACGATGCTCTAAAAATGAGATAGGATCAGAAATATTATTATCCAAGAAAAAGTGAACTTTAACGAAACAATTACACAATTTGTGGAAAATAAACAATTACAATGGTTTGGACACCTGAAGAGGATGAATGAAGATAAATTACCAGTTAGGAGTTTGGAGTGGATTCCAAACCAGTGGAAAAGAAGAGAGAGACATAAGAGGACATGGTTAGAGAGAATTATGAATATGATGAAGGACAGGGGACTGCAGGATGGTGACTAGAGGATAAAGATGAATGGAGGAAGAGAATAAAAACTTAATATTGTGCACAGGAAGATGTTGTATACATTTAAAATCTGTTAAATAAAAAAAAATAACAGGCGAACAGAGGAAGAATCAATCAAATCTATTATTTGCAATGAATTTACTTTTTATAATGCTGAGCATAAGAAATTAGATATTCTAACATTTATTCTTACAGGCCTTAATACAATAAATAAAGATTGGGATGAGTTGGTTATGGGAAAAAGGAACTGTAAACCGCAAGAATGTATGGAGAAAATAAGGAGGAGATACTTAGATATAAACCAACAAGGTATTTTCGCCGAATGCACACTGTTTTTATAAAGAGACCTAAAACAAGTTTGGGGTAAAGAAATCGTATATACTCAATCTAGGATTTAAAGAGAGATCAGGGCTTGCTTGGTTTAGGCTAGGGGAATAGAAATTTCTAAAAAAATAGCGACGTTCACGATATACGAATATGTCCAATGTGCGGCGGGAGCTTTGAAGACGAGATACATATATTAGGAAAATGTAACGATTTAGAATATTCGAGGCGACAGTTATTAGCGGAAATATGTCTAAATTCAAATCGTGAAAGATTGACATGCTACGAGTTAATGGTAAATCCAGAAAATTGGATAAACTTGGGTAAATTTCTGGACAAAACGCGAAAAATATGAACAACACTCATTCACGAATAAATAAATGATATCAATTGTTTTTGTTCAATGCCACCTGTTTGTCATTCGACCCTGGCAATGGCGTATTGTAACACACTTCTGAGGTTGGGGCGCCTGGAAGGCGGGGTTACGTTGCTCCAATGATATGATGGGTGATGACGATGGGCAATGATGTGCCAGGAGACGCATTAACCTAAACTTAATCTAATGAGGTGAATATGATATTGATGATAATGATGGCCAGATGATTTTCGGGGACCGTTTGGGCCTTAAAGTATCCTGACATTTGTCTTACAGGTGAGGAAAATCCCCGAGAAAAATCTCACCCAGGAAACTTGTCCGAAGCGGGGATCGAACCCGGGCCCGCTGCGTGTGTTATCAAAATGTAATACCGTTAATTTTTAATAATTATACATAACTTAATTAATGTATAATGTTATTGTATTATCACCTAATTGATATATTATTGTGTTTTCTGTTTTGTTTTACGTTATATTATTACTAAACATTACTTTATTGTAACGGACTGTCAACAGCGCGTACGGCTAACTGCCGGTGTGACCCATATTTGTACAGTCCTTAATACACTAACAAATATATGGACATTTCTGCATTTTTAATTAATATTCGTATTTTGACTAAATACTACTGCGAAGAAGGATTACGTTCAAATGGCCAGTTGGTCTCGTGAGAATAATGATTGTAAATATAATTTACATTTAAATAAAACATCAATAAAGTCCTTCACCACATATTAAAAGTTCGCATTCCGGAAAAAAGTGATAACATATTTAATCTTGTTTTTCTCATTTTTTTTGCCTTACACATTACTTAGTTTTCGAAAAAAAAATGTGGTACTTATCTGCGATGTTAATATATATATATATATACTCTTTAATTTTATTACTTGTTATAGGAGCTACTAGAGGGCAGTGGAGACAGAGTTTCCGCTATTTCTCGTAATAATAGAGAATATGTATGTAGGAAAAGAAAAATAAATGTTTGTACTAGATTTGCTTGGTAGCGTAATTGGTAGCGCACTGGAATATCAATCCAGAGGTCCGGGTTCAAATCCCGTCCATTTATTTATTTTTCTTATCATGTTATATATATATATATATATATATATATATATATATATATATATACTTACTTTAACTATGTATTAATGAATTACTGTTTGACGAAACCGATTGCATTTCTAGTTAAAGGTAAATATTTTAACTGTATCAATTTACTCCGAAAAATTTACAGAAATAAGCCACAACTTTTAATATATATCCCTTCTCGTATATCACTTTCTGAAAAGCCTTTTTCTCTTGAAAAAAATCTTATGTAAGCGATGAATTGCCGATTCCTTGAAAGTTACTTACAAGTTAGTGTAAATAGGAAGTTGGGGATCTATGTTGAATGGAAGTAGAATGTACTCTGAGATGAGGTGAATATTAACCAAAAAGTTTGGCTCATGTTCTCCGGAGGCGGAAGTTATTTCTAACGAGGCACATCATTACGGTAGGTAACAAGCCGATGTCTTGTTCGCAGGACTTTGATAATAACACATACAGAAATTATTGAAATTACCTGCGCTAGGTGACTGATGTCTTATTAACTCATGTGGATAAATAATGTAATTGAACACATATGAAACTTCCACTGTTAGATACTAACATAGAGCTCGGTTAGAGTAAGAAAATGAAGAGTGCAAAATTAGAGATAAAAGAAGAAATTGATAAAATTGATAACGTAAATGCAAAAATATCAATTTTTTAAACAATCTTAGGGATAATAAATTCTACCTTCAAGCCACAGTTAGTCCAAAAACATTCATGATTAAAAGCGTATAAAACACTGGCTCTTCCAACTCTTTTGTATGGTAGCGAAGTATGGACATTAGGGTTATAACTTTCCGGACTTCTGTGAAATAAAATATTTCCTGTACAATGAAGGGGTGAACGTTTGCTTAAAACCATTGAAAAAAGGCCTTCATTTCACTGAGTTTCAAGGTAAAGTACCCCCAAATTAATATTAAATATTGATATATAAATATATTTAGGGGTGACCTTTTCTTGAAGCTCAGTGAAATGAAGGCCTTTTTTCAATTGTTTTAAGTAAACGTTCACCCATTCATTGCACAGGAAATATTGTATTTCACAAAAGTCCAATAACTTATAACACCAGAGGATTATGACTTTTTGGAATGTTTGTTGAAATAAAATATTTCCTGTGCAATTATTGGTTGAACTTTTACTTAAAACCATTGAAAAAGGCCTTCATTTCACTGAGCTTCAAGAATAGGTCACCCCTAAATCAATATTAAGTATTGATATATAAATATATTTGGGGAAATATTTTATTTCACAAAAGTCCAAAAAGTTATAACCCTAATGCACATTGAAACAGAAGGATAAACTTATACAGTCTTAGATCTGACGAAGTGATATATCTTCGAAGGACTGCTGGATGCACACTGCTATATCATAAAAAAATGCAGACATCTTAGAATTACACATGGAACCTTGACTATAAATCAAGATCGTTGCAACATGTTCATCGAATGGAGTATCAGAGGACATCAAAGCAGATGTTAATTTATCAACCTACAGAAAGAAGACCAGGACGTCCACTCAAAATACTTTTGGTTGGTGTTTGACCTAAATACGTGAACGGACTATGATGATGATGATAAAACTTGAATGTGTTAATTATTTCCGGTGTTTAATATTATTATATAAAGCGTAGGTTGAAATAACTATATAAATTTTGTCAAAATAGAGTTTGAGATATTATCAGATTCTCCATAGAAAGCACTATCATTTAGAAGTGTGAAACAGTAAGAGATACATTGTGGTCAAATATTTATTTACCTCCAAATTTTGTCCATATAATTATAATTATAAGTATGGAGGTTGTACAACTAAAATTACGTTTTTTAGGTTTCAAGGGGAAAAAAAACTTAACTCTTTATATCCCTGTGCATTTAATATGTCTCAGTTGAATTGTCATATTCTGTAGTTTTTTTTTATTTCTACTTCCTAATCATAATTTGTAGAATTTTTATCCTGTTTATTTCCAAAATCACTCCTCGGAGGAAGACGTATTGGATTTGCATTCATTGTACATCAATTTCTTGGCTGGTCTTCCTCCTGTTCTTCTCCCGTCCATTGGTCTATCTTCTCTAGCTCTTTTTGCAAGTCGATTGTCTTCCATTCTTTCTATATGACCCTTCCAATATTTTCGTCTATCTATAATACATTTGGTTATGTCTTGAATATGACATTTGTCCCTAATTTCTGTGTTGTGTATTTTATCAAATAACGTTTTCCCCTGAATAGTTCTTAAAATCTTCATTTAACATGTACTTATTATTTGCTTAGTCTTTGTTGTATCAACCCTAGTTTCTGCTCCATGTTTAGTCTTTGTTGTATCAACCCTAGTTTCTGCACCACATACGATAACTGGTCGAACTATCGTTTTGTATACGCGGGTTTTGCTTTCTATTGACATATGTTTGTTGCGCCAAATAAAATCTTTCATATATCCTGATATTTAAGCTGCTTTTTCAGCTTGTTTATTTACTTTCTTTATTAAATTTTTTGTGTTTGTTATTAATACAGCTAAATAAATAAATTATTTTTTTATTTGATGACGTTAAATTAAGTATATTAACTTAACTGAAATATAAATGGCTATAGAAAATTCACCTCAAATACTCTATTATGGTATTTCGGATTGAAATAAGGACTATCTTTTTGTATCGGACAAAGTTCTGTGTAATAAATTGGTATCGAGATGCTGAACTACGTAGTAATTCTCCATTACTTAGCTCATATATTCACTCCTCTACTGATCGTAAGCTTATACACTTCCGTAAGAAAGTGCAAATTATTACATCTTAAAAACTCGAAAGTAAAATTAGTTATAGTTATTTGATTTGTACTTTGTTTCATTGCTCATATTCACTTTAAAATGTTACTTTATATCACTGTTGTAATAGCATCAGTATTTTATATAACAATATTTTCAACACCTCCTCAGGTCGTTAGCGTCGCAATTCTAATATGGACGTGGAAAGGAAGCCCGTTTTGATAGAGTTCTCTTTTCTTTAGACTTGACTCTCTTTGATGTGCCGTAAATCTACGACACGACCTTAGACTTCACTTCTCATCTGAAGGAAACTGATTTTTACACCCTTAAAAATTCAACTATCCCGCCGGATGTAATCGCGCGAACCTCGGAATCAAAAAACAAGTAAGATAATGGTCTACCACGAATGGCTCGTTACTTTAATCATTTGAAAATCAGTAACTATCGATTGTACATTGGAGCATCTGAATCTTGACCACTGTTAAAAATTGCATGATACCTATTATCTATATTTGCAAGAAATATCCTTTACAAGGGAAATGACAACCAATGTATGCCGAAACATACTTCAAATTTATTCTAGAGAAGCGTTGTGACACAGAAAGGCCGTATTCAAAAATGTCTGCCATTTTTAAGTGCAAGACACTAAAATCAAGCGTCAAATCTCTTATTTAAACTATGGGGAAGTAATACAACTGCTAAATTGGTGTATTGGATCACTCTCACTACCTCTCTTCCGCGCAGCATCCCTCCTCACTTCACTCCGCTCTTATTCATGCAGAAAATCCATCTGCTCTGTACAGTGGTTATCATTGTTGGATTCTGATTTCGATTTATGTGCCTTGCAGTTAAAAGCGGCAGTTTTTTTAACACGGCCTTTGTAGAACACAACACTTCTCTGGGAGAAATTTCAAGGTAGTTTTCGGGATGCTATGTTTGACAGTTCCCTTGTTAAACAAATTTTTGGCCTTGTTATAGAAAATGGAATATGGTTGTTAGTTAGGGATTCAAAATCCCTAGATGAAAAAAAATACAATTGTCTACTCCATAATAATCGGTGGAACGCTTGTTTAGAATTTCCAATTAGTTTGTAAATGTATACAAACCTTCGCTATTTGAACCAATTAGTTTCTTTTCCGAACTTTCTATTCACTGTATATCAGATTTTAATTCAATAGAGTTGATATGGGTGGTCACCTCTGAAAAAGGAATGACTATCAGTTCATTGTTTTTGAATTATTCAAAACTGGAAGTAGTGTTGGATTTGAAAACATGTGCTATTTTATTTTGGCTTCGTTTTTTTTTAAAACATGTTTTAATTTGATTGGATTTTATATCGCTTAATGTAAAAAGAGTCATTGTAACAATAGAAATAATTTTATAACACTTCCTTCATGGATACAGCGTGTCTCCATGTCCTAGATTTTTACTGCATGAATTAGACAAGTTTAATCAAACTGAGTAGTCAATTTTGGAACCTCACTTTGGAATGCACTCGACAGTGGAGTGGAAATTTGCGCTTTCAAAACCGGACATAGAATGATGAAGTTTCAGTTTTTGAAATCAAGATACGGTCTGCTATTTATCACCATCATTATTATCACTAGCAGGTTAGCACGATGTGGATCCTGAACTTCTTCAGAATTATTCTGCAGCATTCTCTGCTCTAAGCAAAAGTTCTTCAATTCTTAACTCCCGATAATCTGATGTAATTTAATAGAGAATCTTACAGCCTTAATTTTGGTTCACTATATTTATTTTTATTTCTGGCCTAGTTTTAAGAATATTTCTTTACAGTTTTCATATCGCTGTCATTCTTATTAAATGTTTATTTTTTTACTTAATAATTAAATTAAATTATATTATTCTAAGCCAGTGAATATTTCGTCCAACCGTGAACATTTCTTAAATTTATTTCGTTTTGGGGGATTGTGTAAGAATCAAATTCAACCTGCCCACTTCATAAATTTATTTTTTATAAATTTAACAATATCAGGTTCATTGTATAATTTGAACAGTTAATAGTTAAACCCTTTCTCCAGGCTCCATTTTCTTTAATAAGGCCGAACTTTCTTCTAAAAATCTTTCTTGAAAATGTAAATAATAGGCTAGTGTATCATGTAATTTCTGACAGTGGCCATGCTTCAGATGCTTAAGACACATAGTCCAATATACAATCAAAATGATCGATTTTTAAAGCAACGAGTTGGTCCTGGAAGACCGTTACCATGCTTGCCTTTGATTCCAAGATTTGCGCGGTCAAACCCGGTGGGATAGTTGAATTTTTAAGGACGTAAAAATGTTTCCTTCAGATGGGAAGTGAAGCCATGGGCTCGTTTCGTAGATTTACTGCACATAAAAGAATACTATGTCTAAAGAAAAGAGATCTCTGAACAAAAGTGTATCCCTTTCCATGTCCAGATTTGAATTGCGAATCTAACGGCCCAGGAGTTAAAAAAAAGCATTGCTATATAAAATACTGTATGTCTATTACAGCAGTGATATAAGCTAACAAAGTTTGGTTAAAGTGACTATAAGTAATGAAAAATAAATAAAACTCAAATAACTATGTAAAGTTAGTGAATAAAAATGTCTCTTAGCAATATTTACCGACCTCGTCATCCTAGTAATACCTTAATTGCCTGCTAGATGTCTCTTTGGGTCGATATATTGACCGTAAACCATTCATGACATATGTGGACAAATATGCATAACTAAATTAATTTGGTCTAGTAACTTCTAACAAAGAAGAGGCTAAGGATCAATATTGGGCTGTTACGCCAGTGTAGGTGTAAAGGTACTACCCGGTTGAAAGTAAGTGAAGGTTAATGGAAGTGCGGACGTAAGAATCCACAGTACTTAGTACGAGACAGAGTAAGAAAGGTATTGTCATGTTGTGGTGACTTTGTCCCCTTTACTTAATTTTTTAAGTGAAGGATGGGATCTAGAATCTGCTTGGACAGGAATGAGTGAAGAAAAACCTACGCACCACTGCTACCCGTAATCGAACCAGGTTCCCCTAAGCTATATAGGCTACCTTAAGTAAATCAAATGAACATACGTATATTACATTGTGTTAAACATATTATCAATTAAAACCCAATCACCGAACAAAAAATAAAAACATTTAAAAGTCGTCTTTTAAATGCTTTTATTTTTTTGTTGGTGACTGTTTTTAATTGATAATATATTTAACATAATTAATGGTCATCAAGAAGATCGTACATATTAATATATCATATTGTTATTAAATTATATACATTTTAACATCTAAGCTTAAATCGCGTCTAGAAGATTACGTATTATGTTTACCATATAATATTCTTCACAAAAGTATCTCTACACTAAATTAATTGTAACGATATGATTTCATGAAACGAGTCTTGGCATTGAAAATAGAGCATCATTTAACTTCACCCCTGAAAAAAAAAAACATTTCCGTCTCTCCGCCGCGGAGCACCGCGTCGTAACGTTGTCCATAGAGTTCCTAAATTTCACTATACCTCAGCGGCCGGGACTCCGCGTGCCTTATAGTGTTTTATATTTGTCAAAAATGATTAAAAAAAAAGAAAAGTCAAAAAATTAAGAAAACAAAAAATAAATTATTGAAGACATGAACTGTTCTGTGGAACAGAGTGTAAAAACTAACAATTAAAGTATGTTATTAAAAAAATAAAATAAACCGTCTCGTTAGTCGGTCCAGGGATCTCCCAAATAAAAGACAAACTCTATTGCCTCAGGGCCACATCGTTTGGGTTGTTTTTTAAATTGATTGAGAAGGATTATATATTTACATACTAAAATAAACCTTGTTAATGTATTTATTATGTTTACCGCTGTGACATAGCAGTGAAGATGTTGCCTCGACCAGCGTATCCATTTTAAATTCTCAGTCGGGATGAATTTCATAGGTGAGAATTTTTTCCCCTTGTCCTTAAAATAAATATCAGTAAACGTTGTAACTCTACGGTCCAGAGAGTCCCTTAACATCATCAGGCCAACATAATCACTTATATCTTATACAGAGTGTATAAAAAAGGATGGCGCAAACTTACATGGTTGAAAGTACACGACAATAAAAGCAATAATGTCCCCGTAAACATGGGTCCGCAAAACGAGCCGTTTGCGGGATAATTACGAATGTATGGTTACAAGCCGCCACTGACTTCATTTTAAACATCGTCCTAGTTAGTACAAATTAATTTGAATTTAGACTTTACTATTAATTTTTCATCTCTACGACTTGTGTGGCAATTCTTCTCGTCGAGGTTCCTGGAGAGAGCTGTACTGCTTCCAACACCATATCCTCAACCTCAGGCGTAATGCGAGCAGGCGTACCTACTGCTCGGCATGTGCAAAACCCCCATTTTCTCTCAGGCGCTGATGGACCCTTGTAAATGTACGCCTTTCGGGTGTCTTCGATCAGAATATGTTTCTTGGTAAAACGTGCAGCCTCCCGTGCATTGCCATTAGTCTTACCGAGACTGGTACCTTTTGAGACTTTGTACTGTATCCGTCCTGTACGTTCTGCGTGTATCGTTTGATTGCATCTCCACCTCTCGGCAATGTTCAGTTTTGTTAACAAAGAACATAGGACGGCTTCAAGTGCGCAAGGAGTAAACCGTACGATGTTACAAACAATGACGTCAGTGGCGGCTTGTAACCATACATTCGTAATTATCTCGCAAACGGCTCGTTTGCGGACCCATGTTTACTGGGACATAGTTGCTTCTATTATCGTGTACTTTCAACTATGTAAGTTTGTGCCATCCTTTTTGATACATACTGCATGTAAAAATTAAAGTTTGTTTGTTTGTTGGTACTTTATGCGCGGCCATACCGTTGATCCGATTGTGATAGAGTTTTTTTTGCAAATTGTTCAGGAGATTCACGGGATGAACATAGGCTATAAGAGAGTTGTAATACTCAACTCCTACACCCT
The DNA here is from genome assembly GCA_030220185.1 of Diploptera punctata. Classification (NCBI taxonomy): domain Eukaryota; kingdom Metazoa; phylum Arthropoda; class Insecta; order Blattodea; family Blaberidae; genus Diploptera; species Diploptera punctata. The sequence continues at coordinate 1,088,952 of JASPKZ010000434.1, forward strand.
TAAAAATCACACTTTGTAGTGAAAACGTGAAAAATAATCCTTTTTTTTACGCCTAAAGCATTAACAAATATACAAAATTAATTTACACAGAATTGTATATCTAAAAAATTCTATAAATTAGTCCGCGACAGCATGCGTTTATTTTTTATATAATAGCCATTTTTTGTCTTTTATTGATGCCAAGAAGATAGGTATAAGTAGATTCCCGGACAACGTGCACTGCCGATTATGATGGGGCTTTTGCAAAAGTTCAGGATTTTTCCGGGAAGGTTATAGGCCATAAGAGAGTTTTAATGCTCAAGCCCTTCACCCTTCAAAATAACCCTTTATGGTGAAAAAGTAAAATAAAAGTGGCTTTTTGTACGCTTAAATGGCTTACGCTGCCTAAACCCTATTATATACACCAAATTAATGTACACAGAATTGAATATCTAAAAAAAACTATACAGAAGAGCCTGTGACAGCATATGTTTATCTTGTATGGATAACTCACAATAACCATTTTTGTATTTCATTGATGCCAAAAAGATAAGGATAAGTATATTCCCGTGCAAGCAGAGCTGCAGCACGGGTAACTCGGAATAACGAATTTTGTCTTTCAGCTCATTTATACCAAATGCATTGGGATAGGTAGATTCCCGGGCAATTCCGAGTAATGTTCACGGGACAATAACGATATAAATTTATAATTATTTTTCCTTTTACGTATTCAACAAAACGTAAAAACACATTACCATTTATTTAGGCGTAGCAGCGCACGCCGGGTATTAGCTAGTAATGTATAAAAATTAATATTTGTTTGTTCATACTTTATGCGCGGCCATACCGTTGATCCGATTGCGATGGGTTTTTGCAAAATGTTCAGGAGATTCCCGGGAAGAACATAGGCTATAAGAGAGTTGTGATACTCAACTCCTACATCCTTAAAAAATCACCCTTTGTACTGAAAACGTGAAAAAAAAAATTGACGCTTAACCAAAACAAATACACACAATTAATGTACACAAAATCGAATATCTGAAAAAAAAACTCTACAAAAAAGTTCGTGACAGCATATGTTTATCTTTTACGGATAATATACAATAACCATTTTTTTTTTCATTGATGCCAAGAAGATCGGGATAAGTAGATTCCGGGCAAGCATAACAGCGCACGGCGAGTATTCTTTTACGGATAACTCAAAATAACGAATTTTGGTTTCAGCTGATTTATGCCAAGTACATCGGGATATGTAGATTCCCGGGCAACGCTGGGAAAAATTCGTGCATTTTTTCGGATTTTCGAGTGCATCAGAATATCCTCCATCCTAGACTTAAAATAATCTATTTTATTATACGAGTTCCATAACCTATAAATTACCTCTAAAAAATAATTCCAACTCTTGTGTAAACTGCACCGGGTATCTAAAAATACTTACGATATGACTTTACTTTTTGTGATTGCTTGAATATTAAATTTTGGAAGGTTAAATTCTATTTACTATTTGGAAGGTAGTTCGGAAATAGAATTAATTAGTTTATTGGCCGTTTTAGCTACAATAACGAAGAGAGCAAATTTATAATTATTTTTCCTTTCACTTATTCAAATAAACATAAAAACGTAATTTTCGTCTTTCAGCTAATTTATGCCAAGAAGATAGGGATAAGTACATTCTTGGGCAACACTGGGTAATCAGCACGGGGTATCTAAAATATAACGATAAAAAATTTATAATTATTTTTCATTTTACTTATTCAACTAAACGAAAAAGCACATAATCAATTATTTAGGCGTAGCATCTTACTGCTACAGGTTCATCCCACCAGTTCCAGAGAAACTGACATCACCTGACAACTACAGATAGAACAGCAACAACTGAAGAATAAAAAAAAATTAAAAACTGCACGTTACCATAATTGTATGATTAATTGTAATAATCTGAAATGTACCCACATTATATTTAAATAAAGAGAAGCCTGGATGCCCTCCCAATATAGAGTCATCCGAAAGCCAAACTTGGCAAGATCCCGCGTGATCGACTATTCCGATTGAGGTTTTAAGCGGTTTCCCTCAATCCAAAGAGCAAATGCTGGAATAGAACCCCAAAAAGGTCCGCTTCCGACTTCACTCTGCTAATTAACTTCAAATTGAATTCAAAATTTAAACCGGGGCTAATGTATTTTACAGGAACCCGGGGTTCTACCTATTAAAGGAGGACCAAAATGGATCGCTCACCGCCAACACTTAAGTGATGGCCGCAGAGTTTTCCATCTATCTATCTATAAAAAAAGCGCACGTCGGGTATTGGTAATAATTAATAAATAAAACTAAAAATTTTATATGATTTTCATATATGTTTATTTTATTTAACATTCGTAACTGCTGTTTCATTATACTGTATCTTCATCAGATGAATGTCATTATATATATTTTTTTATTTAGATACATAAAAAATGTATTTATGCCATTAGTCTGAAAAAAATTGTATTTATGACATTTGTGTGATGAAGAGAGAGTGTAATGAAACAGCTGTTACGAATGCTAAATAATATAAATATTTATAAATATCATATACAACTTTGATCATCATCATCATCATCTGCATTCATGGATTAGGTCTGTTGACCCGTTCCGACTTCAGCCCATCTCTTTCTAGGTCTGTCCACATCGATAGTTTCATTTATTAAATATATCATGGATTTTCATCAAGTAAATACCAAATCAATTGATTACATAATTACTAATGTAATATCCACCTTGATTAGTAGGCTTATATGAGTGAATGGGTGTGTCTTGTATTAACTTTTGATCTTATCTCAGAGATGGCACTGAGCTGATCACTCCTCCGAGGGAGCCTATCATTTCCTTATACTCTTGTGTGGCAAAGAAAAGGTATATACCTGGACCTCAGATAAAAATCATCTTCAGATAGCTCAAGCCATTGTAAGGTCGAGGAGGAGTGGGATACATAAAGTATAATGTATTAGTACAAATATGTAGGATTAAATTATTAATAAATGTACAAAATCAATATTTTATCAAGTTGTCTGGATTTTTCTTCAGATCCGAGGACCAGAGTCATTGGGACTGCCACTCCATCGAGCCAAGAGATCACCATATCACATTATAAAAGGTAAGTTTGATGATTTATTAATATTAGGACATAGGCTACGTACGTGTATATATATATATTTTTTTTTTGACATTTGGCAATGAAGGCAAATATGATATGAAAAGAAAAATGAATGCTTGAGTCGGGATTTGAACCCGAGTCTCTAATCTCTGTACGTTTAGCGTTCTAGCGACCTGAGCTACCCAAGAGTTCCAACACAAACATACATTTTTCTTATACATGTAGTATTCTCAATTCACACAAGAGGTAGCGGAAATTTGTTCCAACTGACATCTAGTGGCTAACATAACAGTTAATAAGAAAAATGTATGTTTGTGTTGGAATTCTTGGGTAGCTCAGGTCGTTAGAGCGCTAAACGTACAGAGTTTAGACACTCGGGTTCAAATCCCGACTCAAGCATTCATTTTTCTTTTCATATCATATTTGCCTTCTTTGCCAAATGTCAAAAATATATTTATAATATCTATATATAAAAGCGTTACTGCTATAAAGTAAATATTCTCTTTAAAAAATTGCTTAACTGTTATGTTAGCCGCGAGATGGCAGTTGGAATAAATTTCCGCTACCTCTTGTGTGAATTGAGAATACTACATGTATAAGAAAATTGTATGCTTGTATTGGAATTCTTGGGTAGCTCAGTTGGTTAGAGCGCTAAAGGTACAGACTTTAGAGACTCGAGTTCAAATCCCGACTCAAGCATTCTTTTTTCTTTTCATATCATATTTGCCTTCATTGCCAAATGTCAAAAATATAGTTATAATATCTATATATAAAAGCGTTACTGCTATAAAGTAAATATTCTCTTTAAAAATTTGTTTAACTGTTATGTTAGCCGCGAGATGGCAGTTGGAATAAATTTCCGCTACCTCTTGTGTGAATTGAGAATACTACATGTATAAGAAAATTGTATGCTTGTATTGGAATTCTTGGGTAGCTAAGTTGGTTACAGCGCTAAAGGTACAGACTTTAGAGACTCGAGTTCAAATCCCGACTCAAGCATTCTTTTTTCTTTTCATATCATATATATATATATATATATATATATATATATATATATAAATGAATGTTTGTTCGTATTTTATGCGCTGCTATACCGTTCATGCGAATGTGATGGGGCTTTTTGCAAAATGTTCAGGAGATTCCCAGGATGAACATAGGCTATAAGATAGTTGTGATGTTCAACTCCTACGCCCTTAAAATTTCCCTTTGTAGTGAAAAAGTAAAAAAATCCCTTTCTTAACGCTTAAATGGCTTATGCTGTCTAAACCATAACAAATAGACCAAGTTAATGTACACAGAATTAAAGATCTCAAAAAAAACTTTACAAAAAAGTCCGCGAGAACATATGTTTATCATTTACGAATAACTCACAAAAACCATTTCTGTCTTTCATTGATGCCAAGAAGATCGGGATAAGTAGATTCCCGGGCATGCGTAGCAGCGCATGGCTGGTATTCTTTTACAGATATCTCACAATAACGAATTTTCTCTTTCGGCTCATTTATGCAAAGAAGATCAGGATAAGTAAATTCCCGGGCAACGCCGGGTATTCAACATGGGGTATCTAAAAATAATTAGGATATAAATTTAAATTATTTTTCTTTTTACTTATTTAACTAGGTCTAAACATAGAAACATACTTAATTTATTTTGGCATAGCAGCGCACGCCGCTCGTGTGTGTGTGTGTGTGTGTGTGTATATATATATATATATATGGTATGATAAGAAAAATAAATGCCTGACTATAACAAGTAAGCAAATTAAATAGAATATTTTTTACTTTATAGCAGTGACGCTTTATCGATATTATAATTAAATGTTTAACATTGAGCAATGCAAGCTTAATATGGTATGATAAAAAAATAAATGCCTGGACGGGAAACGAACCCGGAACTCTGCCTCTGTACCTCAGCATGATATCCATTACACCACCAGGCGAATCCAATTCAAACACTTATTTTTCCTTATATATGTATTATATTCTCCATTATTACTATATGTCGCGAGAACTCGGTTTTCACTGCCATCTAGTAGCTGACTACAACAAGTAAGCAAATATATATAAAACGAAAATAAAAATAAACTCCATGACATGACAGGTCTAGAAGGCCATTGGCCTACCAGCCGGCTACTGGCCTCACATCCAAATACGTTGTTCACTGTGGTAGATGATCATACAGCCAGTGTAGAGGTGACATGTGATCAGCATGTCGGGTCCCCCAGCCGTTACAACTGCTTTTCTAAACCTGGAGCCACTACTTATCGTATCTCCCCAATTCCTCACGATAGCGTGAGCACCGATCCAACACTAAGCGAAATTCCATGAGAAAATATTTTCTCTCATTGGAAACACGAACCAGCGCAAGTCCCGTAGCTCTGCTCCATTGTATTATTCCTTAACCACTCGGCTGCACGCGCGCGCGCGCGCACACACACACACACACACACACACACACACACACACACACACACACACACACACACACACACACAAATACTGATATATTCCAATTTAAAGTTTACCTCCTATAAATCAAAACTTATATTATAAAAATAATTAATTAATATTTAAAACACACTACTTGAAAACATTATTATACGCTGATGATCAGGTAATAATAGCAAATACGGAAGACGAATTTCAAAGGAATATTTTTAAACTATATAATATATGTGAACAATATAATCCCAAAGTATGCATAGAAAAAACTAAGGTAATGGCACGTCAGATCCAAAATACTAATAGGAAACAAAATCATAGAACAGGTGAACCATCTCAATTATCTAGGATGTGACATTTCATTTAATTATGATAATGATATAACTAATAAAATAGCGAAATTCCAGAGAATATCTGGTACGATAAAACGATCACTAAATAACAAAACAACAAGAGAGACCCAATTGAAATTTTATAAAACGTTGGCAGTACCAGTACTGCTCTATGGTTCAGAAGCCTGGATACATAAAAAACAATATCAAAGTAGGATAACGGCGGCAGAAATGAAATTTGTGAGATTTGTTAAAGGGTGCACTAAGGAAGACAGAATCAAAAACACAGAAATAAGACAGGAACTTGAAATATTTGCAATAACTGATAAAATAGATACATATAGACAAAAATGGAAGCAACACATAGACAGAATGAATGAAGATAGATATCCAAAACAAATAACAAAATACAAACCTAAAGGCACCCGAGATATGGGCAGCACTCCATGAATGCAGATGATGATGATTAATTAATATTAATATTCATATATTTATATAAATTTTTATAAAGTTATTAATCATTAATCCATATATAAACATGATATATATCCACTCACACACGCACATATCTACCGGTACATATTTTTTTAACCTTTGCATACCTAGTTGTTATCAATATCATACATTACTAGTATGAGTGGAATGGAGATTGGCTATAGAATCTAGAAATGGACACAGGAAGATGTGTAAGACGTTACAAAATCTGAGAACAAATTTGTTTTCAGTGTTTACTACATAGGATCGATGATGGGATATAAATATTTTTCAAAACTCTTTTCACGAGAACATCATCAATAGTTCATTCCTCCGGAATTCACACAAAGATAGCAACAGTTGTACACACTTTGTTTTTTTATAGTGACTTGCAAATAACATTAACAAACCATGACATTAATAATGCTTATTACTGATGTTAATAACATATTATAAACTTTATGGTTACATGCAATTATGATAATGGTGATACCTGTTTTTATATTGGGGCTAAACCCCAAGGACGAGACGCCACTGAAAATCAGTTTTAAAAAATATAGTTGGAATCCCTTATTATTAACAAAATACTAAGAAGACCTAACATTATAGGAAATAATGATGCAGTTTAATAACTTGTAAGAACTAAAAGTCAAGAATATTGACTGCGTTAGTCTTTTTATATAGGGGATAAGACCCAAGGATGGGACGCCACTGAGAATCAGTTTTAAAACATATAGCTGCAAAAATATACCATTTATGAACAAAATACTAAGAAGACCTAAACTGATATGGAATAATGAAGCAGTTTATTAACTTGTAAGAACTAAAAGTTGAGAATAATGCCTAGTGATGTTGCAAGATATAAAAATAAACAGATCTTTTTGAGAATGCCAAAACTTTTAACTGAAAGGTAATAAGGAATTATACAGAAAAAAGGAAGTAAAAGTAGAACATTTAAAACAATGACAATAAGATAGAATCGCAAATACAACGAAGTTATGCACTTAAAATTAAATTTTCAATAATATCCACTGGAGTTTATGGAATACTTACTTTCTTACTCACTGGCACTATCGAACCCGTAGGTTCATGGCCGCACGGACATAAGCTCTCCATACATCCCTATCCTGAGCTAATGCTTTCCAATCATTCCCTGTATAATCTACTTCCCTCAAATCATAGTTAATGTTATTCTCCCACCTCATTCTTGGTCTACCAACTGGGTGTTTTCCCTCTGGCTTTCCTACAAGAAGCTTCCATGCAAGTCTCCCATTCCCCATACGTGCAACATGTCCTGCCCATCGCAGTCTACGAGACTTAACTCTTCTTATTATATCTGGCTTCCTATAAAGACCATGTAGTTCATTGTTAAGTAGTCTTCTCCATTCACCTGCCTGTTCATATCTGTTTATAATAATAATAATAATAATAATAATAATAATAATAATAATAATAATAATAATAATAATAATAATAATAATAATAATAGCTTTATTTTACCTGGCAGAGTTAAGGCCTTAAGGCCTTGTCTACCACTCAACAGGTTTAAAAAAATACAAAAGAAAAGTCTTAAATCTAAATTACAATATAAACGATTACAAGTTATGAATAGAATGCAATTAATATTTATAATGTATTTTGATTTACTCTAAATTTAACGAATTAAATATATAATATGTACAAGATATATAAAAAAACGAGGAAAAGATTAATGACATAGTATAAAATTAAATAAATAGAGAAAAATTAATTGTTAGACAACAGGTAACTGTATAAGCGTGACTTAAAGGTACCAAGTGTGCGGCAACCCCTGATATCTTGAGGAAGGAGATTCCAGGGGCGGGCAGAGGCTACTGTGAAGGAAGTAGAATAGGAGGAAGTGCTATGAAGAGGAATTGTTAGCAGACTGCTATATTGTGACCTAGTGTCAATATTGTGGTAGGAGGATAACTTCTCAAATCTGGACGCCAGGTAAGTAGGAATGTAGGAATTCAGAAGCTTGAAAAGTAGTGGTCCAAAAATTTTCCTAAGTAGTTTATTCTCAAATACTTGTAATCTTCTTTCCTCTCTTAAAGTAAGAGTCCATGTTTCGCACCCATATAATATAACTGGTAGAATAATAGTTTTATATATTTTCAGTTTAACGTTTTTTGAAAGGAGTTGGGACATCAAGAGTGTGTGCAATGCATAATAGCACGCATTTTCAGAATTGAGCCTATGTTTAATTTCTTTGTGCATCTCATTCCTACTTGTGATTATTGTTCCTAGGTATTTGAATTCAGCCACCTCCTCAAAATTTCCCTCATTTGTCATTAGCTGTCCATTTCCATTATTTAATGAATTTCTACGTTTATGGAATATGTGTGATAAAATGTTCCTTTGGTATAGTGTATCAATTTATAAAATGTATAGTGAATCCATAGACTTGCACTAAATTTAAGTTTAAAAAAAGTTGTTTTGGACGTCACTTTGAGATGATAAGGAACAACAGAATTATTCCTCCTAATATCTTCATTTGGAGGAGGGAGAATGTGTTGTGTTCAGTATAATAAGACGTTAACATTGGGACAAAGGAGTCAGTCATTTGTAAGCGTACAACTGCACACAAAGCCAGCACGTACTGCTTCCTCTGATAACATTCTGCATCTAAATTGGATGCAGTTGTGCAAAATAAAAATAAGTTAAATGCATTAGTATCGGGCTCTGTGGTCTAGGGGTTAATTTCTTTGCCTTTGGCCCCGATGATCGATAGATCTTTAGGATGAAAAATTCAGGAGACAGGTCCTCCAGGAGGGACTTCAAGCCGTGGGTCCCGAATCATAAGATTTTCGCGATCGTAAAAGAACCCCCAGCCTACATTAGAATATCGGAGCTATATTTAATCTGCTTTTCCCTTCCAAATACTACCTTGTCGTCTACAAGGAGTGATTTTGAGGCTATGAGCTAAACATTTCTCACTCGCTGACGTCTGTAGAGAAATAAGAGTAACTAAAATTATCAATAGTAATCTAACAAAAGGTTGAGTTTTCTGAAAAAATCACGAGCGACAAAGTCGCAAATGATTTTGTCTAATGAAAAACTCAATTTCGCGTTGGATGTGGAGTGACTATTTAGCGAATAATACATCAGAAGCTAAAAATAATTATAATTTTCAATATTTACCAAATGTGAGGTTATGTATTCCGAGCGATTTATAAGCCGGCTGTATAGTTATAAATATCATATCTTTACTGTTAAATCTCATTGGGCTTGGGAAAAATCAATAACAGACTAGTGCATGAGAAATAACTATTAACAATAATGCAGATTCATTATACAACATTTAATACATTTTTTAGAGCAACAGAACTAACATTTTATTTTTTGTAATTTTTGAAGCTGTTTTCTTTTGGCATTTCTTGCTGTATCATATCGTTCGTACATTGTTGAATCAATATCTTTGTCAGAGACATTCTCATTTCGAACAGGAAGAGGCAATTTTATCAACAGAAAGAGGCATCATTATCGATCTACGAGATAAGTAGTCGTAGTTAAATTACTCCCACAACATTCTTGCCCTATGTGGGGATGCACGGGTATAGACAGCCTGTAGGTCTATTAATGAAAAGTATTTATATTTCGTTTTGGATTAAATTGTACCTAAGAAATGGATTACAATTCCGCCAATACCAGGGAAGAAAGCCAGAAATAGCATAAAAGATAACCTGATAGCATTTTTAAAAAATGTGTACTGTTTGGTCGTTCATGTTATTCAGTTCTATGATTAAAAACCGCACATATGTGTGTGTGTGTTTGTGTCTGTGTTATTTGTTTTAACACTTAATGTAATAGTTCATTAAGAAATTGAAGTTGGAAGTAAATATCAATAAAACTAAATTTATGGGCACTCACATAAATTAAATTATATAATGGAAATGGACAGTTAATGACAAATTAGGGAAGTTTTGAAGAAATTGTGAATAAAAATACCCAGGGACAATACTTATAAAGAGGGCTGAGGTGCAGAAAAAATTAAACATAACTTTATTTCTGGAAATGCATGCTATCACGCATTACAGAGACTCTTGTTATCCCAACTTTTCTTAAAACAGAAGTTAAACTGAAAATATATAAAACTTATTTTTCCAGTTATATTATAGGAACGTGAAACATGGACTCTTACTTTAAGGAAGGAGAAAATATTACGAGCATTTGAGAACAAAGGTCTTAGAAAAAAAATTACCGAAGAGAAGTAGATAGAGAAGTGAACGGAGAAGACTTACATAACAATGAACTACAGGATCTTTTATCAGAAACCAGATGTAATAACAGTTAAGTCTCCTAGAATGGGGCAGGATATGTGACACGAATGGGGAATGGAAGAGGGACATGGGAACTCTGTGTAGGGAAACGATAAGGAAAACGCCAGTAATTAGGTTAAAAATGAGGTGGGAGAATAACCTTCACTATGAATTGAGTGAGGTAAATTATACAAGGGATGATTGAAAAACATTAACTCAGTGCAGGGATGAATGCTTGTGTCTGTGCGGCCATGAACCTACGAATTCAAGAGTGCCGGTTAGTTAATATTGCAACAGTTAAAATTGTAAACACTTTCATAGACTACTCTCAGTGATTTTCAAGAACAAGCGAAGAGCTGATTCGCTTGATTGACGATTGGAAGTCAGACACATACTTTTGCGTTTTAATTGAATCATAGGCTCTTTGCTATAATTCGCTGAACAAAATATTGTATGGAGGCTTAACTTGTTGAAAAATTTGAACCAGAAGTGCAAATAATTATCTCGTAATAGTCCCTTCTAGAGATCGGATGTTAGGGAAAATGCCTAGAGTTATTAATTATATATATATTGTAAAAGTGACTTCATATAAGTTCACACCGACATCCCTAGAGTTGTTTTCCATGAATTTGATTTTGCCTATAAATGCCTATTTCGGCTTACAATGCTTATAAATGCCTATTTGCCATTTTTCTCGATATTAACTTAGTACATCAATGAAATTAATTTAAATGGACAAACCTCATGACACATCATTGCACAGAAATTTTCAAATCTTCTTTTTATAAATTCTGTTAGAACATTTTAGAATAAGGGTGGCAAAAGCCAATAACCTAGCAGGTAGATGGTTTCTCCCTCAATGCAATCCCGTTAAGCGAAATAAACAGTACCGACTATTGTATTTTTCCACTTCATGCACTCCAGTTAAGCGAAATAGCCCTAAACTGCGTCCCATTGTATTATGCTCCGGCTCTAAGGTTTGGAGAAAGTTCTGTAGTACAGCTTTGCTTATTTTCAATACAAACATTGCTGAGTGACAAAGAGAGTAGATGGCTCAGGCTTTGTTTCTCAGTGTCATAACTGGTACTGAAACCTTTAAGTGACTGGCAATATTATTTTTGATGTTGGTAAAACTGAATTCAGTCTGTAGTCCTCGTTCACGGACAGGTGTTTTAAAGACAAAGTTGTGCGACAAGTGTATGTGGCTTTTTTTACCTTTAGAACAGTTGTTTTACGATTCCTAAAGAGCGGACAACAGTAAAAGACAAACTGACCAATTTCGTGAAAAAATTTGGTGCGGAAATATTCTCAAGTGACGGTTCAATATTGTTTTGCAAAGTGTGTAAAATTTCAGTGAATTTCGCGAAGAAGTGCCGTGTTTCGCAGCACATAAACACTGAAAACATGAGTTTGCCATTTGTAAAAAGGCAAAACAAGTTCCGAAATCATCTCTGATATCTTCGTATGCTATTGATAGCATATATTTATATTCTTTATTTAAGGCTGTAAAACTGTATATTGTAGTCCATATTTGTATGAGCCTATTTTGAATTTTTAGTGCCTGTATTCATGATTATAGTGCATTTTTTGACTGCCTATTTTGAATTTTTAAGAGCCTAACATCCGGACTCGTTACAATTTTGTCCATGCTCTCTAAAATTGTATTCTATAAAGAAAAATGGTTGTTACATATAGCGATTTGAAATTCCATCTTACAGGTTGCGGGAAACTAGAAATGCTCTTTCTCATAATCTCATCAGGAATACCAGTGCGTTTCGATGACTGTGAAAAAAAAATGTGGAAAATCCTTCCAAGGTACTGGAATAGTATATTACGATGCAAGGTTGGGAAGTGGTATTTACAGAATCGAGGAAAATGTTTAAAAACCGAGCGATAGCCATGTTAAACACTCCACAAACGTGCGTTGTACATTAATTTTTGCGCGATGGTGTTTTCAAAATAAATAGTAGTAAACTAATAAAATCTTTGTTGGGGATATGTGCGCTCATTATAAAAAAATTGTGGGCAATGGTTATTAGTTGAAAGTACAGGAGGCCGTGAGACCATTATTATTGATAAAATGACCGCAAGTGCGTATTTATTATTTTATGTTGTTTCAAATAAAGTTCAGTTCATTTATAATGCAGTGATTTGTTTCGTATAATGTATATCAACACTACCTTTTGGATATTTTTTGTATATACATTTTACGTAATATACATACTTCCGCACGTGGGTGTAAATGTAATATTACAGTATAGTTATTTAGGTTTGCAACCCCGAAATGTAGAAAGTTGAACTTTCAATCATGGGCGCCATTGCTTAACCCATTCGCCTCAAAAGACGAGGTAGGCTCGCTGGCTATTAAATGGCCTTCAACTCAGAAAACGAGGTATACTTGATTAATTCTGCTATTATATATTTTGAAATATTTTATACATCCCTTGGCAGGGTAATCTTTTGTTAACATTTATGAATATTAGAGGAATGTATTTTTGTCTTCACCCTTATTGCGATCTCAAATACCGTTATATTTTGTTTGTTTTAAATGTCTAAAAATAGACAATATAATTTACGGTACCTGAAATTCGGTTTTGCCAAAATGCATTGAGTATTTAAACCTGAATCGAATGGGTTAAGTACGACAAAACGCACTATCACGCAAAAAAAAAAAAAAAAAAAAAATCTTGCGTATTACCCGTAACAAAGCGTTCAACGACCAAATTAATTGATGGCATATCAGTGACCAAATAAGCGTTCCCATATTTAGCTCTAACCATTCATAACAGACGCAACCTTGCGGTATTAGCTTTTCAGGGGCCTAATTAAACATTACTTTATTTAATTCAGTGAAAATTGCACTACTCACTACTTCTGTAGTATGATTTTCCGGTTGGACAAAATTGATTGACCGTTCATTTATGTTACCGTTCAGTTTGTCTCATTATAAAAGATAATTACATCTCATTATTACGATAATGTGGCAGTCAGTCAGTAGTTTCATCAGTTTCAATAGCAATTATATTAATGTTATAATTCATCCCGAATTAAGTTGAGGCAAACCTCGAACATTGAATCCAATTATTCATTCTGAATAGTTTTCAAAGACCTAAGAAGATTTTGTGATTTCTCTATGTTTTATTTTAAGAGAACGTCAAGTTTGGACATTAAATTAATTAGTCTTCGTGAAATCTCTGAATTTTCGGAACTGGCATTTTCTTCCAGCCCTCTTAATGGGAGTTCCAATATTCGACAGGACTTTATTGAATGTATCAGCTTTCCAAGTATATAAGGGTTTTTTATACCTCTTCATTTAATAGTTATGTATGCAACAAGGGAAGTAAGCAGTTCATTACTAGTTTAAGACGTGTTTGAGCCCGAGCTTCAGCGAGAGCTAGCAAATAAGTTCAAGACTAGTGAGTACTTCCCGAATTGAGTATATAATTTTGTTCACTCCTATACTATTAATTATGTGTTTAATTTGTATACTTCGTGTGAATTTATATCTTGGTTTGAATAGTTAAATTGTTTGATAGTAAGGAAAGGTTGACAAAACAACTGCAATTGTTTATTGTTGTCTGAATTAGTGATAGACATTTTAAATAATAGTTTCAAACTGCATAATAATTACATATATGATTAATTGTGATGTACAGGAAGCGGCGAATGCTGCGGTTAATTTTCTATTACCAACAAAATCGAAAAATAAATATGAAAAGTAGAACATTTTTACATTATTAATTGAGTCAATTACATTTCTTCTTTAGGGAAGTAAGTTGAGGAATCACATCCCATTGTCAATGAATACCTCTCTGGTAAATTCAACTTACTTCCCTATTAACAGAATGATAATTAGGCCATTATTAGTATAGGAATGAACAAATTATTTTAATTTATTTTAAATCTGTAGCAAGTAATCTAACTGGGACCAATTATTGACTTTGCTAACATTGCAAATTCAGTCCCGCTGTGTATGTGAGTTTAACTTGATTTACGTTTTGTATCTTTGTTACGGACATTAATAATGTCTGCAACACCTGTAACGGTTCATGCATTGTCACTTGCTTGTATAATCAAATACGTGAAAGAAAAACAAAGTCATTTTTATTTTCGCACCTACATAACCACTTAGCCGCTTAATAGAGACCCATAGTAAATTTTCTAGTGTAAGAGTTCTTGTACTGCACTCGTTTTGAACGGTCTTACAGATCCTAGTGATTTTAATTTCACATTTGTGTAAAAATCGAGAGTTGAACACAATTTTTTCAGACATCTTTAACAATCACACTTTGTTATGCCCCTAAAATTATGGCTTTATAAAGAGCAATCAATAATTATTGGGTCTATAATTTATCATAGGATAATCAGAAATTAAAAAGTTATTATATTTAATTATTTTACTTAATATAATTATTAAGGCCCTTTTAGCCAATTTAGTTAATAAAATGGCCTACATATCCAGGGGCCTCGTAACTGGCACATGCTATTCAGAAACATCTCCGTGTTACGAACGCAGACAAACAAGTTACGCGATATAGAGATATAAAAGCTCGGGGTTCTCTGACCAGAATCAGACTCGTGGGGGGGGGGGTTAGATAGATGGCTCTGACCCCCATGCAGTGATCGTTCTACAGTCAGATGTCACCTACCATGGACGTATTTAAGTCGGCGTATTTCTTTATGCTTAATCATAGAATAGTTTTCTTCTTATATTTAGGTAGGCGTAATTAATAAACTCAGCAGAAAAATGACTTAGCTAAGATATTTTTGCTAATACTCATATTTACGTCTTGTAAATTTAATAATACTTCAACAATTTTTCTTTAACTATTTAAGTTTATTTAATTATGTTAAATATATTTTAAGGTTATAATATCTCTTCATTTATTCATATATATGTTTTAAACCTGGTTTTTGCTACCATTTGCAGAGTTATCTAAATCCTAACCTTGATTTAATGTTAAGCCAGTCTCATTAAGGCACACTACCCTTAACAGGTGACTGGCCTTAACACACTTTATCACTATTATAATCAAAATGATACTAAATTATGTGCAGGAATGAAATCGACATCTGCTTATAATAATACAGCTCTTAAGATAACCAGCCACTCGATGATGAGTACAGACTGGATTTACAATTCATTTTGGAGGGTTGCTTTCTTCCACCTGTTACATGCAAACATGAAAATATTAGTTTTGACTATTTAACTCATGCCCCAAATGGGAGTCAATGACCAATCACATTTCAATTATTTTTTATTTACAACCAATCACAGTCGTGTTTCGCCTCGAATTTATCAACCGAAGTTAATCATATTAAAGAAAGCTTCTTCTTTTTAACATTCTGAATAGGTCATAGCATTATTGTGCAGTGACTGACTCCAAGAAATATGGCTACTAGATTGTATATATAGTACATTAATGTCAGCAGATAGCACATACGGGAGATAATATAAAAACATTTGTAGCAATTGATTATACTACAAAAAGTAAACCACTGTTTGCACTTTCTTTAACGAATTATTTTCCAGGAAATGACGTCGCAGAAACATATGATTGACATATTTACATCATAGGACATCAGAAATTAATTAATACCTATAATGTTGGTTATAAATTTTTCCACTAGAGTGCATTCTTACAATACTGCGATCTTTTGGCAATAAATAATATGATCTGGTTGCAGTGATGAACAAAAGAAGCAAATGAAGCGTACCAATCGTTTCTCATTTCTTTTAAAACATCGCCGTTTACATTAAATGTATAAATATTTTCAAATAACTATAGTTAAATAATGATTCTTGAGTAAACAGCTTAATTGTATTCGTTAAATAGTCCTATCAAATGCCACTCTTGATTTCCAAATTCTCTAGATAAATTCACTCCTCACTTCGTGAGTCGTGAATTTATCGCTAATTTGGAAATCACTCGTGAAATTACTTATGGAAAACATGTCAGCAGTGCGTCCGTTAATACTTCAAATATGCATTCATTATCATATGTCTTGATCGTTAAATTGAAAGTTAAAATATCTCCCAACTGTTGCGTAATTACATGAATAATAAATTTAAAGAAACTCTGAAAAGTCATGCTCCTTGTAGAGTGTTTACCGCTATTTCCTGGATGACAGTATAATCTGCATAACGGCGACATACACCTGCACCACGCTATGTGTGTCTTGTCCCATCACGGTCAGGAAGGCAAATAGTTCAGAGCCTTCCACATTTTGATTTTCAGGACATCCAGAGGTTTATATTTTAGTACTATCTGAATTCGCACATACCTATCCTTCGTAAAATGCTTTCATCTTAATCAGCTCAAGAAAACGTTCTGCATTGGACATTTTCTATTAAGCCTAGTTTTGCTAAGGCCTTTTAGCAGCAGGGCCTTTAAAAATAAATGTTCACTATATATAACTTATGATTTTTTAACAAGGCCATTTTCCTTTGCGTTTAAAGTGTTCGTGTTAAATATAAAACAAGTTAAGGATATTTTCATAGTTGTAAAGATAATAAGGCGTTTAAAATTGTTACAAATAATAATAGTATTCAGATTTTTTTTTAATTTTGGGGAAGGCATTGCCTCAGTGCCTATCCCCTCATGCTGCGCCTGATTACGAATATTACATAAAAATGTATGCATTTAACTCAAATTCTGAACTCTCGCGATTATATTATCTAATATATAAAATGTTTGTTTGTTCGTACTTTATGCGCGGCCATACCATTGATCCGATTGTGATGGGGCTTTTTGCAAAATGTTCAGGAGATTCCCGGGATGAACATAGGCTATAAGAGAGTTGTGATACTCAACTACTACACCCTTAAAAATCTCCCTCTGTAGTGGAAAACGTGAAAAAGTAGCTCTTTGGACGGTTAGATGGCTTACGCTGCCTAAACCATAACAAATACACAAAATTAATGTACACAGAATTGAATATCTCACAAAGCTCTACAAAAAAGTTCACGACAGCATATGTTTATCTCTTGCGGATAACTCACAATAACCAATTTTGTCTTTCATTGATGCCAAGAAGATCGAGACAAGTACGTAGACTCCTGTATAAGCATAGAATCACATGGCGGGTATTCTTTTACGGATAACTCACAATAACGAATTTTATCTTTTAGCTCATTTATGCCAAGAAGATCGAGATAAGTAGATTCCCGGGCAGCACCGTGTAATCGGCACGGGGAATCTTAAAATAATTACCATATACTTTTATAATTATTTTTTATTTTTCTTATTCAACTAATCATAAGAAGTACATTAATTTTTGTCTTTCAGCTCATTTATGCCAAGAATATCGGGATGAGTACATAGATTCCCGGACAAAGCCGGGTAAACAGCACGGGGTATCAAAAATAATTACAATATAAATTTTTCCTCTTACTTATTCAACTAAACATAAAAGTACATTAATTTTCATTTATTTAGGCATAGGAGCGCACGCCGATTATTAGCTGGTTCTATATAAAATGTAGGTTTTTAACGCGATCAAAACAACGAGCCAGTCTCTCACGATTCAACCTGGAAATATCTCCACATTAAGCTATGGAGACTTACTTATTTTAATGTTTAGATTTCTCCGCTTAACCAATAAAATGATTAAATAAACCATCCATCCATAGTAATTCTGCCCGAGGGCAGGTCTTTCACTGCTATCATAGAATTTTCATGCTATGCTTTGCAGCCTTACTAGGGAAATAGACGTGTGATAGCTTCTTTGAACTGCAATTTTTTCCGTTAATGTCACATTAACAAACTTTCAAACATCTCACTGATATTCCTGATTGAGTGCATGACCATATTTGTGCCATTCATAATAAATATGTATAACTACTAATAATAAATTGATGTTTTAGTCTATATAGGGTCTAGCCGAAAAAAAAAAACTTGTCGAATCAAAAATCATGCTCAAGCCAGTTTTGAACTGGACCGTAATAATAGATAGGGATCTCGTTATGCCTTTCTTAAATGCGATGCATTTGGCTGCATAATACATTAATCATCGTCGTTAATTAAAATGCTAAACATTAATAGTACTATTAATTATTATTATTATTATTATTATTATTATTATTATTATTATTATTATTATTATTATTATTTACTTGCTAATATACGGCGTGCGCTGCTACACCTAAATAACTGATGTGTTCTTGCATTCAGTTGAATAAGTAAAAGGAGAAAAATAGATATACATTTATATCGTTATTATTTTTAGATACCCGTGCTGATTACCCGGCGTTGCCCGGGAATCCTCGCATCCCCATGTACTTTATATAAAGGAGATGAAAGACAAAATTCGTTATTTTGAGTTATCCATAAAAGAATACCCGCTGTGCGCTGCTATGCTTGCCCGGGAATCTACTTATCTCGATCATCTTGGAGTCAATGAAAGATAAAAATGGTTAAGTTATTGTGAGTTATCCTTAAAAGATGAACATATGCTGTCGCGGACTTTCCTGTAGAGAATTTTGAGATATTCAATATTCTGTGTACAATAATTTAGTTTATTTGTTATGGTTTAGGCAGCATAAGCCATTTAAGCTTACAGAAAGCTACATTTTTCACTACAGAAGGTGATTTTTAAGGGTGAAGGGCTTGAGCATTAAAACCCTCTTATAACCTATAACCTTCCCGGGAAAAACCTGAACATTTTGCAAAAAAAAATCCATCAAAATCGGATCAACGGTATGGCCGCGCATAAAGTACGAACAAACAAACAAACATTCATTTTTAAATATTAGATTTAATTTCCTTAACTTAAGCTTTCCTTTTTGTTATGTGTCACACGTAATCCTGATCTTAACGGGATACGATCTGTCGGGAGAGGATTTTAAAATGTTGATCACACATTTACTTTATTTGACCATATAAGGGCATGGGGGCTTGGCCACCTCAATGACAATACAGAACATTTAAATAAAGACACGTCATTATCATCATCATCATCATCTGCATTCATGGATTAGGTCTGTTGACCCGTTTCGACTTCAGCCCATCTCTTTCTAGGTCTGCCCACATCTCGGGTGCCTTTAGGTTTGTATTTTGTTATTTGTTTTGGATATCTATTTTCATTCATTCTGTCTATGTGTTTGCTTCTATTTTTGTCTATATGTATCTATTTTATCAGTTATTGCAAATATTTCAAGTTCCTGTCTTATTTCTGTGTTCTTTGATGCTGTCTTCCTTAGTGCACCCTTTAACAGATCTCAAAAATTTCATTTCTGCCGCCGTTATCCTACTTAGATCTTGTTTTTTATGTATCCAGGCTTCTGAACCATAGAGCAGTACCGGTACTGCCAATGTTTTATAAAATTTCAATTGGGTCTCTCTTGTTGTTTTGTTATTTAGTGATCGTTTTATCGTACCACATATTCCCTGGAATTTTGCTATTTTATTAGTTATATCATTATCATAATTAAATGAAATGTCACATCCTAGATAACTGAGATGGTTCACCTGTTCTATGATTTTGTTTCCTATTACTATTTTGGATCTGATTTGATTTTTCCCTTGGAATGCCATTACCTTAGTTTTTTTCTATGGATATTTTGAGATTATATTGTTCACATATATTATGTAATTTAAAAATATTCATTGGAAGCTCGTCTTCCGTATTTGCTATTATTACCTGGTCATCAGCATATAATAATGTTTTCAAGTAGTGTGTTTTATCTAATTTTATTCCTTTATTTGTTTCTTCGTTCCATTTTTTATTATATAATTGATGTATAGGTTAAACAAAACTGGAGAGATACTGCATCCTTGTTTAACTCCTTGATTAGTATGACACGCCATTCATACTTATATTCATTGTTTTATGTCCTCCTTATATATGAGTGTAGATGTGTATCCACGTACATATTTTGTTTATATATTCTTATGTTAATTTTTTAAAAATTTTATTCATGGAAAAAAATGCACGTACGGCTAAGCAGGCTAGCGCGCAATGTAAATTAAAATGTATTTTTTTTTTTTTCGAAATGTCAATAAATTCCATTACTACTACTGCTTATGTTTTCATACTACACAAGGTGATTAAGATAGTCTAATAAAGTTTGGGGACTGTTTGAGTCTTAAAGTTTTCCCTTTCTTATCTTACAGGTGAGAGAAAAACTCGAAAAAATCTCGCTCAGCAAATTTGTCACGATCGGGTATCGCATGCGGTCTCACCGCATCCGAGTCAACGACATTAATACGAGATCATAGCCGTGTACATTATTATTATTATATTATTATTATTATTATTATTATTATTATTAATGCTAAAAGCCTAAAGATTTATAAACTTTAGGCACAAAAAGATGTGTAAACATTAAAATTCTGTATATAAATAAATAAAAATTATTATTATCATTTAATTTTTACCGACGATCAGATAATTATAACCCAGGATGGAGAAGATGCAAATTATATGTGTAATCAGTTGTCAACAACATATCAGAAATGGGGTTTGAAAATCAACAAAAACAAAACAAAGTATTTAACAAATGACCCAGATGGATTATATATTGATGGGGTAAAGATAAAGAAGAGCGATAGTTTCAGTTATTTGGGATCAATTATAGAGAAAGATGGAACATCAAACAAAGAAATAGCAAAAAGCATTAGTAATGGAAGAAAAACCATAGGAATGTTAAACTCCATACTATGGAGTAAAAACATAATTAACAGAACAAACCTACTAATTTATAAATCCATCCTAGAAAGTATAATGCTATATGGATCGGAAGTCTGGACAATGACACAACAACATGTCAACAGAATAATTTCAGTTGAAATGGATTTTTGGAGAAGAGCTGCCAGAAAATCTAGACTGGAAAAAATTAGAAATACAGAAATTAGAAAATGGATGAATGCAGAAAGAAATATAATGGATGACTGTTTACAGAAGGCTAAAATGCTATGGACACGTAAGAAGAATGCAGGATGGATGAGTACCAAAGGCCGTCTATGCATGGAAAATTGAAAGAAGGAACAGAAAAGGAAGACCAAGAACAACCTGGAAGAATAAAATTCGAAATTCAATGTGGAAATTTAGTGTAACAGATGAAGACACAGAGGACAGAGAACGATGGAGAATTTTAATTAAGGGAAAATTGTGAATATTTGTTGCAAACTGATAGTCTATAAGTCCGTAGTCATATATATGTGTGTGTGTGTGTTTTTAGTTCACATTAATTACTAAGATTGGTTGGAGAAAACCCTCAATGATGAGGAAAATTCTCAAAAAAAAATAATAATAATAATATTGTTCACACTAATAATGGATGAAATCATCAAAGAACTAAAAGTTGAAGTTAGAAAAGGGATTAAAATAGGTAACAAAGAGCTGAAGATAATAAACTATGCTGATAACACAGTTCTAATTGCACAAAGTGAAGATGATTTACAAATGCTATTGCACAAATTTAGAATCATTGCAGCAAAATATAATATGACAATCTCAACAAATAAAATCAAATCAATGGCAATATCCAAGGACCCACGACGTGTTTCATTACAAATAGAAGGGAAAAGTATAGAACAGGTCATGAAATTCAAATATTTAGGAGTAGAAATTAATAGCAGCAACAGAATAACAGATGAAATCCTCCATCAGGCAAATAATGCAAACAAAATATCGGGATGTTTAAACAATACTGTTTGGAAAAATAAAAATTTAAGAATAGATACAAAAGTAAGAATTTACAAATCTGTCAAAAGACCAGTTCTAACATATGGTTGTGAATACCGAACAGAAACTCAAAAAACAAAACAAATCAATGAAACAACCAAAATTAAAGGTTTAAGGAAAATCGTAGGAAAATCGCTGAGAGAGAAAATTCGCAGCTGTGTTATTAGAGAAGAACGTGAAATTGAACCCATAAACCTCTGGATAAATGATAGAAGACTAAACTGGAACGATCACTTAGATAGAATGGAGAATAGTATATTAGTGAAGAAAGTACGTGAATGGACACCTTAGCAGAAAAGGCCTTTAGGACGACCACAACTACGATGGAAGGACGTCACCATACCCCGGACCTGTAGTGAATGAACACGCAACTAGCTGCCAGCTTTCATGCGTAGAGGAATTATTATTATTATTATTATTATTATTATTATTATTATTATTATTATTATTATTATTATTATTGCTGTTGCGTTGCGTGAATTACCTTTTATCTCTCATTTTCTGTTTGTGAAAAAGACTCATAGGATCCATATCCTGGTAAACACACCTAGAATCGGGATACGGGAGAGCAAAATGCTTAACACTTGCAGATTTTCAAGCAGAGGAATTTGTTTTGAAGCGATGAATTGTTTGTCTATATGTAGACATAATCCGCAGAATATTGGAGCACAAGTCTCTGGTATTATGTTTGCAGAAGAGAGATGCTAAGTGCAGCAAAATTAAATTTTCTCCATCTCGCATGTTCATTAATTTTCATGCTACTTATTTATTTATCATAGCATTATTTGAATACAGAGCACATAGAAGACGACAAACCCATTAAACTTAATTAAAATTACTTTTATAACACTTATGAAAAATAATTTATTATTAAAGCTTTTTTTTTATGTTTCAAGGCGATAGGCTATAGCTATACTTTCTGGAATAAAATGTTAAAATCTTATAATTCGTATCTGATATTTCAGTCGTCCTCAACTAAATGCAATTTGTCAATCATATCACACTGCAGGCCTTTCAGAATTATGTTCCATCATCAGCATGTAAAATTATAACTACAAATTTGATTTAATATAGGATATTAGGTACTAATTTTAAGATAGTGACCTCAACGGCGGTTTATCATGAATTTTAAAAGTATAGTTTTTATGGAATATAAAAAAAATATTCAGTTTTTGCAAGTATTTAATAGAGATCATTTCATGTTTAATGCAAGTTATTTTTTCACAAATCAGAGATAATAAGGAGAAATGAAAATTGTTGAGACAATACTGCAGTACTAAAAAAAACAGAAATAACTTTATCCAACATTGAATATGTAAGCCTAATATATAAATACAGAAAAAGAAGAATAATAAGAAATACACGAACATTTCTCCCTTCAATCGGAATAATTTCAAAGTCTGTGTAAAATAAAGAAAATAACATAATGATTTAAATAATTTGAATTATAAAAGTTATATTCGTCTTCGTTTTTTGCCGCTTATCTAGAAAGTCAGGTTCAAATCCGGAGACTGGGTTCATGGATGCAAAAATCGAAGCAATAATTCCTCCAAAAAGGACTTCAAGTCGTGGGTCCCTAACTCGAAAAAGAACCTCGAGTCTAAATTAAGAGTCTCTGAGCAAAATTCAATCCAAGTACTGCCTTAGTTGCCTATTGGACGTCTCTTTGAGGCGATGAACAAGCCATTTGTCACTCGCTGACATCTTGTATGAAAAAATCATAACTAAATTAGCTTGGTTAAGAACTTCCTCAAGGGAGCACCATTCCGCCACATGGTGATGTACGGATATAGAAGGAAATAAATGTCATATATTCAGGATGTTCCTAATCTTTATCATCATCATCACTCCAGGGATTAGGCAATTGCCCGTTCCGACTTCATAATGCATCAGCCCTACGTCTTCTAGGTCTTCCAACATAACGTCTTCCTCTTGCTTGATAATTTCTTGCTAACAATGCATATCTCTCCTTATTCATTCCATCCATATGATCAATCCATTTCTGTCTGTAATTCGTGACCTTTTCCAATAAAGGCTATACTTTCAATTCTTCTCTTATATCCTCATTTCATATTCTATCAAGTCTTGTACATCCTTTTACTTGTCTTAGGAACCTTATCTCCGCCGTCTGTATTCTATCCTTCTGTTTTTTCATTGGAGCCCAAGTTTCACATCCATACAATATTGTGGGAACCGCCATAACATTATACATTTTTATCTTTGTTTCTTTTCTAATTTTATTTTTGAATGTTCTCTGTATTGTTCCACACACCGTCTGAAATTTATTTATTTTGGAGTCTCTTTCCACATTGTAGCCAACATCACAGCCCAAATATTTGAAACTAGACACCTGTTCTATACTTTGATTTTCTAAAACTAACTAAATAATTAATTTACTGCCATTAACGAACGCGTAGGTTCTTGTCCGCGCGGACACAAGTTCTCCAAACATCCCTATCCTGAGCTAATGATTGGAAAACCTGTATAATTTACCTTCCTCATATCATGGCGAATACTATTCTCCCACCTCATTTTCGGTCTAACTATTGGCGTTTTCCTTTTCTTTTCCTACAAGGAATTTGAATGTCACTCTTTCATTCCCTATTCGATCCACATGACCTGCTCATCTCAGTCTATGAGACTTAACTGTTCTTATTATATCTAATTTCCAATAAAGATCATGTAGCTCATTATTATTATGTCGTCTTCTCCAATCTCTAATCGTCTCTCTTTGGCCCAAAAATTTTCCTAAGAATTTTATCTCAAATAATACTAATATTTTGTCCTCCATTAAAGTAAGAGGACATATTTCGAATCCATACAATATAACGAGAAGTAGTATTTTTTATATTATCAGCTCACAATTAACAGACTACCTCACCACACACGGCTTACTTGATGAGCATCAGTCAGATTTTTAAACGGGACATCATTCAACCACTGCACTACTTGACATTGTAGAGGACATAAGAGGCACAATGGATAAAAGCAAACTCACCGCAATAGTCCTATTCCACAGAGTTTCTCTATGGTCCTATTCGACTACAGCAAAGTCTTTGACACAGTAGATATAGACTTAATGCTAGCGACACTAAATATACTACATCTGTCGTAAAACTGCCTTGATTGGTTTAGTTCTTACCTCACTAATCGTCAACAATGAGTTTCTGTTAATAATCGCATTTCATCCTGACGCTTGATGAAGAAAGCGGTACCTCAAGGCGGCGTGCTCGCCCCTCTTCTCTTCTCAATTTATATTAATGACGTGACCAATAAACTACAAGACTCCAAACATCATCTTTACGCCGACGACTTACAGATTTTCATACACTTTAGGCCTGACGAAATTAACGAATACATTGACAAAGTAAACACTGACTTCAGACATATATCTTTATGGTCCAGACAATTTGACTTAAACTAAATGTAAACAAAACGCAAGCAATACTTATCGGATATCCAAGGCTATTAAACTCCATAAATAATAGCAATATGTCGGCTATCATATTAGATAACGAACAAATTCCTTATACCGACGTCGTTAAAAACTTGGGGTTTTACTTAGATTCTAATTTAAATTGGCATACCCAAGTAAAACAAACAAACAAATCTTCTCCATAATGCATTCCCTATAGCGTCTCAAAAAAAATTCTTCCTACAGCGCTAACAAGAATTTTAATCCAAACCTTAGTGATACCGCATTTTGACTATTGTGACGTTCTACTAACTGACGTAAGTGATGGATTAACGGACAAAGTGCAGCGTGTCCATAATATGTGTATCAGATTCATATTTAATGTCCGAAAATATGATCATATTTCTCGATTATTTCACGAATTGTCATGGCTACATCTAAAAGAGAGAAGAAAATCGCACTGTCTAATTCTCTTATTTAAGATCCTACATACCTCGACTCCCATTTAATCATCATCTCGCTTCCAATATCTATCCTCAAACCATAACTTAAACACAAGATCACAACATAGTCTCTTACTTAAAATACCGCAACACAGGACATCACATCACTCTATGTCATATACTATCTTCACTTCTCGAAACTGGAATTCCCTACCACAAGAAATAAGGGGCTGCCGGACATTGACATATTTTAAAAGAAATCTAAATTTATATTTGCTCTAACCTCGACTTCATCATTACTCAGTGTAAGGTAATTGGTGTTTCTCGTATAATTTATCTTATTATTATTATTATTATTATTATTATTATTATTATTATTATTATTGTTATCGTATAAAATGTTGTTTTCATATGAAATTTACATTGCAACATTTATCTATATTGTCAAATATTTATTTGTATTTGTGCTGGTTGAGTGGAAGAGAAGGCCTTATGGCCTTAACTCTGCCGGAATAAATAAAATACTTACTTACTCACTGGCACTATCGAACCCGTAGGTTCATGGCCGCGCGGACTTAAAAGTTCTCCATACATTCCTATCCAGAGCTAATGCTTTCCAATCATTCCCTGTATAATCTACTTCCCTCAAATCATAGTTAATGTTATTCTCCCACCTCATTCTTGGTCTACCAACTGGGCGTTTTCCCTCTGGCTTTCCTACAAGAATCTTCCATGCAAGTCTTTCATTCCCCATATGTACAACATGTTCTGCCCATCGCAGTCTATGAGACTTAACTGTTCTTATTATATCTGGCTTCC
This sequence comes from Diploptera punctata, assembly GCA_030220185.1. Lineage (NCBI taxonomy): Eukaryota > Metazoa > Arthropoda > Insecta > Blattodea > Blaberidae > Diploptera > Diploptera punctata. The sequence continues at coordinate 1,115,956 of JASPKZ010000434.1, forward strand.
TATAAAGACCATGTAGTTCGTTGTTATGTAGTCTTCTCCATTCACCTGTTTGTTCATCTCTCTTTGGTCCAAAAATTTTCCTAAGTACGGTACTTTATTCTCATATACTTGTAATCTCCTTTCCTCTCTTAAAGTAAGAGTCCATGTTTCGCACCCATATAATATAACTGGTAGAATAATAGTTTTATATATTTTCAGTTTAACGTTTTTTGAAAGGAGTTGGGACATCAAGAGTCTCTGCAATGCATAATAGCACACATTTCCAGAATTGAGTCTATGTTTAATTTCTTTGTGCATCTCATTCCTATTTGTGATTATTGTTCCTAGGTATTTGAATTTAGCCACTTCCTCAAAATTTCCCTCATTTGTCATTAGCTGTCCATTTCCATTATATAATGTATTTCTACGTGTGACCATATATTTACTTTTATTGATATTTACTTCCAGTCCTAATTTCTTAGTGTTACACAATAGGGTGTGCGTGTTGTCCTTTAATATCTCCTCGCTATCGGCCAACAATACTACATCATCAGCATAAACTAACAGCTTATTAATACCATTGAGTGGCATGCTCTAGTACAAAATTAAATAGTAGAGGAGATAGTGTATCTCCTTGCTTCAACCCATTCTGGATTTCAAAAGTGTCCGAAAACTGTTTGCCCACACGCACCCTACTCTTTGTGCCATTCAGACACATTCGCATAAGTCTAACTAACTTTTTAGGAATTCCGAACTCCAGCAGGATACTATATAACTTCTCCCTCTTAATTGAATCATTAGCTTTTTTGAAGTCTACATATAGTTGATGTACAGTACCATTATATTCCCATTTCTTTTCTAAAATCTGTCTTATACCAAAAATCTGATCTGTTGTAGATCTGTTTCTTCTAAATGCACATTGATGATCTCCTAGAATGTCATCAATATAGGGAGTAAGTCTGCTTACTAATATATTTGTTAGAATTTTGTACGAAGTTGAAAGTAATGAGATGAGAATAAATGAAATATTATTATTATTATTATTATTATTATTATTATTATTATCATCATCATGATTATCATTAGTATTTAACGGTTTTTGAGAGACGTTTGGATGAAAAGAGACCTCATTATGCGTAATAGCATGTATTTCCAGAATTGAGCTTAGGATAAGCTCGGGTGAATCGGGACAAAATACGAAAATCTGTAATATCGAGTCCAAACTTATATATATATATATATATATATATATATATATATATATATATAGAATATATTTATTTAGCCTGGTGGAGTATATATATACTAGCTGGCCCGGCGAACGTCGTATCGCCTTTAAATATTTTTACGTTAATTTTTACGATGTTTTAATAGTTATCTGCTATTCGGGGCGGAAACAAATCAAAGATCATAAAAATCAGTCCAGCTGTTCTTGAGTTATAAATAGTGTAACTACTCCGACTTTGTTTATATATATATATATATATATATATATATATATATATATATATATGATATGAAAAGAAAAATGAATGCTTGAGTTGCCTTCATTGCCAAATGTCAAAAATATATTTATAATATCTATATATATATATATATATATATATATATAGAAGTCCCGGCCACGCGTTGCTGTGGCTAAGGTATACGTTAAATTATGTTGTAGTAAACTAAGTGAGAAAACTAAATAAGAAAGTTTTTGTTTTACACAATTTTTTAGTTCTGGTACGTTAACTACACCTGGTATAAATATGGGTGGTGGTTTATGTGGAAGTAGTTTTGTTGATTGAGATGAATTTATGTTGTCTGCATTCTCAGTACCATCCATAAGTGTATCATAAGGATTATATACATTTATTGATGGAATATTTTGAGGAGGCTTCCTGATTTCATTATACTTTCGTTTTTTTTTTCTACGAACTTGTTGGCAGTTTGGATTTCTCATCATCATCAAGAAGTCTCTGTATAGTAATATCATCTTGTGATACATTATAGTCATCTTGTTTTTCATTTAATTGAGGCATGGAGATTGTTCTGTAATATTAGGCATATTATTATAACTAATAGACTTACTTACAGTTCTCTTATTCCGTTCCTTAGGACCTTCATATGTTTTTAAATTGACATTCTTCTTAAATGTAAGATATATGTCACATAGGCCTATATCAATTTGCGGAATTCACTTGATATCTTATCATTCATGATTTCTAGAACTGATTCGCCATATTGTTCAATGTCCCTTCTCGGTCCAGTTAAATTTAAATTAAGTTGCTGTCTTTCAGCCAGATTACTTAAAACTAATACTTACACACGAAATTAATATTATTATCAATATGTTGAAAATAAAATAAACACAAACACACTTAAATTATGAAATAATCAATATTTGTAATTCAATTGAAATTCGCGGATGCAACAAAAAGCACAGCCACCTGGTTAAATAATAAACCAATTACCTTACACGGCCATCTGTTAGAATCGTATGAAACTCACAGATAATTATAACTCTTTTTAAATTAATAAACAAATAATTTGCAATACAAATAATGCGACTATAAATTTAGTTATAAACTTCCCTAAGTCTCAAGTTGGATCAAACTGCACACAGTGTGTAATATTTTATTAAAATCGGTTCAGTAGTTTAGGATTCCATCGCGGACAAACAACGTGACACGTAATTTTATATATATATATATATATATATATATATATATATATATATATATATATATAGTAATAATAGAGAACTCTTGTCATTGAAGTTAGTGTCATAATTACATGCTAGTTATCTTGGCAATTAGGGAGCATTCGATCGGGTTTCTAGGGCGAGAGGGATCACATACATTAATAACATTACAGAAAGAAAAATTATATTAACACTGTACTATACTTACAAAGGAACTGTCAACCATTGCATGCCAAAATCTAACTTGAATTATCTCTCAGAGAAGTGTTGTGATAACAAAGGTTGTGTCCAAAACAATATCTGCCCTTTGAACTGCAAGGCTATAAATTCCAGTACCAAATCTCTCACTAAAGGGAAGTAATACAACACCAGACTCGTTGTATTGGGTAACCCTCACTACCTGCCTTTCGCGTCGCGTCCCGCATCATTCCACCGCTATCTTACTGAGGCAGGGAGTCCATCTCACGCTTTTACAATTACCTGTTGTCTAATTTTTAATGATTAATTTTTCTCGAGAATTAAATTTATTCTATGTTATTAATAGTTTTTTCTTTAAATTTTCTATATTGTAGACTACATTTTATATTTAATTCCTTACGTCTAGATTAAATCAAAAATAGTTTATAAATAATAAATATATTGTAGACATGTCATGTAATATTTATGTTTTTTGTAATTTAAATATAAGAATAATTTTTGTATTTTTTTTACCTGGTTGAGTGGTAGAAAAGATCTTAAGGTTTTAACTCTACCAGATAAAATAAAGCTATTATTATTATTATTATTATTATTATTATTATTATTATTATTGTCATTATTATTATTATTATTATTATTATTAAAGTGGGTTTCTATTGCTGGATTCTGGTTTGGTTTCTGTGCCTTACTGTTCAAAATAGCATATATTCTTTTAACATCGCTTTTATAGTTCACAACGCCTCTCTAGGAGAAATTTCAAGGTATGTTTTGGCATGCAATGGTTCACAGTTCCCTTGTTAGCGGCAAATTAAAACCTTTCATCGATGCGAAGACAAAAGTGTTTTGTGATGCAGTACACAACCGCTCTTACACAAATATATTAGAGATGATCTTATGGCATAGTGAGTTGTCAGAACTGGAGCATGATTACTGAATCTGTTTTGAATGTATTTAACATTTGTGACAGCATGTTGTTATGACGTGGAGGGGGTTTCTGCCAGTGGCACCTGTTGTATAGCACCCTATGCAACTACTCAACACTCCTCTATCTATTATTTACTACACTGGCAATAACAGTGCAAGCTTTATATTTCCCACATAGAACAAGTGCATGAATTCAAAGAAATAATAACGACATTGCACACCTAAGCTATAAGTAATATTGTTAAGTGCTCAACGTTCCTCGAGCTAAAAATTCACGGGGTGCAGAGGGAGATACCTGGTTATGTCTTTATTATTTTACTAAGTTTTCTTACAATATTGTCCCGCGCCGTAGCCGAGAGATTTAATAATAATAATAATAATAATAATAATAATAATAATAATAATAATAATAATAATAATAATAATAATAATAATAATAATAATAATAATAATGATAATAATGATAATAATAATAATGATAATAATAATAATAATAATAATAATAATAATGATAATAATAATAATAATAATAATAATAATAATAATAATAATAATAATAATAATACAAGAAAAGAAACAGAAATTAAATTTTATGAAGTAATGGCTGTTCCTGTATTGATGTATGGATCAGAATGTTGGGCGATCACTAAAAGACAAGAACAAAGATTAGAAGCAGCTGAGATGCGATTTTTAAGAAATATAGCATGATATACTCTGTTGGATAAGACAAGAAATGAAGATATAAGAAAGGAACTAAATATTTTCAAACTTACAGACCGAATAATTAAATATAGGAACGACTGGAAAGAACATATTGATAGAATGCCATAAGGAAGATTTCCAAAATTATTGCTAAATTATAAACCGCGCGGTAGCGAGGAGATACTAAAGGCCAACACGCACACACTATTGAGTAACACTAAGAAATTAGGACTGGAAGCAAATATCAGTAAAACTAAATACATGGTCACACGTAGAAATTCAGCATATAATGGAAATGGACAGCTAATGACAAATGAGGGAAATTTTGAGAAAGTGGCTGAATTCAAATACCTAGGAACAATAATCACAAATAGGAATGAGATGCACAAAGAAATTAAACATAGGCTCAATTCTGGAAATGCGTGCTATTATGCATTGCAGAGACTTTTGATGTCCCAACTCCTTTCAAAAAACGTTAAGCTGAAAATATATAAAACTATTATTCTACCAGTTATATTATATGGGTGCGAAACATGGACTCTTACTTTAAGGGAGGAAAGGAGATTACAAGTATTTGAGAATAAAGTTCTTAGAAAATTTTTTGGACCAAAGAGAGATGAACAGACAGGTGAATGGAGAAGACTACATAACAATGAACTACTTGGTCTTTATAGGAAGCCAGATATAATAAGAACAGTTAAGTCTCGTAGACTGCGATGGGCAGGACATCTTGCACGTATGGGGAATAAAAGACTTGCATGGAAGCTTCTTGTAGGAAAGCCAGAGGGAAAACGCCCAGTTGGTAGACCAAGAATGAGGTGGGAGAACAACATTAACTATGATTTGAGGGAAGTAGATTATACAGGGAATGATTGGAAAGCATTGGCTCAGGATAGGGATGTATGGAGAGCTTATGTCCGCGCGGCCATGAACCTACGGGTTCGATAGTGTCAGTGAGTAAGTAAGTAAGTAAGCGGAAGGAGAAATGTTGGTCGCCCACACAGAAGATGGTCTGAACAATTTTTACAATTCTAACTTTCATGAAACCGGAACGAGCCAACAAGCTTAATCCCTGGAAGAAGAAGATGATGAAGATGATGATAATAATAATAATAATAATAAACAGAATAATAATAAAAACAATAATAATAATAATAATAAAATAATAATAATAAATTCACAATATCTTGGATATTATCTCTCTATCTGGGATGAAAAGGATATCCCTGAAAAAGTTACTAGTTATAATAAAAGTTTAGGAATTATTAATCAAGCTATGAAACCATCCCTTGTACAAAAAACACCAGATTACGTTTATATAACACTTTGGCTAGACCAGTTTGACCTATGGTAGTGAAGCATGGATACTAAGAAAACAACATGAAAGCAGAATAACGGCTTGTGAAATGAGATTCATGCGCAGAACAGCGGGTTACACCAGATGGGATCGGAAAAGGAACACCGATATCTTAAAAGAATTGAAGACTACGCCAATTTTGGAATATATGAAACAGTACCAACTAAATTGGAAACACCATCTTGAAAGAATGAGTTCAAATCGGATCCCCAAAGCTGTTTATAATTATATACCAAGAGGACGAAGATCACTGGGCCGTCCTATGAAACGCTGGAGGGAAAATTTTCTATAGGATCGTAGCAAGCCTTGGCCTAATACTTGGAAGGAAGAAGAAGAAGATAATATATTCACTTTATCTGGCAGAGTCTTGGAAACATGCAAGACTACTAACCCGTTCACGGTATTCAGGACACATTATTATTAAGCAGCTGAACTTTACAACCAGTGACGAAACTTTTTAAATTCCTTCATAAACTCCTGTCAACTTATATTCTATAGGATTTCATTTTTCAAGTTATTTCCCAGCATTACAATGATTTTTACGTTTTTCTAACGATTACTTCAATATATTTTTCTATGATATTTAACTACATACATAGCATGAAAACGTGCGTTTTCATAGCGCTTTTAGAGGCCAGAGGTCAACCTTGAATCCTTGACTCGAAAAACCCAAGAAACCTTCCTTAATCATACTTATATCTGTTCTACAACATAACAGTTACAAATTAAAGCGAAATATATCCTCAATTAAACCTAATATCAGACTTTCAGAGTAGATACATAATACATTGCCAATTACTCTAAGTTAGGTGATTATAATTATATATGTTTAACTACGATATCCTTTACCCCTCTTCAAAGTCGCTCAAAATGTTAGAAAACTCTAAGACCAATTAGCCCCTTAACATCAACTGGTCATCACAATCATCCATATTCGTCTTGTTTAGTAGAATGTGTTACGACAATGTTGTGTTTCACCTTAATACTATTTTGTCTCAGAAGAGGACCTTCACATCTTTGTGTGGTCTCCCGCCACGCCATTGTAAGGACCTAGAGGCGTGGGGCAAGTAAGATGAGAGGTTAAACTACGATTAAAAAAGAGGTTTTACATACTTGAGGACGATTGAGATCTCAGATAAAATTTTAGACTTTTATGTTCGTAGAATATCAACGGTGGTTCAAAATGACATTTAATATTGAGTTAAAAACATAGACTATAAAACATTTTCAAAAATTAATTTAAGTTTAGCATAAAACTGACTCTTGTTAACTAAAAATATTTAAATAACAATACCATTTTTTGTCCAATACCACCAGGGGGTCTCTTATTATATTTCTGTCTTTCTTCTCTAGTATTGGCGGAATTGTAATCCATTTCTTAGGTTGGGGCACCTGGAAGGCGGAGTTACGTTATCCCGATGATATGATGAGTGATAAATTATATGAAACGCCAGGAGAGTTCTTAACCTAAACTTAACCTAAATTCCAGACAATGGATAACCCCAAGAGTAATTCTCTTTAAGGAAAAATGTCTTTGGTCTCTCCTATAATCGAACCTAGGACCTCATGAACGCTGATCACTAGCCCTTATAATAACAAAATGTAAAAAGATATATATATATATATATATATATATATATATATAGAGAGAGAGAGAGAGAGAGAGAGAGAGATATTGAGAGAAACGTGTTTATGAAAGTGAATTTTTATTTCTACTTTAGAATTTTTAATAAGGTATATATTTGTAAACTGTATGCATATTTTCTGTGGGGGCACGCCGTAGCGTAGTGGTTAAGGCACTGCGCTACAAGCCGGAAGGTCGAGGGTTGAAGTCCCGGCGGGGTCAGGATTTTTAAACTGACCCAAACCTTCTGGCGGCACTATGATCCTGGGGTCGACTCAGCCTCTAACGGAAATGAGTACTAGACGCTTGTTCTGGGGTAAAGGCGGCCGTCACGCAGGGCTGACAACCCGGCTGACATCAAGTGCCGATTGTCCAGAAAAAGTGGGAGCCTTAATCTCCTACTACCCCAAGAGCCTCCTGAGGCCTGTAGTGGTAACACTTTACTTTACTTTACTTTACTTTACTTTACTTTATACATATTTCTGTAATTAAAACTCTATTAATAAAAATGGTGTGTACATTTGCTTTTGCAGACTGCATGACCGTCACGTCAGAAGACGGTCAGTACTTCCACAAGGCCGCAGATGATGAGGCAGCCGTATGCGGTATATACTTTATCACAGACCCTGATCGAGTGGTGGAAGTTCATTTCGATTTTCTGGACGTACCGTGCCAAAATGGCGGTCTAGTATCGGTAAGTACAAAAATCTCTCTCTATAGTTTCTAAATTCTATAAAAATATAAACTTTCCTATTTCGAATAATAATTACTTCCTTCACTATAACATTCGCTCGAGGAATTATGAAAATTACTTCTTAAATTTGTTTCTCTTAATTAACTAACTAAACAAAATTATGACTTGAGGTACCCATAGGTTCACTGCCGCATTCATTAACCTCAATTGTTTGCAATCCTGAACGAACTAAATTCATTTCATATTTGTATTTTTCAGTTAGGCAGCTGGTTATTATTTTATTTAATAATGTGCTTCGGGATCTCAGATAGGATCACATTTAAAATTTTAGCGCTGCAGAGCCAAAACATGTTGCCGCAGAAGACTTATCAATGTGACCTCCTTTTATATAAAAGGAACCAAGCATCCTGAATTGAATATAAGTTATTGATTTTTCTACAGCCCTTTTTATAATAAAGAGAATAAAAATTGTAAATGTCATACATTTATTGAATATATTAATATATTCCGATTGAGGGTCTTTCCACTTTTCAGCGGTTGCCCTTTTACCAGCCGGCTGCTGGCCCTTCACATCCACATGTGTCAATCACAGAGGTAGATGATCAACAACCAGTGTAGGGGTGACATGTGGTTAGCATGTCGAGTCCCCAAGCCGTTAGAGCTGGTTCCTCAACCTGGAGCCGCTACTTATTGTAGCTACCCAATTGCCTCACGATGCTGGGTGGGCACCGGTCCCATACTGGCCGAAATACCATGAGAAAATTTCTTCCCCCATGGAGACTCGAACCAGCGCAAGTACCGTAGCTCTGCGCCAAGGCTTCCTACCTTAACCGCTCGGCTACGGCGCGGGACATATATTAATATATACTTATTGAATATGAAAAACTTATGATAGAGTGAAGCGAAAGATTCTATGGAAAATATTGAAAGTCATAGGAGTACCAGCATATTTAATTTCAGCAATTCAATCTTTGTATGAAAATAATAAGATCAGGATATATACATAAAGACAAGGTTTACTTTCAGGGACCATAAATCAAAGATTTCTCCCACCCTTTTAATGTATACATTGACGATATCATATGAAATTGGTTGAAAAAGACACACTATTTTATCAATATTGATAATACTAATTTTACAACTATACTCTTTGCTGATGATCAAATTATTATTGGAAGAATTGAAAGTGAAGTTACAGATGCTGCCCATAAGTTAAGCCAGGTTACTTCTCAATATGCAATGATAATCTCAACAAATAAAACTAAAGTGAAAGCATTCAAAGAACAAGAATCTATTAGAGCTAAAATTGTTGTAAATAGAACAACAATAGAACAAATAAATCAATTTAATTATTTGGGACACTCTTCAGGTTACAGAAAATCACACGATGTTGAAATAGAATCGAATAGATTCAGATAATTCTGTGGTTCAATACAGCGAACATTAAAATAAAACTTAAGACGAGAAACACTGCTGAACTATACAGAGTGGTTTTGCATTGCCACTCCTAATATATGGATGTAAAAGTTGGACAAATAAGACAAATAGAAGTTTTAGAAATGAAATTTCTTCGCTTTATAATTGGAAATACATTATTAGATCACAAAAGAAGTACTGATACGAGAAAGGAATTGAACGTACTAACAACATTAATATAAACATATAGAATGAATTGGAGAGACCACGTGCTACGAACTGCAAGAACTGTTTTACATCATAATTCGAGAGGGACAAGAAATATAGGTCGACCTTTAAAGAGATGCTGTGAGTAATTTTGAGTCGAAACAGACTAACAGGTCTAATCCTTGAAGACGATGATGATTAATATATACTGTATGCCACTCTAATTACATTTGAAGACGATGATGATTAATATATACTGTATGCCACTCTAATTACATTTAAAAATGCTTTATATGTTTAATGAAGATATATTAGAAAAGCTTTTCCTTCATTTATTTGCTTACCTTTCTATTTAAAGTTATTAGTAATTTTTGTTAGTACCCAATTATTTTGATTAAAAGACTAAATTACCTTAGGGATAACAGCGTAATTTTAATTGAGAGTTCATATCGACATTAAAGATTGCGACCTCGATGTTGGATTAAGAGCATTATTTGAGAATAAAGTACTTAGGAAAATTTTTGGACCAAAGAGAGATGAACAGACAGGTGAATGAAGAAGACTACATAACAATGAACTACATGGTCTTTATAGGAAGCCAGATATAATAAGAACAGTTAAGTCTCGTAGACTGCGATGGGCAGGACATGTTGCGCGTATGGGGAATGAAAGACGTGCATGGAAGCTTCTTGTAGGAAAGCCAGAGGGAAAACGGCCAGTTGGTAGACCAAGAATGAGGTGGGAGAACAACATTAACTATGATTTGAGGGAAGTAGATTATACAGGGAATGATTGGCAAGCATTAGCTCGGAATAGGGATGTATGGAGAGCTTATGTCCGCGCGGCCATGAACCTACGGGTTCGATAGTGCCAGTGAGTAAGTAAGTAAGTATTAGGTGTAGCCGCTTAAATAATAGGTCTGTTCGACCTTTAAATTGTTACATTATCTGATTTCAGACCGGCGTGAGCCAGTTGGTTTCTATCTATTATATTTTATGATACTTTAATCCAATTTTATCCTGGAAGAAGGCTGACTCGGTTTCACTTTTCTGGTGCTTGGATTTTTTTATAAAAGCCATCCAATTTACGTATCGTAAATGTATGATTCAGAAACCATTGCTTCATTTCCCTTTATGCTCAGTATTTGCATCCTCGTATAATCCCTTGACTCCGTTGGAGTTTGAACTCGGGAACTACACAAACAAAAGCGAATAACGTAGATGTAAATTGACTGAGACCGATTTTCGGTACTAATTTTTCTGAGATATCAGTACATCAAACAGTAACCTCCTATCTACGCTTATACATTCTTAGTGGTCTTGACCCCAATGAAACTTTAGATGGAATATCTACTTGCCGCCCTATAATATAATTTTGCCTTTAAATGACTAACCTAATCCTAAAATATGAAATGTATTTCTTAAATAACAAGTAACTCCATTAAATAGAAAATTTTAATATTTTATTTCTTCTTAAACTGTATATTTTCCATACGCATTGTCAAATTTCCTTCAATAACGTTAAACCCATCATCAATCATCTATAACAATCAGGGATTAAGCCATTGGCCTGTTCCGCTTTAGGATAGAAATTGGTCCCTCCATCGCTTCTTAGGTCGCCCAGGTCTCTTCACCCAGTGGGTCTGCAGTTGCCTCAGAGGTAATGTATTGATTGGCATTCTAAGGGGGTATTCATACCAATTATTTTGTATGTTTCGGTGGTGCTGGTGTTTTGAGAGCTGTGCGGATATCTTCATTTCGCATGTGGTCACAAAGCTTATAACCCACTACAGGTCTTAATAACTTAATTTCTTCAGCTATATATATTAAGCTTTACAGGGTAAAGTTACTTATTGTTTTATAGTAATACATTTAACGACGCTCTCTAACATCTTAGCTCATTAGTGTCGTAATTCAAATCTGGCCGTCAAAGGGTCGACAAATTATCCTTAGAGGCTCTTTTCCCAGACTTGAAATTCTTTTACCTGCCATAAATATACGAGTTCATATTTACTTACCTTCCAAATGAAGATATATCAGGGATTTTTAAGCCTTGGTCGAGCTGTGTCCACGATCCTCTGAAACACAGGGGAAGAGTGAAACCATTAATCACCGCTCGAACTAGTAATTTAGTGATATTATTAATTTTGTATCAATTACTCCGTATTTCAAAATTATTCCATAGATAAATTGTCATTATGTAATTTGACTATATATAATAAATGCCAATCCATGAATCTTGCGATGGATAAGCCTAACAAGTGACCAACTATATTGACACATATTGGATGAAATCGGTTATAATTACTGTTACCGACACCTTTGTAATGTTTATTCATGTTTCCTCTAGAGTCAATTACCAACATGTTTATTCAGGTTAGATTAAGTAATTTAGATCAGGTAGGTACTTTGCGTTCTTATTTTTTGTGATTTTCATAATTTGGCTATTATGTATTAACAATGACTATAAGACATCTTCCATTGTTAAAATGACGTATTTTCAATTTTTTTACCTCAACTTCCCATTGAATTTTCAAACATATAGACTATCTGATATTTTTGGAAACACACACAGGCACGCGCGCACCCTCTCCCACACACACACACACACACACACACACATATATATATGTATATATATCCATATATATATCCATCCATAGTAATTCTGCTCGAAGGCAGGTCCTTCACTGCAATCCTAGCATTTTCATGCTATGCGTTGCAGCTTTACTAGGGAATTGTAGGTGTGGTAGCTTCCCGTTGTTTTCCACACCGGGGAAGGATGATGATAGTGATGATAATGATAAGGATGATGATGATGATGGCCATATGATTTTGGGGACCGTTTGGGCCTTAACGTTTTCCTGACATTTGTCTTACAGGTGAGGAAAAACCCCGATAAAAACCTCACCCAGAAAAACTGCCCCGACCGGGGATCGAACCCGGGCCCGCTGCGTGACAAGGCAGGACGCTACCTCGAGACCACAGCGTTAGAGTATATATATATAATTTCACAGCCAATTATTCACATACTGGAGCAATAATGTTTGCCTTTCGTTACGTGTATTTGAATTTATGCAGACTGTCATGACTCATTGCCTATGCACACACTTCAGATTATTTCTACATTTTGTTCTAAAAGACAAAAAAAAAAAAGCTGCAATCACAATATCAATGGTTACTAAAAATATTATAATATATAGGTATATTACAAATAACATCATTAAATTATCAAACTTTGTTATGCTATAAAAAAGTCCTCCTTGCATATAATATTCTATTAATTCAATAATTAATGTGGCTGTCCCAACTAACTTAATGGCACTACTGAACCCGGGGGTTCATGATAGCGCGGATACAAGTATTCCAAACATTTTTATCTTGAAGTAATGTTTACCAATCATCCCCTGTATAATCCACTTTCCTCAAATGCTAATGTTAATCTACCAACTCAGTCTTGCCCTAACTACTCAAGGTTTACATCTGTTTGTCTACAAGAAGTTTCCATTCCCCTCTTAAATCCCCATTCGGGCCACATGCCCTGCCCATGTAGTACTCTCCATTCATCTATCTGTTAATTTATCTTTGGTACAAATACTTACCTTAGCACTTTAAAACAAAATATTCGCAACATTTTCTCCTCTTTTAAAGTAAGAGACCATGTTTTACATTTGTATTGTGTAAGTGAAAGAATCGCTCTTTTATATATTTTTAGTTTAAAAAGAATAGAGAAGTTAATATGATAGGAGGCCCTATAATCCATAATTATATTCTTATTGTAACGGACTGTCAACAGCACGTACGGCTTACTGCCCGTGCGACCCATATTTGTAAATAATATTGTAAATATCTTACTTTTTGTCTAATAAAGTCCTACTAGTACTAATTATATTCGTTTCCACATATGATTTTCTTCTGGACATCATGATTTAAGTTATCTTATTTCTTATTTGAATCCTAAAATAAATAAATATTATATAACTAACTAACTCACTGGCACTATCGAACCCGTAGGTTCATGGCCGCGAGGACATAAGTTCTCCATAGATCCCTATCCTGGGCTAATGTTTTCCAATCATTCCCCGTATAATCTACTTCCCTCTAACCATTGTTAATGTTATTCTCCTACCTCATTCTTGGCCTACCAACTGGGCGTTTTCCCTCTGGTTTTCCTACAAGAATCTTCCATGCACGTCTTTCATTCCCCATTTCTGCCACATGTCCTGCACATCTCAGTCTACGAGACTTAAGTGTTCTTATTATATCTGGCTTCCTATAAAGACCATGTAGTTCCTATCATGTAGTTTTCTCCATTCACCTGTCTGTTCATTTCTCTTTGGTCCAAAAAAATTTCCTTTCAATGTTTCGGATCCGTATAACTGGTGAAATAAGTGTTTTATATATTTTCAGTTTAACGTTCTTTGAAAGGACTTGGGACGTCAAGAGTCTGTAATGCATAATAGCACGCATTTCTAGAACTGAGCCTATGTTTAATAAATATTATATAACATCGAAATAAATAAGCGTTACTGCTATAAAGTAAATATTCTCTTTAAAACGGTTACTTGTTATAGAAGACACGAGATAGCAGTGCGACCGATGTCCCGCTGCGTTTTATAAATAGAGAATTATAGGTTTTATATCCATCCATAGTAATTCTGCCCGAAGGCAGGTCCTTCACTGCAATCATAGCATTTTCATGCTATGCTTGCAGCTTTACTAGGGAATTGAAGGTGTGGTAGCTTCCCGTTGCTTTCCACACCGGTAAAGGATGATGATCATGGCCATATGATTTCGGGGACCGTTTGGGCCTTATAGTTTTCCTGACATTTGTCTTACAGGTGAGGAAAAATCCCGATAAAAACCTCACCCAGAAAAACTGCCCCGACCGGGGATCGAACCCGGGCCCGCTGCGTGACAAGGCAGCACGCTACCTCGAGACCACAGCGGTGGACAGGTTTTATATAAGGAAGAAAAAAAATGCTTATGCTAGGATGATTGAGTAGCGCACTTGTTAGCGCGCTATCGTATAAAGTTAGGGTATCGAGTTAAAATCCCGGCTGAGGCGCTTATTTTCTTTTAATATCATATATATATAATTATTTTTCTTATCATACCATATTAAGCTTGCATTGCTCAATGTTAAAAATTTAATTATAACATCGATAAAGCGTCACTGCTATAAAGTAAAATAAATATTCTCTTTAATTTGTTTACTTGATATAGTCAGCTACTAGATGGCAGTGAAGACAGTGTTCTCGCGACATCTAGTAATAATGGAGAGTATAATACATATATAAGAAAAATAAGTGTTTGAATTGGATTCGCCTGGTAGTGTAATGGATATCACGCTGAGGTACAGACTCAGAGATCCGGGTTCGAATCCCGTCCAGGCATTTATTTTTCTTATCATACCATATTAAGCTTGCATTGCTCAATATTAAAAAAATAATTATAACATCGATAAAGCGTCACTGCTATAAAGTAAAATAAATATTCTCTTTAATTTGCTTACTTGATATAGTCAGCTACTAGATGGCAGTGAAGACAGTTTTCTCGCGACATCTAGTAATAATGGAGAGTATAATACATATATAAGAAAAATAAGTGTTTGAATTGGATTCGCCTGGTAGTGTAATAGATATCACGCTGAGGTACAGACTCAGAGATCCGGGTTCGAATCCCGTCCAGGCATTTATTTTTCTTATCATACCATATATATATACATACATACATACATACATACATACATACATACATACATACATACATACATACATACATACATACAACGCGCTTATTAGATATATGGTAATTTAATATAAAAAGTACTTCTAACCTGTTACAAATTATAATTTTAACTCGAGTTAAATTCCCGGAATCAACATAACATTTCTAACCCGAAACAAGGAAAGTACAGTGGGTGGCATTGAAACATACACATATTACATTTCTTTCATTTACTCGTGGAATTCCTTTTATAACGACAATTTATCACCCGAATAAACAAAATGTTTCATATACTATGAATTGTGGTAAAATATAAATTTCCGTTCTAAGAAATCAAACTCTTCCCTTCAGTGTAAATATCAAATTTCCTGTTTGATGAACAATAGAGAATATCGAATTTCCTCTTTGTTCGATTACACAAGCAACATAATCAAATTCCTTTTTTCGTTTAGCCTACACACGTTGATGAATATTAGATCATTCCCTCAATGGAAATCACGATAACACTTACAAACAAAGCATCACCTGTAACAATTACTTGTTATCATCAAATTCAAAATTTCAAACTACAGAATTGGATTTTTTAAG
The DNA here is from genome assembly GCA_030220185.1 of Diploptera punctata. Lineage (NCBI taxonomy): Eukaryota > Metazoa > Arthropoda > Insecta > Blattodea > Blaberidae > Diploptera > Diploptera punctata. The sequence goes on from JASPKZ010000434.1 coordinate 1,132,060, forward strand.
AACATCATTTTTTTTTGTCTAATACCACCAGGTTGTCTTTTATGACATTTATGGCTTTCTCCCCTGGAATTGGCGGAATCTTAATCAATTTCTTAGGTTGGGGCACCTGGAAGGCGGAGTTATGTTACCCCGATGATGTGATGGATGATAAATGATAATGAAGCGCCAGGATAGTTCTTCACCTAAGCTTAATCTAAATTCCAGACCATGGGCAACCACCGGAACTCTTTAAGGAAAACGTCCCATGGTTTGACCGGGAATTAACAGAATCCTCTAAATCGAACAGGATCAGAAACAGTATTATGCGAGAAAAAAAATAACTAAAGAAACAATTTGTGGGAAATAATTAATTACAATGGCTTGGACACACGAAGAGGATGAATGAAGATAGAGGACCAGTTAGGAGGTGGGAGGGGAGGCCAAAGAAGAGGAAAGGAAGAGGGAGCGCGAAGAAAGAGAGAGAAGAGAAGAGAAGAGAAGAGAAGAGAAGAGAAGAGAAGAGAAGAGAAGAGAAGAGAAGAGAAGAGAAGAGAAGAGAAGAGAAGAGAAGAGAAGAGAAGAGAAGAGAAGAGAAGAGAAGAGAAGAGAAGAGAAGAGAAGAGAAGAGAAGAGAAGAGAAGAGAAGAGAAGAGAAGAGAAGAGAAGAGAAGAGAGAAGAGAAGAGAAGAGAAGAGAAGAGAAGAGAAGAGAAGAGAAGAGAAGAGAAGAGAAGAGAAGAGAAGAGAAGGAAGAGAAGAGAAGAGAAGAGAAGAGAAGAGAAGAGAAGAGAAGAGAGAGAGAAGAGAAGAGAAGAGAAGAGAAGAGAAGAGAAGTAGAAGAGAAGAGAAGAGAAGAAGAAGAGAAGAGAAGAGAAGAGAAGAGAAGAGAAGAGAAGAGAAGAGAAGAGAAGAGAGATAGAAGATAAGAGAAGAGAAGAGAAGAGAAGAGAATAGAATGAGAAGAGAATATAAGAGAAGATAAATATTAATATAAGATAATATAATTAGAATAAAAAATAGAAGAGAAGAGAATATAATATAATAGAAATAAATAATATAATATATAATATAATATAATAATATAATATAATATAATATAATATAATATAATATAATATAATATAATATAATATAATATAATATAATATAATATAATATAATATAATATAATATAATATAATATAATATAATATAATATAATATAATATAATATAAACAAACCAACGAGGTAAAAAACTTGAAGAATTTATAACTACCAGGAACTTAATAATAATTAACGAAGATAATGGAATCCCAACATTTGAGACTAGTAGAGCTAGCAGTCGAGTTGACTTAATAATCTCGACTTCTAATCTCTTTCAATCTGTTATTGAGTGGACCAGCGGAGAGGAGGAAAGTTGCTCTGACCACAAACTCATCTCTTTCAAAATAGCAGATAATAATGAATACAGAACACCTGGACAGAATAATTATCCACGATACATAATAAAAGAAGAAAAACTTCCAACAAATTTGATGAAAGCCTGATGGAGACGATCAGAGCCACGTTTAGTTGTACAACAAAAGATACTATAATTGTTGAAAAAGAACTAACAGAGAAACTTAAGAAAAACAAACCACACTGACGAGGTCATAGAAGATTTCTTTTCCTGCATTCAAATAGCAAGTAGATTGGCATTCCGACCAAAGAATATATGTAAAAAAAGGAAAGGTAGATCTGTCCCTTGGTGGACAAATGAATTAACGATTCTACGTAAAAAGACCAAACGCAATGAGGCGAAGATACCAAAGAAACGCAGAACAATTCAAAACTAAGAGAAGAGAGGAAGAACCTCTACCAAGAAGGCAAACGGGCGTATCAAGCTAAGCTCCAAGAGGAAAAAAACAAAGTCATGGAGAAGTGCTTGTACAGTTACACCTGGATCCAATCCATGTAACGTAGTTTACAAAAGCCTATCTGGAAAAACTAGAAATAAGACTTCCTGACTACACTTAGGATGCCAGAAGGGCTATATACCAAGGACATGGAAAGTACAGTAAAACATATCATGGATTATTTTGTACCTGAGGACAATGAAGGAAATGATAATAAATACCATTCAGAAATTAGAAAACTTATAATAGACCCACCAGAAGAAAGCAGATGACAGAGAATTCACAAAGGAGGAAATCCTCGCTGTGCTCAAGAAATTTGATCCTAAAAAAACACCTGGGGAAGATGGCATATCAAGTGACATACTACTACGAGTATTCAAACTTATCCCTAACTTATTTACAGAACTGTACAATACATGCTTGCAAAAAGGTTGCTTCCCAAAAATGTGGAAAAAAAATCAATAATAGTTCCAATCACTAAATCAGGCAAGGAGCATACTAATGAAGTGTCAAAATACAGACCAATAAGCCTCCTCAATGTAGCGGGAAAAAGTACTGGAGAAGCTACTCATCGAAAGAATTCTACATCACATGTACAAGAATAAATTACTTAATAACAACCAATTTGGATTTACCCCACAAGTAGGAACAATAGAAGCAGTAATGGAGGTTACAAAAACCCATTAAACAGAGGCCTGAATATAAAAACAAAGTGTAGTTCTGGTAAGTCTAGATGTTAAAGGTGCATTCGACGCGGCATGGTGGCCGAGCATACTATACAATCTAAAACAACTTAAATGTCCAAAAAATCTATACATTTTAGCACAGAATTATTTCAGAGACAGATCTGCAATGTTCTCAGTGAATACGCTTAGAGTTACAAAGGAAGTAGCCAAAGGATGCACACAAGGATCATGTAGCGAACACTGGCTTTTGGACTATCATGTACAACTCACTGTTGAATCTTAACTTCTCAAATCACTCTAATGTTATCGCTTTCGCTGACGAACCTAATACTTCTCTCAACAGGAAGTAACGACAATGAGGCAGAAAATTACGCAAATACTGACATAAGAAAAATAGAATTATGGGCTAACAATAACAAAATCACATTCAATGAATCCAAGTCCACAGCAATGTTAATATCAAGAAAAAGGACCTCCATTAATAAAAATATCAGTGTATACGTCAACCATGAACGCATTAAACAAGTTCAAGAAATGAAAATATCTAGGAATCCACTTTAATTGCAAACTAAGCTTTGATAAACACATTGAGATAACAACTAAACAAGGCTATGAGCCTAATGAACATGTTAAGAAGGGCAGCTAGATTGCAGTGGGGACTGGGACATAAAGCATTAAGGACTATATACAATGGAAGCAATCTTGCCTATGTTAACATATGGGGCCCCAACCTATGGAGAGGAAGAATTAAGAAAACAAAAAAAATTTAAAAAAGTTGAAGAGGGTTCAAAGAATTATAAATGTCACCATAGCCAAAGCCTATAAAACATTACCATATGAAGTATCTTGTATCTTAGCTGGAATTAAACCATAACTATCAGTATACAAGAAACAGCCCAGTTATATATAGAGCCATACACGATGACCACACAAACATTGACATACCACTCAAAAAGGAGGAGTGGCCACATCCGGCAGAAAAGAATTAATGTGGGCGACATTGAAGAATCGAACAACTACAAAATAAAAATATAACTGATGGCAGTAAATTTCAAGGAATGGTAGGGGCTGCTGCAGTTATCTTGAAAAACGGAAAATTAGAGCATACAATAAAAGCCAAACTGTCCAATCGTTGCTCAAATAATCAAGCTGAACAGATAGGAATTCTTAAAGCTCTAGAAGCAATATCATCAATTGACCAAAACAGCTCTGAAAAAAGTTTTGTTGCAGTTTATACAGATAGTCAAGTTACTCTCGACCTAATTAAAAAACAACTTCAAACAGGGATATATCATATCAAAAATAAGACAAACAATAGCAAAAACTCAGGGAACAAAATTGGATAGTACATTTCGGCTGGATAAAATACATGTTGGAATTTATGGGAATGAAATGGGCAGATCAATTGGCAAAACAAGCCGCAACAGAAAACAGCGTCAACCGTAGAATATAACAAAAATACATTAAATCATCCATAGTTGCCCAAAATAACCAGACGAAGGAACCATTTAAATGGCAGAAACGGAATGGGACAACGCAGATAAAGGAGGACACATGTAAGAAGTTCTTCCCATCAGTCAGAGACAGATTAAAACTTTAAATGTGAAATAACTCCAGAATTTTCTGAAATGGTAAACTGGTCATGGAACAAATAAAATCACATCTTTATCGTATTGGAATATTAAAACAACGCAACCTGTCCATGTAGAAAAAGCAATTCAAATGTAGCACATCCCTTTAAACTGTGAATTGCAGCAGCATTCTAGAAAAAGTTGAAAGAAGAAGTCAGCCAAGAAGGAGGAGAACAGGGCGGGGAAGGAGAAGACAAATGCACAAATATTTAAGACTTTAAAAAATATAAAAACAATAGTGTACGAAAATGAGTGATTAAAAAGTGACGAAGATAAAAAAAAAAAAAATGTAAACAAAAACCAATATGTGATGTTATGAATGTTATCTGATTTTAGGTTTGTATGTGACGCCGGGAAGTGGGGCAGGAGGAAAAAAAAAAAGAAAGGAAAAAAAAAAGAGAGGAAGAGAAGCGAAGATGAAGAGAAGAGAAGAGAAAGAAGAGAAGAGAAGAAAGAGAAGTAGAAGAGAAGGAGAAGTAGAAGAGAAGAGAAGAGAAGAGAAGAGAAGAGAAGAGAAGGAGAAGAGAAGAGAAGAGAGAGAAGGAGAAGAGGAGAAGAAAGAGAAGAGAAGAGAAGAGAAGAGAAGAGAAGAAGAGAAGAGAAGAGAAGAGAAGAGACGAGAAGAGAAGAGAAGAGAAGAGAAGAGAAGGAAGAGAAGAGGAAGAGAAGAGAAGAGAAGAGAAGGGGAGAGAAGAGAAGAGAAGAGAAGAGAAGAGAAGAGAAGAGAAGAGAAGAGAAGAGAAGAGAAGGCGAAGAGAAGAGAAGAGAAGAGAAGAGAGGAGAAGAGAAGAGAAGAGAGAGAAGAGAATAGAAGAGAAGAGAAGAGAAGAGAAGAGAAGGGGAAGAGGAAGAGAAGGGAAGAGAGAAGAGAAGGGAAGAGAGAAGAGAGGGAAGAGAGAAGAGAAGGGAAGAGAGAAGGGAAGGGAAGAGAGAAGAGAGGAGAAGAGAAGAGGAGAGAAGATAGAAGGAAGAGAAGAGAGAAGAGAAGAGAAGAGAGAGAGAGAGAGAGAACAGATAAGAGAATGAGGAGGATAGAGAGAGTAGAGAAGTGAGAGGAAGATATTATATATGATATGTATATTATATATATATTATATGATAGTATTAGTATATATAGATATTATTTATGTTAGTATATTATATTATATTATATTACTAGTATTATATTATATTATATTATATTATATTATATTATATTATATTATATTATATTATATTATATTATATTATATTATATTATATTATATTATATATTATATTATAATATATTATATTATACACTGCTCAAAACAATTAGAGGAACACTTGTAATAAATTGAATAAGTAATTGTTTTTTAAAGCTGTGATGCTGAAAGTTGGACAATATGTAAATTGAGTTATTAATTTTATCATTGGATACAAATTTTAAAGATCAATGGCCTAAATACAGAGAAATTACCTCAAATAACAAATATAGAGATTTTTTTTATTTTGGAAGGCACTGGCCACTTCTAATTGGTAAGCTTCCTGATGTTGCTATAGTGACGAATGTTGATTATTGCCTTGTTTATTGAAGTCTCTGACAAAATGAGGCATTTAAATGAGTTTAAAGTGTATCATGCTCTACATCTTTTACGACAAGGTCAATCTCTGCGACAAGTGGCTAGAGAGCTTGGGGTTACTCCTTCCGTGGTGTCCAGGTTACGCAACAGGCACAGAGAGATAGATCAGTATTGTAGAAGACGTGGCCAGGGCCGTAAATTTAAAACAAGCCCCCAGGATGACAGATACGTTGTTCTTTCTGCTCTTCGACAGCGTACAAAAACTGCAAAAGACCTGCAGAATGACCTTCATATGGCTTCCGGATTCCGGGTTACAGATAAACCATAAGGAACAGATTAAGGAAAGAGAATATTCGTTCAAAAAGGCCCGTTAAAAAACCACGCTTAACAAATGGGCATAAGGCAGCAAGACGTACGTATGCTGAAAACCATGGTGATTGGAACCTGAACCAGTGGGAGTCTATGCTCTTCTCGTACGAATCCAGGTATCGTCTTACACGTTGTGATGGTCGATTGAGGGTGTGGGGACGGCCAGGAGAAAGATTTTCTGCAGAGGCTGTACAGGAAATTGATAGATTCGGAGGAGGTTCCATAATGGTGTGGGCCGGAGTTATGTACAACAATCGTACGGACCTTGTTCTTGTTCCCCAGCGACTGAATGATGTCCGGTATATCGAGCACGTTCTGGAAGACCATGTAGTACCTGCTGCCATTGGAGTAGGCCCTGGATTTCTGTTTATGCAGGATAATGCCAGGGCACATTCTGCGGCTGTCACCAGGGATTTCCTGAGGAGGAATGAAATTGAGGTAATGGAGTGGCCAGCGGTCAGCCCAGACCTCAACCCTATTGAACACTTGTGGGATCTTCTAGACAGGAAGGTCAGGAACCGACATCAAGCTCCACAAACTCTGCAGCAACTTGGAGATGCTCTGAAGGAGGAATGGGAGAATATCCCGCAAGAGGAAATCCAGAATCTTATATTGGGAGCATGCCACGAAGGTGCCAAAGTGTCAAAGAATGTCGTGGAGGCCATACACGATACTAACTCTATATAACGAGTGTTCAACTTTGGAAAATAAGCTCAAGATTCAATTGCTTACATAGCGGAATTATTTGAAAAGTTAATTATCAGCGTTATTCATTTGTTTTTACTGACATGAGCAATAAATAAATAAATAAATAACCACAAATAATGTACTTTATTAATTTCATGTTTGTACCTTTATCCAATGAAAAAAATATTAGCATATTTAATAGTGTTCCTCTAATTGTTTTGAGCAGTGTATTATATGTTTTTAGTTTAACTTTTTTGATAGATGTTGAGATGACAAGACTCCATTTAATGCGTAATAGCATGCTTTTATAAAATTGAGCCTGTGTTCAATTTATTGCTGCACCTCGTTCCTGTTTGTATGGGAATTATGAATTTAATGAAGGAAAAGGGACTGCAGGATGATGACTAGAAGGATACAGATGAATGGAGGAAGATATTCAAAACTTTATATTGGGCACAGGAATATGTTCTATACATTTAAAAACTGTTAAATAAATAATCATAATTCATACAGGGTGATTCAACTCAATTGCGCTAACCTTTGAATCCTGTTGAAGAGTGAATTGAGCCTAGTGTACCGTTTATTTCCAAGATATAGTAAGAATACATCATACAGGAACTGCGTAAACTCAGTCAAATGGAATATATATTCGCACTGGTAGCGGTATGTACGTACAGACTGAGTTTCTTGAAATTAAATTTACAAATCTTTACACAAAATCTTCAAATTTTGTTAATTTAATCATCATCATCATCATCATCATCGTCCTTTCAAGTATTAGGCCCAGTGGCCCGTTACGGTCTCCCGCCATCTCCGAAAAGGTCGACCCACAGATCTTCTGCCTCGAGGAATGTAGTGAAGAATTTGTTTTGGTATTCTGTGACGATCCATGCGCTGAATATGGGCTAGCCAATTGTTTCTATATTCTTGGAGGTATTCAGATATAGGTACGATGTTTAACTCTCTGGCTATTGTTTAATTTCTTTGGTGGTCTAGAAGGCTATAACCTGCAGTTCGTCGCAGAAATTTCATCTCCGTGGCTGTAATATGACGATCATCCTGAGTTCTGATGGTCCAAGCTTCACTGCCATAACAGATTATGGGTTTAGCGAGAATTTTATAGATTTTCATTCTTGTGTGTCTCTGCACTTTTCATGGTTTAAAAACTTGGTTGATAATTCTTAAAGCTTTATTAAGTTTTGTATTTTAAAGGATTCACAATACTTGTATACACAATTATAATTTTATGCTAATAAAGTCTCTTCTCGACCATGTATTTTATATATTCAGTTCTTCACACTCGATATCTTTACTCAACACATCTACTTATCTTCGCATCTAAGGTTACTTTTACTGGTTCTCAACTAGGTCATTATTGGCCGGCTATAACCTTGAATTTCCATATATATGCGAGGGTAGGAACAATCTGAATCCTAAATTGATTCCTCTCAAATTGAAAGACCGAGAGGCTGATTTTTCTGAAATCGATGTATTGGGAAATCATTCCTCCAGAAAACACGTCTGGACTTTTCGTTTGCAAGCTGCACACTATCTAATTCCAGTTCTTATGGCTTTTGAGTCCTTCTAAGATCATGTAGCACACTGTTATGTAGTATACTCTATTAACTTGTCTGTTCGTTTCTATTTGGTTCATAAAAATCCTAAGAATTCTATACTCAAACACTCGTTATCTTTGCAGCTCTTTTAAAGTAAGAGACAACGTTTCGTATCACCATAATTGGGAAAATAACAGTTTTATATACAGTGTGATTATAAAGTCTCAGTACATTTTAAAGAAATCGCTTACATATCGTATTTCTGTTACAGTCATTCGAAAAATTCAAATATGTTCAACATCGAAGAGCGGATAGGGATTGTTGCTGCGCGTTTAAGAGGCCAGTCATACGAGGAAGTTAGAGACAGATTCCAAAGGAAACCATCACGGGAGACGTGTATCTTGATACGTTGTAACTTTTCTTACAGCCACAGTTACAGCAAGATGGTACCATTGATACAGTGGTGTTACAACAAGATGGAGCACCACCACACTTTGCTCTGGCTATACGCGGGTATCTCAATGACAGGTTTCCCAAAAGGTGGATTGGAAGGGCATCTCCTCGTATCTGGGCACCTCGTTCGCCAGACGTCGCACCCCTGGACTTTTTGCTTGGGGGTTCATCAAGCAACAGGTGTACAGAACCAAGTTTCCTAATCTGCAAGTGCTAAAAGAACGCATACGCCAAGCGAGTCAAATGATTACAGAGGATATGTTGGTGCATGTTTTCCGGGCGACGGTGCGTCGTTGGAAAAAATGTTTTGAGACTGATTGAGGTTATGTTGAACACTAACTTGATAGTAGAAACTACCTTATAATTTTTGTTTTATTTGCGCTACGTTATCCACAAAATGTGCTGGGACTTTATAATCACACTGTATTTTTAGTTTAACGTTTTTGAGACATGTTGAGATGACAAAGTCCATTTAATGCGTAATAGCATGCTTTTATAAAATTGAGCCTGAGTTTAATTTATTTCTGCTCGTCGTTCCTGTTTGTAATTATTGTTCTTAGGTATTAGAATTCAGCCACAATAATAAAGGGTAATATAAAATGAAAAGTAAAGAATCGATTTAAGGTGGCATTATCTACTGCAAACCTCCCTCATCTTCTTCAAAATTTCCCTCATTTGTCATTACTTACTTACTCACTGGCACTATCGAACTCTTAGGTTCATGGCCGCGCGGACATAAGCTCTCCATACATCCCTATCCTGAGCTAATGCTTTCCAATCAATTCCTGTATAATATACTTCCCTCAAATCATAGTTAATGTTATTCTCCCACCTCATTCTTGGTCTACCAACTGGGCGTTTTCCCTCTGGCTTTCCTACAAGAAGCTTCGATGCAAGTCTTTCATTCCCCATACGTGCAACATGTCCTGCCCATCGCAGTCTACGAGACTTAACTGTTCTTATTATATCCGGCCTCCCATAAAGACCATGTAGTTCATTGTTAAGTAGTCTTCTCCATTCACCTGTCATCTCTCTTTGGTCCAAAAATTTTCCTAAGTACTTTATTCTGAAATACCCGTTTTGTCATTAACATATAATGGATTTTTATATAATGGATTATATAATGGATTTTTACGTGTGACCGTATATTTATTTGTTCTTCTTCTTCGTCAAACTTTAGACTTTTTACTAGCCTGTTACGGTTCCAAATTGCTGCTCTTTCCAACTTTTATTTGGTCTTCCCAAACTTCTTCTTTGTCTTGGTGAATAGTTATATGCTGATTTTGGTATTCTGTTCTCAGCCATCTTTTCTAAATGTTCTTTCCAGTTTGTTTTGTATTTCACTATTGTTGTGTTTAATTCCTCTACTTTTAGTTGTTGTCTTATTTCTGTGTTGTGTTTTTTGTCTGTTCTTTGATATCCTGCTATTGCTATTAGGATTTTCATTTCAGCAGCTTGTATTCTGGCAAATTGTTGTGTTGTCACTCACTGTCCATGTTTCGGATTCATAAGTAATAATAGGAACTGCCATTGTCTTGTACAATTTCATTATAGAGTTTTTTTGACTTTATTTTTCAAAGTTCTTTTTGATGTTTCTGTTATATAATTGAACTTATTTAGTTCGTTATTTATATCTGTTTCCGTTGCGTATGATATTTCGCAACCTAGGAAGTTATATTTTGCCACTTGTTCTATTGGTTTATTTTCTAATATGATCTTTGTCCGAACCGGTTGAGCGCTCTTGAAAGCCAATGCTTTTGCTTTTTCTGATGATATTTCCATATTTAGTTTTCTTGATGTTTATTTTCAGCCCCAATTTCTTAGTGTTAATAAATAGAATTTCCGTGTTGACCCTTAGTATCTTCTCGCTATCGCCTAATAATACTACCTAAACAGCATATATCAATAGCTTATTAATATTATTGAGTTGAACGCCTTATTAAAAAAATAACGGCATGTTCCAGTACAAAATTGAATAGACGAGATAGTGCATCTTTTTGCTTTAACCCATTATGAATTTTAAAAGTATATGACAACTTTTTGCCTACCTGAACTTTATTCTCTATTCCATTAGACACATTCGTAGAAGCTAACTAATTTTTAGGAATTCCGAGATCCAGAAAGGGTTATTAAATTTTATACCAAGTATATCTTTATGATGATTTTTCTTGAGATCCTGTAACATGGCAGCACTACTACAGTGCGATCAGTATAGCACTGGACAGCAGACGCGGGGATTTCACTATACACTGCTGACGCACTCGCGGCGGGGAACGGACAGCGTAGGATCGCGGTGTTACAACCACACACATTTTCATAACTATTTTACAATTGTCACTTACCAACTTTATTGAAGCAGGTGTTGGAACTGTTCACCTTCGTTGTCCATACATTTGTGACACCTGTTTATAAAATTTGTTGTACATATTATGTACTGCTGAACGTGACGGAATTTTTACACCCGGGAATCGTGTTTCAAAACGTCTTCGTACTTGGCTGGCAGACTAAGTTAACAAATATTGTTCATAAATAAATACTCGTTGTAGCCATTATACAGTTTACACTTTACACTCATACTCACGTGATTCACTTTATATTTATGTTACATAAGATACACATTTTAAAATTGAAATAACTTAATACACACGCCGTTCGGTTTACATTATACACACGTCATTCAGTTCACAACGAAAAGCGATCAAGCACCTTATCTACTCGAGGTACACTATCTGACTATGAATGCGTGGGATGTACTCGTAAAATGCTGAGACAGCGCACATTTCAAGTCCCGTGCCTGCACGTGTAAGCCTTCGTTATCGCACAGCACAAACCCCGCGTCTGCTGTCCACTACTATACTGAACTCACTGTATAACTTTCTCCCTCCTAATTGAGCCGCATGCCTTCTTGAAGTCTACATGTAGTCGATGTACTGTACCGTTATATTTTCATTTCTTTTCTAAAATATGCCTTATACTAAACTTTTGATATATTGTAGACCTATTTATTCTAAATCCACATTGATGTTAACCTATTACGTTAATGATGTAAGCAGTAAGTCTGGGTACTAATATATATATTAGAATTTTGTACGAATTGAAATGCCCGCCCCTGTAGTTGTTGCATTCAGATCTATCTTTTTCCTTTTACAAGTGGATTCGTACCATAATTAATTCCTTGCATTCATTTGGAACATCGTTATTTTTCCAAGTCACACCAAGTAACGGATTTACCTTTTCTATAATTCCCTCCTTCATTAATTTATCAAGTTCTATTGGAATCCCATCTGAACCTGATGATTTAGACAAATTTAATTTTTCTATCGGCATTTCAACCTCTAATGCGCTTGACTTTGTGACTAATATTTCTGACGTCTGTACATTATTTTCTTTAATATCTTGTTATGTATGTACGTTTAATAGCTTATTCAAATAATTTTTCCATATATTTAATATATTCTTGGAATCCACAATCATTTTCCCATATTCTTTCCTAATTATATTTAATCTATCCTGAAACCTCTTTCTTTGTATCTTAATTCCCTAATACAATTCCTTGATGTTCCTATTTTATATTTAATTTCGAGATCTTTAATTTTTTCGTTCAGATATTCCCTATTTTTACTCTTCAAAAACCCAGTCGCTTCCCGTCTAGTGTTATCCATTTTTTAAAATTTAATACAATTAGTGTAACCGAATCATTTTTGTTAATTTTCTTCTTATCACAATATAGGTACATTCGTCATCAAACTATTTCTTACTTTTTCTTTTTTAAATAACCTGTGCTAACTGAAGATGGCATTTTAATAGTATTTCATTCTCTATTTATATCAGTTTCTTGTCGTGTTGCCACATTTTCATCTGAACATTCGGACACTCCTATATACAACTTAAATATAAAAATACTTTGTTAGGGGCAATAATAGTGTACTATAATGTGACTGCCCTGGGGTTTCTGTGGTTTCCCCAAATTCAAGAAGCAAATGCTATAATAATTCCGGCACTTGCACAAAATAAAAAAAAATAATGTTATATTAATAAAAAATAATAATAAATTAATAATAATAATAATAGTAATAATAATTTTAGGAATATTCCACAATACAGTGTTTCTTGTTCAACCCAAAGTGATTTGTTCCAGAGGCTCCTGTCTAAAAGCATATTCTTCCCGAAATATATGATTACATTGTAAAGACTATTAAAAAAAGTTGCCTTCGAGACTCTAGGAATAGAAACAAAAACAAATAAAAAAATAATTTATATACAGATTTTTAATGTTTACACATCTTTCTGTGCCTAAAGTTTTATTTTCCTTCTCCACTCGCCTCTATCCATCCCACTCCATGTCCTCCAGTCCACTTGTTCTCATTCCACTTCTTATTTCTTGCATCCACGAGTTTCGAGTTTTCCGTTCCTTCCTCATCTTATAATAATAATAATAATAATAATAATAATAATAATAATAATAATAATAATAATAATAATAATAATAATAATAATAATAATAATAATAGTAATAATAATAATAATAATAATAATAATAGTAGTAATAATAGTAATAATAATAGTAATAATAATGATAATAATGATATAATAATATAATAATAATAATATTAATAATAATAATATTAATAATAATAATAATATTAATAATAATAATAATATTAATAATAAATATTAATAATAATAATAATAATAATAATAATAATAATAATAGTAATAATAGTAATAATAGTAATAATAGTAATAATAGTAATAATAGTAATAATAGTAATAATAATGATAATAATGATAATAATATTAATAATGATAATAATAATATTAATAATAATAATATTAATAATAATAATATTAATAATAATAATATTAATAATAATAATAATAATATTAATAATAATAATAATAATAATAATAATAATAATAATAACTGCGTTGTTAAAAGTTTCAACGCATATTACGGTATACCAATTCAACATTACTGGGGAAAATGGACTTCATGTCTTGGAACCATTTATAATTCCCGACATAGAACAGTAAAGGACAGTACCCACCAGAGCCGTTCAACGCGGGCCTCAGGCAATCCGCTTCTCTATCTCATTTATCATGTGACTGGCGAACCGCTTGTCTTTACACTATTCACGATAAGAATAACGGGACATTTACAGTGATATAAACACCTCTATCTGCATAACATTCACCTCCACAAAGATAATATTGAAATACTCTTGCGATAAAATTGAAGTATTTCTGTGAACTTGTTTCAGTTTGTGGACGGTTGGGAGCTCAATCGTCAATTTTTCCCGTCACCGCAAGATCATCCAAAACCGTTCAATACGCGGTATAAGGAATTCTGTGGTCAACGTAAAGTGAAACAGGTTTTAGAATCGTCACAGAATGCAGCGGTCATACAGTACAGACTACCTGCCAGAGGGAAAGGCTTCAGTTTCACCGTACGCTTCATTAAGAACTCCACACGTAAGTTAGTGTAAGAGATCTGCCAATTCAACTTGTGACAAAAATCACTATGCATCTTTCCTATATAACCCATATCACCAAACCAAAATATTAAAACACTCAACGCGTTTCGATTGCGAGACTATCATTAACAAGACTAATTTATCAATAACCTAAATCACCAAACCAAATTATTAAAATAGTCAATGTGTTTAGAAAGCGAGGATATCATTATCAAGACTAGTTATCGGTAACAAGTCGCTAACAAAACGCGTTGACTATTTTAATATTTTAGTTTGGTGATTTGGGTTTTATTGTTGATATGTAATACTTAAGTTGATATTATGTTCGTTTATATTTGATACCCATAAATATTTCATAATCAATATGTGGAATATCCAGGATAATAATAGATTCGGAGCTTAATAATATAAGGGTTAACTGATGTAGAGATGTACATCAGCTCCGTACAGTGGGCTGCGATTGCTGAATTCTGGCATCGATTTCTGTGTTTTGCAGCTAAAAAGACAGATATGTTTTTGGACACGACCTTGGTACATCAGAACGCTTCTCTGGGAGAAATTTCAAGTTATGTTTAGGCATGCAATGGTTGACAGTTCCTTGTAAGAATTTTAAATTAGTTTTCTTTCTATTTTTTTTTCAAGAGCAGATTAATCCCCACAGTATTATTAATGAATTAAATGAACTATGTACGTTATATGATCTAAATACAGTGGAGGAAATTAGTATAAAGGCACTAACGTTTAGTAGTAAAACAACCTGAAATATTTATGCAAATACCGTATGTGTGTCATACATTACATATAATTATCTTGGATATAATTTCATACAGGTCACCACAGTTTGTATTAATTATATACGTAAATATTACATAAAAACTAAGAAAACGCTGTCCTAGGGGTGGAAATCGGTATAAAGGCAGGTCAACTTCTGGCTCTTACACGGACATAAATGTAAACAAAACACTGCAGTTACATGGAGAAGACGTGTCTGTGAGCACCGTTCATCAGTTACAAGTCAGTAGTACGTACAATGCCGCGTGGAAAGCCTCTATCAAATGAAGAGAAAACAAGAGTTAGTGCCTTAAAGTAGATGGGCCTTTCCAATCGACAAATAGCTACGAAATTGGGACGTTTAAGATGTGTCATTGATAATTTTGTCAAACTGGGCTCACAATATAGAAAAAACGGGAAGAATGGACGAACAAGAAAATTGTCTGAGCGCACTAAACATGTCATTTTACGTAAAGCAAAAGGTAAGAGTATGTTTTCTTCTCAAATTCAGGCTGATTTGAAGTTGTCATTAACAGCCAGACGAGTAAGACAAATTCTGCCAGAAGACAAGAACCTAAAATTAAAAAAAAGTCTTAGTAAACTACCTATGAACAATGCACATAAGAAAGCTAGAATGACTTTTGCTGAAGAACACATGTCCTGGACCTCAGAATGGAATAAAGTAATATCCAGTGACAAGAAGAAGTTTAATATGGACGGGCCTGATTCCTTTCAGTATTACGACCTCCGCACTGAAGAGCAAGTTAGAATGAGTAGAAACTTCGGTGGTGGAGGCGTTATGATTTCGGCAGCATTCCGCTTTAAAGGAAGATCAAAACTGGCTTTGATACGCACCAAGATTAATTCTGAGTCCTACACTGAGGAGCTTCTGAAGTCCGAATTGATACGAATGTATGAGGAATTTGGCGAATATCTAATTTTTCAACATGATAATACTTCTATTCACGTGTCTGCCAAATCAAAGGAGTGGTTCATGAAGAAAGAAATACCTCTTTTGACGTGGCCAGCCAGAAGTCCTGATTTAAACCCGACTGAGAACTTATGGGGGATCCTGGTAAGGCGTGTGTATCGTAATGGACGGCAGTTTGGGACAATGACTGAGCTCAAAAATGCTATTCGGGAAGAGTGGGCTTCAATCTCATTGGAAGAAATAAACACCCTCATGAAGTCAATGCCAAAAAGAATCTTCCAAGTAATTAAGAACAATGGAGGTTCAACTAAATTTTAGAACTTTGTTGTAAACTTCGTACTAAGTCTTTTTGGTTTAATCTGTGAAATACACAAAGTGGCTTTATACTAATTGCATTAGCTGGAGAAAAAGTGTCTATGATATCAAAAGTTACTAAAGTCATGATATCATGCTAGGTACGATCTATTGTGAGCGGAATATCAACTCTTCGCAGATTACAGTGTTGTTGGGGCGAGGGGGGTTTACACATTTTTGTAATCAGCACCTCAAACATATTCATACAAACCAAAACTTTTTGCAATTGCGATCGTAAGTTTACGATATAATCTACTCAATAGAAAATAACATAAATTACATTTATTTTTAAAAAGGCTTTTTAATTATAATGTTCGTGACCAGGTGGTAAACCTCTCTTACATCCTCTCCGAATGACAAAGAATATGACTTCGATTTGACACGTCGCATATTTCATTGATATCATTTTATTCCTAAGTTACAGCATTGCAAACGACGCGATGCGACAAAAAAGTGTACTCTGATCACAACAGGAATTGTTAATTTCATGCAAATGTTATTGTAACACAGTTGCTATGAAACTGCACAATTAAATTTACAGTAAGTTATTTCAGATAACATTTATAAATGTTCTCTAAAATCTGAGAAAATAAAATGAAACCAGAAAGAATGAAAAGTATAAATTCTACACAGTTATATTAAAACAGATTTCTTACAATAATTGAGCATGAAGAAAGTAGGCCATACATGTTATTTAACCAACGAACTGAGAATTATGTAAATACAGTAGTAAATTAATACAAAAAAAATTATTTGTCACAAATAAGTGAGCATAGAAAATGTAGGCCTGATAAACATTTGCTCCATAAAACGGTATTGTAAATTCCTAGATTAAACAACTGCTATGAAAACTGTGGACAATGAAATTATATAAAAACAAATTCTTGTAAGTTACATAAAAATTTAATATAATCATAAAGAGAAAATACCAACGATAAAAAATCAAGGGCAATGAAATGCACAAAACTGACTGCCTTAAGTTATAAATAATTTGTTACAGTAAATGAGAATATAGTAGGTAATGGAGTGATTAAATTACTGAAATAAACAAATGAATAATAAATAGTGGACAATGATGAAAAATCAAATTTTTTCAAGCTACACAGTTATAAAGAGAACTTTATCAACAAACAAAAAATGTGTTTAAGTACAGAAAGAAACTAAGTAAAAAAGAAATAAAGAAATCCTTAAAATAATATTACACCAAAAATGAAACTCTAAATCATAATTAAAACAATACAAATTAAAGCACAATGAATATAGGAGAGTGATTATTTAATTCCGTACCACAGCTATTCAAAGTAAATTGAAACATAATTATATTAATGTCGCTCTGAGTATCGAGGGAACAATTATACGGGGGAAAAGAGATGCCATAGTCCTAAAGAGAACCATATCGAGATCCTCGAACGGCAGAATAGACATCCACAATACACGCCTCCAACACTTGAGAGAACAACTTAAAGAATATTATGGCCATCCGGAGGCGAATAGAGGAGAAAAACATACTATAACACTCACTAACCAGACAGCAATTTGAATAATATCGGGTCCTCGTCAAAATCACACAGCATTTTCCCCGACTCGCGAGGGAGAAACAAGAAGAATATCAGCATCCTCCAGTGGGAGAAGAGGCGAAAACATCCCACAACATTTTCCCCGTCTCCCGAGGGAAAAACAAGAAGAATATCGGGATCCTCCAGTGGAAGAAGAGACGAACATATCCCAAAACATTTTCCCCGACCCCCGAGGGAGAAAAAAGAAGAATATCGGGATCCTCCACTGGGAGAAGAGGCGAAAATATCCCACAACATTTTCCCCGACTCCCGAGGGAGAAACAAGAACAATATCGGGATCCTCCAGTGGAAGAAGAGACGAACATATCCCACAACATTTTCCCCGACTCCCGAGGGAGAAACAAGAACAATATCGGGATCCTCCAGTGGAAGAGAGACGAACATATCCCACAACATTTTCCCGACTCCCGAGGAGAGAACAAGAACAATATCGGGATCCTCCAGTGGAAGAAGAGACGAACATATCCCACAACATTTTCCCCGACCCCCAGGGAGAAAAAAAGAAGAATATCGGGATCCTCCACTGGGAGAAGAGGCGAAAATATCCCACAACATTTTCCCCGACTCCCGAGGGAGAAACAAGAACAATATCGGGATCCTCCAGTGGAAGAAGAGACGAACATATCCCACAACATTTTCCCCGACTCCCGAGGGAGAAACAAGAACAATATCGGGATCCTCCAGTGGAAGAAGAGACGAACATATCCCACAACATTTTCCCCGACTCCCGAGGGAGAAACAAGAACAATATCGGGTTCCTCCAGTGGAAGAAGAGAAGAACATATCCCACAACATTTCCCCGACTCACGAGGGAGAAAAAGAACAATATCGGGATCCCCAGTGGAAGAAGAGACGAACATATCCCACAACATTTTCCCCCGACACTCCCGAGGGAGAAACAAGAACAATATCGGGATCCTCCAGTTGAAGAAGAGACGAACATATCCCCACAACATTTTTCCCCGACCCCCGAGGGAGAAAAAAGAAGAATATCGGGATCCTCCACTGGGAGAAGAGGCGAAAATATCCCACAACATTTTCCCCGACTCCCGAGGGAGAAACAAGAACAATATCGGGATCCTCCAGTGGAAGAAGAGACGAACATATCCCACAACATTTTCCCCGACTCCCGAGGGAGAAACAAGAACAATATCGGGATCCTCCAGTGGAAGAAGAGACGAACATATCCCACAACATTTTCCCCGACCCCCGAGGGAGAAAAAAGAAGAATATCGGGATCCTCCACTGGGAGAAGAGGCGAAAATATCCCACAACATTTTCCCCGACTCCCGAGGGAGAAACAAGAACAATATCGGGATCCTCCAGTGGAAGAAGAGACGAACATATCCCACAACATTTTCCCCGACCCCCGAGGGAGAAAAAAGAAGAATATCGGGATCCTCCACTGGGAGAAGAGGCGAAAATATCCCACAACATTTTCCCCGACTCCCGAGGGAGAAACAAGAACAATATCGGGATCCTCCAGTGGAAGAAGAGACGAACATATCCCACAACATTTTCCCCGACTCCCGAGGGAGAAACAAGAACAATATCGGGATCCTCCAGTGGAAGAAGAGACGAACATATCCCACAACATTTTCCCCGACCCCCGAGGGAGAAAAAAGAAGAATATCGGGATCCTCCACTGGGAGAAGAGGCGAAAATATCCCACAACATTTTCCCCGACTCCCGAGGGAGAAACAAGAACAATATCGGGATCCTCCAGTGGAAGAAGAGACGAACATATCCCACAACATTTTCCCCTACCCGCCTCCAAGGGAGAAAAAGAAGAATATCGGGATCCTCCACTGGGAGAAGAGGCGAAAATATCCCACAACATTTTCCCCGACTCCCGAGGGTGAAACAAGAAGAATATTGGGACCCTCCAGTGAGAGAAGACGCGAAAATATCCCACAACATTTTCCCCGACTTCCGAGGAAGACACAAGAAGAATATCGGGATCCTCCAGTGGGAGAAGAGGCGAAAATATCCCACAACATTTTCCCCGACTCCCGAGGGAGAAACAAGAAAAATATCGGGATCCTCCAGTGGAAGAGAAGACTAACATATCCCACAACATTTTCCCCGACTTTCCCGAGGGAGAAACAAGAAC